>CM067066.1:36066408-36426076 GCA_033980235.1 Diadema setosum | reverse complement strand
GGACGTGATCCCGACATCGTATGAAAAATAAAGGACACACTTTCGATAGCCCAAAGTCTCAGCTACAACATATTAAAATCTGGGAGAAATTCACCGAAGCATAAGTGAGCTAGTGCTCGATAAAGACAATCATGTCAATTTTCACATCTACAAAAATCCCCTCCCATAGAGATAACACGTCATAACGAAGATAAAGAAAGAAGTACATATGACCTTTGACCCCACTTTGCACAGCCAAGATGGCATCTGAGCAAAAAGTGGTTATTTTGTGAAATGATCCTTGTAACATGGTCGTTGCGTGTGCAAAATATGAAAAAGATTGGACATGTATTCACCAAGATACAAGATGATACATTTATGACCTTTGACCCTAATTTACATACCCAAGATGACGTCTGAGCAAAAAGTTGTTATTTTATGAAATAATGTACGTGACATGAACTAAACATGTGCAAAATATTGGGCTGATAGAGCTTGTTTTTCTTGAGTTATTGTAAAGAAAGTTGCAAAAAGAAAGGAATATCTCAATACATCGAAGATAAGCTTTAATTTCAACCAAGTTTTTGGACATGATCCCGACACCGTATGAAAAAACGAAGGGCACACTTACGATAGCGCAAAGTCTCAGCTACAACATATCGAAATCTGGGAGAAATTCACCGAAGCATAAGTGAGCTAGTGCTCGAAAAAGACAGTCATGTCAATTTTCATTTCTAGAAAAACTGCACTCCCATAGAGATAACACGTAAACTGGTCAAATTTGACAAGATTACTTTCAATCCATTTTTACGAGGTGATACCGGCATCCAATCAAAATGTTGTTATTACATTTATGAAAGACCATTTAATAAGCTACAACATACTGAAATCTGGGTGAAAATTGGCAAAGGATAAGTGAGATACGCTCGAGTGAACTTGAAATTTGATGACGTCATTTTTAAAATTTACTTTTTTAATTGTATTAAGAAATTTGATATCTTCTAATCATTTTTCCAGCATCGCCAACCCATGAATTGACATGTACAACTCATCAGCTTTCAGAATATGTCAAGAAAATGGGGGGTCACCGTCCATCCTGACGAGTAAAATCGGATTTAAAATTGGCGGTTTTTTGGCATTGTTGCACTGTATATCGCCATTGACGCGCGCGCGGAATTTCAACTTTGACGGGTCCGTATGACGTCATATTGAGTCGGATTGACTTGAAACTTGGTAGAAATATTACTTGACATTTCAGGCATCCAATAAGTGTGAAAAAATGGGAAATTTCCATTGCATATGAGCTGTGCGTGCGTATATGTGCGCGCGCGTACGCGTCCGTCCAATTTTTTCAATTTTTCAAAAAATGCTCCAAATGGTCTGAAACGTGTGCAAAAAAAATTTGAGCTCGATTTGAGCATACAAATATTTCAACGCGCGCGTACGCGCACGTTTTAAGAAAAAATATGAAATTTGAGAATATGAGTAGAATCCGCATAACTTGAAATATATGTGACGTAAATTTCATTGAAAAATTCCATTCCATTGATGAGATATGATTGAGAATGTGTTTTCATATAATGACGTCATAGTGACGTCACGGTCGACTGATCACTATGATTTTATTAGACCCGTCGTCTTTGGGACATGATACATATATGGTATAATTTTGACATTGATAGGAAGAATACTTTTTGAGCTAATCGATACACAAAATTTGTCCAGAAATAAAGAAAGAAGAAGAAGAAGAAGAACCAACAAAGAATCCGTACAGATACAGAAGGTGATCCGAGAGGATACTCGGATCACCTAAAAATCCCAACATTAGGCACAGTCATCGCATAGAGCATTTTTGGGGTACTCGTAGACACGAAGCAGGGACGTAGTTGTTTCTCCCACCTTGCTAGAGAGAGTGACAGTTACGACCATTACAGGTTGGAAGCATCTCTCTGATATGATTTGTCTCAAATATCTGTGGTTTCATAGAAACACCACCTCTCTTAACAAGACTGATATGGACTCCAGCTTGTAAAGTGAATCAAGAATACATTACTGGCTGCCATACGATCATACGAGCATGATTGTGATCAGAATTACTATTCTATATCTGCATACTGCATGCTGACTTCGATGAGGAATTACAGCTTGTGCTTTTTTTTTTCGAATTACAGCTAGTGCTATTTTCACAGGTCATAAAAGACGATGCACCTTCTCTGACCTACAAGTATTTTCAGCATTGTTATGTGTACACATAGGCCTATACTTTACAGCGGGTTATGTTTCCTCATAATACCACGCATATCTCTCCGATATCGACACAGCGTCTGTGGTAGGGAAAGACCAGCTCGCACGACGCGCGCGTCACGAATCGTCACTGCCGAGGTCATTGGCATCAAGCCCGTATAATCAACATTATTCAAACGTGATTAGAAGTTCTCGCTCAACGCATTGGAGGAAATCATACCGACACCTCTTTGGATCGTGGGCGTTCATCATAAGGAAGAAAAGAGGCGCTCTTGTAGGAGGAAGTACGCGTCTATCTTGGGGATTACGTAGTGTCCTTGGGACTGTCAACACGGGGATGTTTCCGCGAAAAGGCAGCGACGTCTTGGGGAAGGAAACCGTAATACGTGACATTGTGGTGGAACAATAACAACAACTGAGAACGATGAACATGGAAGAAATTTGAGGATGAATATCGAACAATAGGTTAATTGGGGTCAGGGCATGTGAGGGCATTTCCGGTTTCAATCTTCAGCCGTTTATCGATTTGGCACATTTGGAGATTTTTCAGAAAATGTGCAAAAAAAACAAAAACAAAAAAAAAAGAAAGAAAGAAGAGAAGTGAGGTCAATTATTTCTTGACAGTGTAATTGAAATTAATTTGAAACACATCATGCAAGAATTAAGTAACGGTAATCACCACTTCATACACGATGTTAGACTCAAAGTTAAGCGTCAGGAGTTTCCAATTAATACCGTTTCACTTTATTGCGATTTTGCATTTTAGGATGCTCTCGCGCAGTATAGTTTAGCATGCTGATTATAAAGATCACACCATATGCGACTCGTTGCCATAGAAACATCAGTAGTTGTTGCGGTGGTGACTGCCTGCTGCGAGGCACTTCCGAATAAAAGCGAACCAACTCTCGCAAGGTGATGCCGAAAAAAAGTGGGGGGGGGGGGGAGGACTTAGAGGCATCGATGACCACAGATTATGTGCGCTGGAAGTTCACGGCCATCTACGGCAGCGTATCGTATCGGAAATATAACACTTATGAGACATTACTTTGTGAGGGCGGTGAGTTGAGATTCCCTCCTCGAAAAGGTAGATGACCCGACAGTGCAGTGTCTTCGGAGAACCTTTAAAAGCAAAAATACCCCCCCCCCCCCCAAAAAAAAAAAAAAAAAAAAAAGCATAGAGTCTCCCCGACTAACATTTTCTTCGCGGAGAATGTTTGCCCTTACCCCGTTGGTGTAGTGTTTCAATTACAGTACTCTGCTTAATCTGTATAAACAGCGCCTCCATCTCTTCGCTTACATTTTTGGCATAGTCGCACGCAAATTCACCGTCGCTCGCGAATCGTGAAAAAGAGTCTCGGTCGTTCTCCGGAGTTACGAAGGTAGAGCACCATTCCATGGAAAATATGTTAGGAAAAACATTCAGGGATAACGATGGTGGAGTGCTTGTTCGTGCTTTCTTTTCACTCCTTGTGCAAATAAATAGAGGTCGTCGCGGGACTGCGGATTTACTTTTTACGAGTTATGCGATGAGGACCCACTATCCACCCGTGTCATTCCGCTCACAGCGTCACTCGATTTCACCAGGGAGGTTCACATGGATGATTTCCCCTCCCCCTCTTCGGTTTACTGACCCTATGGAAGACATAAAAATGACAATAAAGGTGGCATACAGGTTGTGTGTTATCAGTGTAATGGAGAACCTGGCGAAAGAGAGCGAACAAATAAGGACAGCAACCGTAAACTTTTACTGTTACTGTTTCAACGAGATGGAAAAATGGGTAGAGACAAAAGCGAATATTGAATTCATATTCCCTTACACAAAGACAATCTAATCAAATTTCACGCAAAATGAAAAGATGGTCAATACACAAACAGACAGCGAGGCCACTACCACCTGAGGAGGAATGGGTCTCCGAAAAAAAAAAAAAAGAAAAGAAAAAGCCGTATACATAATACACAAAACAGTTGCTCCACAATCACTCGACATTCACGTCTGAGACACTAGATGGCGCTATTGCATATTAACATACAGAGCCGTACTCGCTCTGCCTACGACTTTTCTCAGCAGGCTTCGTGAGGTAACACAGAATGCTCCATGGCGCCCAAGTTGCCATAGAGATATTATGTTGTATCACTGTGTACTCTCACTTTTCGCTCATTTCCTCGACTCTCTTTGATTGTTCGTTGTTATCTACCTCAGTAATGCGACTTTTTCTTCATGTCTTTACTGCGTTTTCACAGCAGTAAGAAAAAGCAAAGTAACCTGATAAGAAGTATGACAAGACTAATGCGGAGAAAAAAAAAATGTATCAAACGAGCTAATGATATTAAGCTATTTAAGCCTCATGAGCGCGTGAAAAGAATAGAAAACGTAGGAAGATAACAAATAATTTTATTGACTGTGGCCGGCGAGTACGAGTATTCGTTTTCCTACCTACCCATCACCATCCCCACACCCCTGCTCCACTCCCGCATTCCCCGTGACATCTGACATTGTGTGCAGGTCTCTCCCTTTTCTCTCTAAATACAAAATCAGTCACGTCCAGCTTCTTTTGACAGTGACAACTCTCAACAGTGAACCACAACAATGAAACTTTTCACTGGTATCTTATACTTTCTAACAGATTTTTGCAATCCCATAATTCTGGGGGGACGTCTTGTCTCTGCGGAAGTTATTCCATTTTGAGTTTACCCACGCTCGGCTGATCGGATGTGTGTTGCTCCGTCTTGCTTTCCCAAATACTTAATCAATGTAGAAGAAAAATACGACACAAGGTTCGTCTCTAGATCCGTTGCATTTATATACATTACGCGCATCGGTTGTAGAACGCGATAGCTCGTTTTAAGATGTCGAACCATTTAGAGAAAAGGCGTGGACGCAACACCCCTGCAAACCGTACAGTTCCTTATCTCCATGGTAACACCATAAAATCAATAGTTTTACCATCAATCATCATCATAGACCATCCAAAGATTCTACTGACACACAATCCTTGTGACTCACATCACATCGCATGCTGTGACGCCGCGGTCGAGCTCTAGCCTGTTCGTTCTGGTCAAAAGATGGCAGTTGAAAACAGACCTGGAAACGCGTAAATAGTCATCTCTTGACACAATTTCCTAGCGTGAATCCGAGTTCATGGGGAAGTCAAAAGGCAAGACTTAGTTCAATCAATTCGATACCTTATAGACAAGCGTGTCAAGCCAAAGTGCAAGAGCACGTGTTGAGACGGTTTATCGATTAGCTTTTCTCTAGTGGTAATACTGTTTTATATGTACCAAAAAGACCTGGAAGCAAAGGTTAGAAGGGTTAAGGACTTTTATCTCCGACGAACCAAGATCCATGTCGCTGTATCTGCTTTATTTCATATTTTTAGTACAGATGTGATGAGATCGGATGAGGTCCCAAAGCAAATCAGAGTTTCACTATAGCCTGTCGGGTTTTATGAGCCATGCTTTGAATTTTATGCCCCAATTAGGCCTACAGGCAAAGATTCGCCTTGCTCACAACGAGCATTGTTTCTTCTCGAGACCTATCGATTCTTCGAGACTGGTCGTTTTTTTTTTTTTTTTGTGATCATCTCTGCTATGTAGCGATCTAGATTTATTGATGGTGACGAGTCAACACTACAGAAAAACGAACGCAACTTTTTCTCTTTTTTTTCCACCAAATTGGTTACTGAATACACACTATTTGACCTTTATGCTAACATAACGTTGTTTACAATACTGGACCACAGACTTCAAAGTAGCATCCTTATAGCATCAAGCGAAAAGGAAATGTACACCGCTCCACAATCAGGTGGTATTTCTGATATCTCCAACATCTCCTTCACGCTAAACTCTTTCACGCTGAAAGACATTAATAGGAACGAGATGTCTCGAACTGATATGAACTGGAGCTGAAAGCAACAACCCTATTGTTAAACGAAATAAAAACTTTTGAATAACGCTACTGATGCAACATGCAGCCGCTAAAGAAACACATTTTGTAATTTCCAAGCGCCCGACGACTCTCTCATCCATTTAATGAACGGGTAACGAAAATACCTTCGACGTTCAATTGTGGGTTTATGCAATCGTAATTATACCCGCATATCTTACTGCATGTCATGTGAATACTTTAAACAGTAAATATTGTCATATTCAAACGTCAAAATCTGACCAACGTAGTCATGTGACTGAGGCGTTGATTGCGTAATACCACTCCAGATGAGTTGGAAAATGGAATCTCATCAACCGCTCCTCGAACATTTTCATCCGAGATACAGTAATTACGCGATATATCGAGTTCCGACACACTTTACACGACAGAAGTAGGCCTTACGTCTTTTTACAGCTTTAAGGCATAATTATTTCTATCGGCGGTCTCTGGCGCAACACATGATCATGATAATTTTTTGTTTCTTTCATATTTTTGAGGGGGAGGGGTCTTTTACATGCACAGACTACACTTAACGACTCCTTAGTCCTTGTTGGTCATACTGACTTCTCACACTTTGCTACCTCTTAATATGACTCTTTTTTTTTATTCGCATCACCAGCAGGTTAAACACGTGTATAAAGTAATGGAAACGTAAAATCAACGTGCTGTTTTGATACATGATATTACGAAGGTGTCTTAAGACCAAGGAGGTAGGCCCTACTATAGATAAGACCAAGAAGGCAATTAATCCGTCCATGATAGGACCCGGTCCATTTGAAACATCTGTCTAGCGCCCTCTTTCCCATAGCGTCCTGCAATGATATCCTTTATTCAGTTCTCTGAAATTATGCAATCCATTAACTCATTCTGCTGAAGAACAATCAAGACCAACACAACATAATGAAAATTAAACCGGATATCACCCAAACAGTAGGCCTATAGTATCTAGCAAGAATGTGTACAGTGCCTATGCACTAATTCACACGTGTCATAAACGTCAAGCTTTTCTGTGACAAGGGTGCGGTGAAAGAGGTCGCCTTTTGTCATATTCTCACGCCAAACTTAGGTGTTCTACAACTTGACATCTGGCCCCCTGTTGCTGAGCTGAAGGCTAAACTGTTAATTCCTTCAAGGTGGTTCAAGTCGCTTAGACTGTAGCATAATACGCTCGAATCATATCAACTAAGACTCTGGGTAGGGGGTGATGTACCACGCGCCAGGGAGCGAGCACCGACGAGATGCGCCCCGGGTAGTGCTGGCTGCCCGTGCCGCAGCGAATCCGACAGATTTCCTTCTTCTCCCTTTGATTTTACTTGTATTTTTATTTTCGCCCTGAGAATTCAGAGTTTGGAAAGTGGCGAGAAGGTATGCTCGGAGCGCTTCCACTGCAAGATGAGTGGGAAATGTAGGTCAAGAGAATATGCCCCATGGGAGCTCAAGTTGAGTGATATTGTTTTTCCTACATACGATACGTGGTAAGTAGGTCGTTTCTGATGGATCACTGGTCACAGTGATGAATGCGAACATGATACTCCCAGAGAATAAAATCAAATTTGGGGGTGAAAATTTGAGAAAGGTGATGTGCTCAAATAAAGAAAGATGAGTGCAGGATGAAAACATAAAGACATAAGCAAGAAACTAACATCAGTTAAAAAACAAAATAAGGGGGAGGGGTGAAACCAAACATTTCCGAGCAGAGTATAAAATAGCCTGTGTTTTTCCCCAAGGAGGGCTTACAGATAATTTATACTCGAGGATCACATAATGACCCGGACGTGCGGCAAGACAACTTAAAGAAATTCGCCTCGACGAAATAGTTATCTCGTCGCCTTTCCACGTTCGCGTCATAAATAAAGCACCTCAGCGTTCCCACAAGTCGTCTTTTCTCAGCACCGTTATGCCACAACTTAGATGGTGTCCGTCAGCTAGGCAAGTTACATGTTTTGGCACGAGCTCAACACCTACGAGTCTTACAGGCCACGACTCATATTCCCCACTAGTCAAAGAGCTCACGAGTTATACAGCTCACGAGTCCTACAGCCAGTGAGCTAGAGACTAACAGAACAAGGCCCATGAGCTAGACATTAGGCAAATCAGGCCAAAAAAGCTCGACGCTAGGCAGATAAGGCCCACGAACTCGCCACTAAGAAAAACAGGCCCAGAAGCTCAATGTTTCATCACGAGTCTAAATGTATTTAGGAACCTATGTAGTGTCGAGCTCATGGGCCTTACTTACCCTGTGTCGAGCTCATGGGCCTTACTTGCCTAGTGTCGAGCTCATGGGCCTTATTTGCCGAGTGTTTGATATACACCTAAATAGCTCGCGGGTCTGTTTTACTCCGTGTCTATCCCAGTTACAGTGGACCCGTTTTACTCCGTGTCCATCACAGTTACAGTGCACCTGTTTTACTTGGAGTCTAGCTCGTGGGCTGTATGACTCGTGGAATGACCCGGCAATCAAAGTATCATCTCTGCATCCAAGGAGAGAGAGAGAGAGAGAGAGAGAAAGAAAAAAGAAACAGAGAAAGATGTCAACGTTACCTTAAAAACAAAGCCTGTATTCAATATACAGGATTATCGTTATTAATATAAAAAGATTCTCAAGTTTAGCTTCTCCTTAGTCGCAGTTTCAAATCGAAGAGAGCACGAAAGCACACACACCCACACGTACTTATTACTGTGAAATGTGACACTTGCAAGCGCATGTGTTTTTATTTTTATAAATGTTGCGTTTTTATATGGAAATGAATACATATAAATGCATTAGTAACAGATTATTTACACCTTGATTTGAATGCATAAAGCTCAAAACCAAAGATATCAAGCGTTTTCTGGAGGCTTAGACAATGTTAGAAGTAAAGGACAGAAAATCTCAGGCACACACAATAAAAATCATGCCATATAATACTTATCTATCCGTCTATCCATCTATTTTTTGTATATTTATCCATCTCTCTCTCTCTCTCTCTCTTCCCCTTTCTGTCTCAAGGTGTCATTCAAAGAAGTCGTGAAGAGTTCGAAATTCTTCCCGCAGTCGAAGGTGATGGTACTCGGCAACCTCGATCGCGTAAGAAGTTCTTTATTAGCTCTGGACTTGCGATTTTTGGTATTATTAGTCGTCTGGCCAAAGGCACGGTAATACGCTTCAAGGACAAACAATAAACTGTCCCGCAGCGTGTAAATTCGGGTCAGCAAGAAAAAAACAAAAAACAAAAAGAAAACCCTCTATCACTGGGAAATCGCAAAATTAGAAGAGAAACACAACCACCTACAAAATCCCTTGACAAACCAATAAACCATGTTTGTATATAACACTGATCTAGAGAAACAAACCAAAAGAATGTAATGCAGTTTAATGCACTTATTTTTTGTTTTCCACTTTTACAGGTACAAGATTTGCATATTTACCTGTTATCATTGCAGCTGATTGAATTTATGTGATATCCGTAATAAAATGTGATGTAAATTGAATAAGCGACATCAAACCCTTCCCCCTATTAAAAAAAAAATAAAAAAAGTCATAATTGGAATTTCCTTTCGAGTGGCAGTTTCGTGACATCAATGCTCACGATCTATATGTTCACTGTATATTCTTTTCAAAATCGTTTGTTTAATTGTATATTTTTTCAGGAATTCATCACAACTAAGCTTATACCTGATTAAGTCGAGCTCAACACACATCCAATTTCAGATTATAAACAAAATCAGCATAACGTCTGTATGAGCTATAGGCCTATACTGGTCAGATCTAGCATATGGGTCCATGCATTTCTTTTCATTTAAGGCAATAAATACAACCAAACACAATCGAATCTAGCCAATTATGCAATCTGGTGTGCACTGAATGACCCGTTACTTTACTTTTGCAATGTCGATGAGAAAGCAATCTCACGATACAATGTATTATAAATCTATGGTAACTTTGCGAATCATGGATTCGCTACCACTGTTCCTAGTGTTCTTTCACAAATGTGTGTGTGTGTTGTGTGCGTGTTGTGTGTGTGCGCGCGCGCGTATCCTGTATGTCTGTACGTGTGTGATTAGAGTAGGAGTATATCCCGTTCAATTCAGCATTGAATTGCCGTGTCAGGATATATGCATTGCATTTATGCGTGCTTCACCACGACTGAACACAACCAAAGAGCACGTATGACATACTCCCTATATAACCTTTGACTCATAACCTCTCTGACTTGTCTTGTCGCACAGCGGTATGAATTATGAACTGTGACTGGCTAATCATGGTGACAAGTGGTGACAATTAACTGATGAATCGTTTTCGATCGCTCTGCGGGAAGGGGATATAGTTTGACGTCATTCTTGACGTCAATTTTTTTTTAAAGTATAGATATTGCAGTGTTTCCACTTCGTTTGATAGAGAACGCTGGAAAAACAGGTGATAATTGGTGTCTTCATATTATACAGAATAGATAATTTTTTGTACATTATACTTATATCCAGAGAAACAAACCGAAGAATGTAACGCACTTATATATTCTTGTACATTTTTACAGGTACAAATAATTTGTATGTTTACCTGTAATCATTGCATTTCGTTGAATTCATGTCATATTGGTAATAAAATGTGATGAAAATTAAATTGAAGACATCGAAGGACATCAACCCTCTCTCTCTCTCTCTCAACAAAAAAAAAAAATTCATAAATAACAATTCCTTTCGAATGGGTGACATCAATGTACGCGCTCACGAACTACGTTCACTGTGTATTCTTTTCAAATCGTTTGTTTGGTTGTCTATTTTTCAGGAACCCATTACAACTAAGCTTATACACGAGTTAAGTTGAACTCAACAAACATCCAAATTCAGATGATAAACAAAATCAGCATGACGTCTGTATTAATTAACTATATAGGCCTATACTATTTAGACCTATTTTAGCATATGGGTCTACGCATTTCTTTTCATTTAAGGCAATAAATACAACCAAAAACAATAGAATCTAGCCAATTATGCAATCTGGTGTGCACTGAGTGACCCGTTACTTTTATTTTGCAATGTCGATGAAAAAGCAATCTCACGATACAATGTATTATAAATCTATGGTAACTTTGTAAATCATGGATTTGATACCACTCATTTAATTATTTATTTATTTATTTATTTATTTATTTATTTATTTATTTATTTATTTATTTATTATGTTTCAGTAGGGTAGCTCTGTCTTATTTTCTGACTTATTCTCAGAGGCCCTACACGTACAATACTGCACATCACGAAATTCATACATTGTAGACACATCACTGTTTCCAGTATTCTTTCACAAATGTGTGTGTGTGTGTGTGTGTGTGTGTGCGCGCGCGCATCCTGTATGTCTGCACGTGTGTGATTAGAGCAGGAGTATATCCCGTTTAATTCAGCATTGAATTGCCGTGTCAGAATATACACTCAGCAAAAAAAAATAAGTAAACGCTTTTTCAAGTTTAGATTTCTCATAGAATATTTGGTTGAAAGCTAATGTATCATATACAATGTATCATATTGAAGGTAATTTAAATGGCTATCAACCTGGTAGGTCAACAAAAAGGGAAACTTAACGCATGAGTGAACACCATTGTTTTTCTCTTAAAAAAGGTGAAAATTGCAAAATGGAACAAGTTGTCATTCATGCATATGTGCTCTTCCATAGAACAATAAGAACAAACAACAAATTTCACACAAAAGGACACATGAATTGCAAAAACAAACCTTTAATCTCTATGATATCTTTAAAGCCTACAAGACCAATTAAGGGTACAAGTTAATAATGTAGGAAAATAAAGCATCTTATGTTAAATTTAAATTCAAATGAAATAAGAGAAGAAGACAAGTAATAATTAACAAAAATGGTACAAATTTGAGCTTATTTTCCAATGAGGAAATATGTAAATAATGTTAGGTTCTTGAAATTGTCACATGGATTTTTAAATCACTAGTTTAAAAGAAATAAATAAAGAAATTCTGCTCACATAAAAGGGATGGCTGGTAACTGATCAGTGGGAATCAGTGGGAATGCTGGGGATGATTGTTCCAATCATTGTGGGATTCATTTAAGAGTACATTATATATCTATTGTTGTGTGAAAATCATTTGCTTCAGAATGGTCTCATATTCAAGTAATGTGCAGTTTAATCACCCGTCACTGTACAGGCATGCTAACCTGAAAACATTAAACTGCACATTACTTCTATATGAGACCATTCTGAAACAAATGATTTTCACACAACAATAAATATGATATATACTGTTAAATGAATCCAACAAGGATTGGAACAATCATCCCCAAGCATTCCCACTGATCAGTTACTAGCCATCCCCTTTAACCATCTTTATGCTTTTTATTCCCTATGTCATTTGAAGTTTGACTTGATAGAAAATTCTAATTTTTCCCAATTAGTTTCCCACTTCGTTTTTCTTAGAGGTAATAACGAGATACAGAGAACAAAAACTTTTCCTACTTTATTCATGTCTCTCATTGTGTTCAACTGGCCTTTTTTTCTTTTTTTCTTTTAAACGTGAAGGGCATTTGCAAATGAAAGAGAACATGTCAATTTTTGCAATTTTTAATTTTGTGCCTTGGAGGACGAAAAAAAAAATGTGCTCACTCATGCGTAATGTTTTCTTTTTAATTAACCTATGAACTTAATAGTCAATTAAATTACCTTTAATATGGTATATAATACAGTGTACATTGATTTTCATAAAAATCTTCTATGAAAAATAATGAACACGAAAAAGTGCTTACTTTCTGTTTTTTGCTGAGTGTATATTGTATTCATACACGTTTCACCTCGACTGAACCCAGGGAGGTGGGAAGAGAACCCACCTCCCTGACTGAACAGAGCCAAAGAGCACGTATCAACATAACATACTCCTTATAACTCTTGACTCATAATATCCTCTCTGACTTGTCTTGTCGCACAGCGGTATGAATTACGAACTGTGGTTGGCTAATCATGGTGACAAGTGGTGACAATTAATTGATGAATCGTTTTCGATCGCTCTGCGGGAGGGGGATATAGTTTGACGTCATTCTTGACGTCAAAGATTTTTTTTTAAAGTATATAGATATTGCAGTGTTTCCATTTCGTTTGATAGATGAGAACACTGGAAAAACAGGTGATAATTGGTGTCTTCATATTATACAGAATAGACTATATATATATTACACTTGTTTCTGCAAAACAACGAAATATGAGTATCCTCGACATGGAGTCTTGGCATCGATCAGATTTATCTCGTTTATGTTAATGTATTACATGTGCTCCGCTGACAACGAGAAAGGGTATGTCCAAACTTTCGCACGATGAGCTAAATATTGCAGAAGAAGAACATTGGAAAAGTTGCTATAGAAACTCGATGCACTGTACATGTACAGAGAGGAGGCATCCCTATCGGTAGTTTACGCATAGCTGTATGGTGAGGGGCATGCGCACTCTGTTCATGAGATGGACAAAGACAGCCCTTCATCCTACTATAATACTAGTATTATCTACGTGCATAAATAAAAATGCCTGCTCCCACATCAAACAAACTTTATACCCCTATAGCATCGTTTTCTTTCATCCCAGAAAGGTACTGTCGCTGCAGGAGCTGACGGTATTTCTTTCCTTCCTCATTTGTGAGACACGGTTGCATACCGGAGATGACCAACTGGAGCGCAGATGCCCAAATGCTCATCACCCAAATTCAAATGCGTCGCCAAATTCGCTGTGACAAGCCGAGACCACGGGACTACCCTCCCCGCCCTTCTCGGACCGACAGAGTAGTGTCCGGCCTTGGACGATTTATTGGAGCTTATTAACATCCTACCGTGTTACGATAATCAACGCTGTAAAAAGGTTGTATAGAGAGATAACCCCGGCGATTCCTTTCCCACATTCGGCTAACCCCGTTTCCGCTCACCCCCTCACGCATTGAATATGTTTTGACACGGTGCTTGGAACACTGTGCTAACGACGGTACCGAAACCTTTGACATTCGTTTCATCACGTACAATAGAAAAACAAAATTAATAAACGTACTATAATCGTCAATTTCAAACGTTACTCGAAAGATGTTGGTGAGCGGGTTACGAATGTATCAATGCCTTGTAAGTATTAAGAGTCAATCTGTGCTCTCGAGTTTCGATAAAATGGAATTTACAGTTTTTGAGGACATGTACTGGTCAGGCAAGAATTCGCCAGGTATCGTTGGGTTCAGTCATTCCAATGAGGTACTAATCGCCTAGTACCGCACTGGTCATCCCAGGGAGGTACTAAGCGAGCTACAGTGTACCTCCTTGATCATCCGAGCTTTCGATTCGCTGCTTGGTGAAACAGCGTCATGCAAATGTGCGACTTGAGCTGGTGTACGAAATGCGACTAGAAGTAGAAACGAGGAGGTCATGTAAGACCAAGATGATGACAACCACCATAGTTATGTAACGACACGTAAAAAGGTAGACTACGAAGAGCTTGTGTGAGAGATTACGAATATACTATAGGGTAGTCAGGATGACGCCGATAGAGAAATCGAAGGCAGCATGACTACATTCAAAAATCGTAAAAATGGTGTCGATAATCTTACTACCAAAACGTGCAATGTTTCGCTTGGAATAGGTAATCATTGTTCCTCTCTATCTATCGGATATTAAAAAGTCATTTCTCCCTGAAAAGTGTTACAGTATCATCTATGGTGGCATGAAACGGTCGTTGTCCATCTTATGCAGATCTGAGCCTTTTCTGCTGTGAACACTGTGAAAACGCATTGTTGTGATTTCTTTCACAACGGTGAGCAAAGAAAGCAATAATAAACCCATGTCTGACCAATGACATAACACGAAGTTGACTTTTGAAGTATGAATGTGGTGGCGCACGACAAACTAAGGCTTGATGCCGCTTGCCCGACCTGATCATGCCCCATGCTCTTGCCGACATCTGGTCATGCGCAAAAATTGTTTCCTCCATTTATAGATGTATTGTTCGCAAGAACTGACATAGGTAATATATTTGGGAGCAAAGCAAATGACGAATATTGTGACAACGCTTCCCCTACAAGGTTAGTCTCGTTGCTGGAGATTGAGTCATGCTGCCCCTTTTTATATATCATCATGCCAAAAACTAGAACACGCTTCTATGGAGGCACTCAGAGTTTCTTGATCCACACCCTTAACGTTGTCTACTTTAATATTCATCGCCCCAATCAATATCGTTGTAAGGGGCCGGGCGATAAGTCGTTTTACGTGACCGACGACGCTTTGATAGCTCTCCGCCAAATTTGGATGCACGGAGCGCGGAAAATACGCGCAGCGGGCCATCGCCCGTCGACGAGGCGATCTCGCGTGGGGTCCTGTTAAATCTTTTTGACTGTCGATGTAAACGATACCCGATGCCTCCTAATAAGTACTGTTACACACTGTCACGGAAGTCATGGACTTAATTTACAGGCTTGCACAATTGTTTTTGCACATCAGGCCCCGGCATAGACTACGAATAAACATGCGCGACGGGGGCACGACGCGCTCATGGGCCGACCTTTCTCGGGTATGGAAAACAATCATCGCACTATGACACCCGGCGTGCCAGCTACATGACAAGCACATTGTCTGTCCGAGATGTTAAAATCATGTTAGAATCATGGAGATTGCACCCACAGCTCTGCAAAAACGGGATGCAGTCCTAATAATTCACAGTTTCGTGAAGTTTCATTGTTAGCAAATACATGTAATCATGAATACTTACGGCGCTGCATTTTATCATCAGCCAAATCAATATTACTCGTTTTTAAATGTTAATTCAATTGTTGTCATTCAGTTTGCTGCAACATTATTATTTGTTGCTTGCTCACATTTTTCTTCTCTCAATTAAACTGTAGGCGGCAAAGATATTAGTGCAGGCAGATGTCCTGGCGCTTGCACAGATTTTATCGCGCGTCGATCGTGCAGGCGCAGGAATTCGCCAAGATACATGAACAATGATGCTATATACTACAAGATGAAATGTGACGTAGTTCCACTTTCGATACAAGGAGCTGCGGTGCCACTGTCAGTTAAATGTAAATTCAGAGTGCATTGTGCATGTATGAATTCGCGCATTTCTCAGACTTGCTGTATCAAGTTTGAGAATTCCGCATATAATGTAATCTGTGGACGTGCTGAAGACTTCTCGTTGTGTCGGCCTCAGTATCACCTTCACCTGTTGTACTGAAAATGAACGGACCTTCCATCGTCAAGTCTTGCGATTTATCTCAATCGGGTAACTTGTGTTGCTGTAGCAGACATACAATACTCAAACACTGCGTTTAACTGAGTATAAAGTATTATGTAAGTATACGATCTTCAGCAAGAAGTGCGTGCTGATAGCTCGATAAATATTTTTTTTTCTTCTGTCATCATGATGCTCTTACCGGCTTAAAGTTTTCCAGTACTTTACCAACAGTGTTTTTGCGAAAACTGCCGCATCCAAAGTCGCTGCCGTTTTCTTGAATATTATGTTTGATATTGCAACATGATAATTTTCTGATTAGTAACTCTGTAACTCGTGTTCACTTCACTTGCTGTACTTGATCTTGGTGTATTCAGGGACGATGTTTTGTGTATAGAATACACAATCTCTGTCATCTTGAATGCCGACATCCATCTATTTAAAGTACACTGGCGTAACTCCAGGAAGTACTCAAGTTTGAAGCCACACCTTCGAAACTGAATGTTGAGGTAGCTTTGAAGTCCTGCTCAGTGTGTCCACTGTGGATTCGTCCTTGTCGGTAGGGGCAGGGACACGTCCCCTTATGGCTGAGAGTAAATTACGTTTCTCGAGCTTTCCCGTGAGTTCCTCTTCGTCGAAGACATCTCGCTTGTAGAAACTCACTCCACTACCAAGAAACGTTGTATACACGAGCGGCAAGGTAACGGAGACTGGTCAATCCCCATTCTTTGACGATTGCGAGGAATGACTCTTTCCCTTTCGAATTCACAAATGTGTACATACGTATTTCCAAATGTCATAAGATCGATTTACTGAAATGAACAAACTAAACCTATCTGTACAATGTATATGTGTAGCTTCATGTTGTTTTGGTCTCTCAGTTGGCTGTTAGTCACGGACCGAGGACCGTTGCTATAAACATGTAGGCCTACTTTCTTAACTGTATATATCATATGTACTGCATATATTAATGCTATAGCTGAGTGATATACATTCAAACCTGTCTATAGCGATCACCCGAGGGAAACGACAAAAGTAGCCACTATAAACAGGTGGCCACTATAGACAGGTCGGTGGCCATTTCGAATTTCAACACTTACACTGTATAATAGCATAAAAACCGCATGTTATTCTAAGAATACAGCAAATAACAAGTGACATGAGCAGTTATAATATCCGTGTTTGTTTGTTTTGTTTTTTTGTACAATTTTGTGCGGGGATTTTTCAGTGGCCGCTATAAGCAGGTGGTCGCTAGAGACAGGTGGCCGCTAAGACAGGTTTGACTGTATAATATAGATACTGTATACGTGAATCAAATATTGTGCTGAAACAATATCATCACTATTCGATACTCGACACTCTTTTACAACTTACACGAGACATGCGACAATCAAATTTGAACACTCGCAAATGAGCACATACGCAGTCAAAATACAGTCCCTCCAAATCACACAAACACACAGACAGACACGCACACACACACACACAGAGTCAGTGGCATAACAACGTTAGTAAGTCGGTGATTGAATCAATCTGCTTTGCAGCGTGAAATTCAATGTACCTGTCAATGTCTCTTTTGTGATGGAAAACGTCGAAGCCGGTTTAAAAATGTGCTACCTAGTGACGCACCGCTAAGTGCACACGTTGTGTTAATTTTGATATTTGTGCTTTTTTTTTTTTTTGTAGTTGTCTCCGAATCATTCAAAATATTCCACTTTCCTCAGTAGAGCCAGGGAGTCACCTCCCTGGTAGAGCACATATCGCAAATCGTTCCATAATAAGCTCAGTGTGTGTGTTGAGAATGAGGTAGAACCCTGGACATTCAGTCATGAATAAAGTTAGCCACCATAGATAATCGTAAAAACATTTACTGACGCGAGTGGCGAAGGTTGACCGCCGAACTTGGATAAGAGGACGACGGACGTATGCAGATCAGGTTGGGTGATGTAAAAAAAAAAAAAAAAAAAAAAAAAAAAAGGAAAAAGAAAAGTATAACGAATTCAACGATATCTTTTGACATTTGCACAACTTTGATTACACTCGAGACAGTAACACGATAATGAACCATGGCGTGGAAGTCATAACTTGTCTTCCCTAAAATTGGCGATAAGTGTATCTATTATCTAACTGTTGCGTATCTCTGATTCACCTTTTCCACTCTCGCTAACTGATGTAACATGCACTCGATACAAACGCGTGAGTTCTAGACGGTACAGAATGCCAAATAAAAAGCAAAAACAAAAACAGAAACGTAGAAAAATACATGTAAGAATATCATGCTTGCTCACACATGATCTCGGTACTGGCCATCGTCCGTACATGTAATACATGTACAATACTGTATTTGCCTTAGTAAAGCCGCTCGATAATCCACGCCAAAGTATCGACTCCGGCATCGCTTGGTTTTGCAAGCATACAGTAATTGCACTTACAATGTAACAGTAATGTACATTGTATGTGCCATTCGCCAACAGCAGATGTTCTTCGCCAGTTTTTAAAGACAACGATAACTGATAGGTTGTTTGTTTGCTTGTTTTGGAATGTTTGTTTCTGTTTGTTTGTTCGTTTGTTTTCTGTCAGGAAAATGTATGACATTCGCCGTCTTCGATACCGGTATTGTATCAATTATCGCAATCGCATAGTGTGACATCGTCAGTATGTAACAAATATGAATCGAGAAAAAACTTGTAACGAATCGTCGGATACAATACGAGGACTGACAAACTCATGAATTTAGGATTACATGTATACTCTTTCACTGCCTGTGGGCAAGTACGCTGTTACGAGTTACTTGCGAAAGAAACTTGAATCATGCCAAACGATAGCTCAGGACCTATGCGTAATTTGGGTTCGTCGTCGCGGGCTACAGGATCGTGATCGCGTCGAATGCCAAACAAAGATATATTAATACACTATTTATCTAAAAAAAAAAAAAAAAAAAAAAAAAAAATCGGTAGCATGGAGCAGTCACTATGAAAGGGATGGTTCAAACCTTTTGAAAGAAACACAAAATGGTCAAATGATAATGTTTGAATCCAAAATATTACAACTACAACTGTACATGTGACAATGTGTACGACAACAGAATGTGTGAACTTGATGGCACATCAGAGCAAAAACTGGACAAGAAAATTTGACAAAGCCCAAAAATATTTATGAAGATTATCTTATATCCTTGAGAAAAGTACAATGTAGCTTTGTATGTGTACATCAAGAATATTCTTGATCTAAAGTGTATAGTAATTGTAGCATTATGCTCTTAAGACAAAATTAGCATTGTACTTGACAAGAAAGCTTGAAAAATGCCATAATGGGCAATTGTACTAAAAGTATAAAAGATAAAAGTTTGTGTAGCTGTTAGAGAGGTGTACCATCTTAGGTCTATTTTGCCCCTATTCATTAGTCAATTCAAAATCAGTGCTACTATTTCTTACTCGCTACCTGATGATTCATGAAAAAAAGAACAAGGAAAAAAATGCTGGTACATGTGTAGAGATGGCTCAGAGAGATTGAAGTGCGACGCTGTTTGGGTGAATAAGGCGTGGGCACTGATCAATTGGTACTGTTTGATAATATTTGCAAGTCTTAACAGTAGAATAGGGTCTTCTTTATCCAGGGCAATCTCTTCAATGTTGCCACTGCTCTACCGCAGGGCCCCATCATTATCATTACCCTCGTATTGTCAGGTACCCATTTTATTCACCCAGGTCGACAGGAACACTGTAGGTGAAAACACCCTGTCCAAGGATGTAAGCACTGAGCGAGACTTGAACTTGGGCCCTCCGATTGAGAGTCAGCAGTTTTGTCCACGATGCAACAGTGCCCCCACAAAATATGAAGACTTGTCACCTACATATTGGTCAAGTTGTGGTTTACTGGGTAAGACTACGAGTCCCAGTCTGCTGGTGACAGGGGTTGTATCACTAGGCAAGGCACTTCATCATAGTCATCAGGCAAAGTACTCTATCCTCAATGCTTCGTCCTTCAGAGGTGACTCAAAGCTGTTGGGTGGATCCCATGGCAGCTTGCTCATGAGCACTTATAGTGCTTCCTTTGTGACCTCATTAATTACATAAAATCAAAAACAAATCAAAACACACACTCTTACACACCATTTTCATCACACCATTTTCATCACACCATCCAGACTGACAGTGTTGGCTGGCAAACATTCATTAAGCAGTGATAATGATGACATTACATGCAACTCCTTGCAATATCACACACACACACACACACACACACACACACACAAGCACCAACACCTCTTTCGACAGACGAAGATATAATTTGGTAAGACACACATCAAAAACAGAAAAACGTCTTCAATATCATGATTGAACAATTGAAATACAAGGGTTAATTTATTACACTCACTAAGCTACTTGTCACATCTTTCATTCAAGCAACATCTAATTCTACACCTAAAAGACTGGAAAGTATCAAATCGAAATGCAATTTTTATGACAATAATCAAAGAAAACCTTGCTGGTTCAGGCTTGAACTTATGCATCTAAGGTGAATTAAGGTATCTAAGACATAATCATAATAAACTGGAATGGATTATGTACACCACTATGGACCACAATGAAGACATAAATACTTGAAGCATACAAAAAGCACAAATGCTGCAAATATTTGCCACTTACACAACAAATACATATCATCAATATAATCATGTAGCTGCCAACTTGCCTGGCAAATGTAGCATAAAATTCAGAAGACAACAAAAGGAAACACTCAATGTTATATCCACTTGCTTTGTGTCACGACAGGCTTCATGAGAAAACTCCACAAATATTCTCTACAGATGTTGGTTATACTTTTTCTGGAAGTACAATGTATATGTATTATTGATCACAGCTTAATAACCAAATAGATTCAAACAAAAACCTACAAATTTCTCCCTTAAAAAGGCCTTGCACAGTGTTGCAATGTCACCTGAGAAACAGGGAAAAACCTATTTTCTTTCACAATTATGCAAGAGTTCATATAACTTGTGTAAAAGTATGTACTAATGGTTTGACAAGTAATTTTCCCACAGAGCAATACTAAATGAATGAAAATATATACAATTCATTTTCAACAAATCGCAGCCCTCGTACTCCTTATATTCATAACTGTGGAAATGTATTTGATATACATCCTCCAGTGCATATATAACATATCATATAAATGTTGCTCCACCATAAAAGGTAGAATATGCAGGAATTTGCAGATTTCAAAGATTTAAAACCCAAATTAAGTCTTTGCATCTTGAAATACATGTACGTTCCTTTGTATCATATGTTTGTCTTTTAATGTGGTAAACTGAAATGAAGTCTCGGTATGGTACATCATTCACAAGTTTCTGTAGTTCTGGTATTTTACCTACATACAAGAATGATTCATCAGTCATTGACTTCCAGTCTGCCTGGTGACGTAATCAGTTTACTACAATTACTCTGAATACCATAATATCACAAGAGTGGTGTGTCAATCCAAGTTTCAAGTAACAAATCAAATCACATTATAACAAGTGTAAACACATCAGTAATAGGACGCAGAGATTGCCAGTAGGTTGTTCAAGATCTATACATGAAATAATGAAAGTCTTACATGCTGGTTTTCAACATTAGACATACAAGCTTCAAGTGTAGCTTGATTTGCATTCTTCTATAGAAATGGTGAAAAAAAAATCCTTGCACAGCAGCAAAGCAATACAGCCTGATGAAAGCAGGATTGCTTTGAATGTAGTGTACATTTACAAAAATGACAAAGTATTTACACAAGACATTACTAGTGAACAAAATTTCAGCATCTCTCTTTACCATAAAAAAAATGACAAGCTGTTTTTGAAAACTGGCAATTAAAAGAGGCATACTCTGCTAATACTGGGGTCTGCCAGTTGGTGGGCCCATAGGGGGAGGAGGGGGCTGGGCCCTCATGCTGTAGGCCATGCTTTGGGCTTGGAGAGCACTGAACTGTTGAGGGTTCATTCCCCCAGCTGCAAGAGTGTTGGGGTTGAGTCCTGCTGCCATCAGGCTAGCTGCACCAGCCATCTGTATGTTCTGGTGCAGATGAGGTGCAGAACTCTGCAGCTGCTGCATGGTACGGATTGCCTCGGCCTGGGCACGGGCAATCTGTTGTTGTTCCTGCATGCCCTGAGGTTTGTCGGCAGTAGCCATGCGGATGGGTGCGTTCATCCTCTGGCCTTGTGCCACTCCAGACATAGCGGCCCTGGCTGGACCAACCCCTGGTGGGGCATTTGCAGGTGGGGCCGGCTGGGCCTGCACTGGTACCTGGCCAGCACCGCCGATGGTACGCAGCAGGCTTGGCCCAGTCTGGATCAGGTTATCAAGTGCTTTCTTCACATTGGGGTTATCGAGGTTGAGGGCGCTGGACGCCACCGCAGGGGCATTCTGGGGAGGGGCTTGTGGCGGTTTGGCCACAGCCACCGGCTGGGGGGATTTGCCCAGCATTTGCTGTGAGTTGGGGGTAGCAAGCAATGGGGTCTTTCCTGGAGTGGGAGCTGCTGCCACTGGTGCACGCTGGGCTTGGGAACTCGCAATTGTGGCTGTGTGGGATGACATGGCTGCGAGAGCTGTGGAAACGTTTGTGCGAGAGACACCTGCAGCTATTGATGCTGCAGAGGTATTGGTTCCTATAAGACTGAGAATCTTGGCTTGCAGCGCAGTTGGGTCCTCTCCCTTGGCCTGGGCAGGAGCAGAAGCGGGTGCTAGAACAGTCAAATAAAAAACAAACATTTAAATTGTCATCACATGATTAAAGCATTAAAAAGATCCATTTCTTTCAAGTCCATAATGTCTGTGCATTATAAAGTAGTAGAAAATACACTTACATAATCCTACAAACAAGGATCTTTTTCCAACCATACTGAAGTCAATGTGACAATGGACAAGCTCACTAGATAGGGAAGCTAAGGAACACAGGAATCCTGGGTTCACATAACAGACATGCTGAAACGTGAATGGGGTGAGTTGTAAGAATCAAGAACTCAGCAAACACTACTTTAGGATGTACAATTTCAGACATGATACAGATCCGAAGAGTCACCATAATTTCAATGAAGATCTATCACTTGGTCCCACAAAGACTAGGAAAGGTATGTACATTTCCTAACATTGTCTAGTGGAAATCAAATTTGATAGACCTTACAAGAGATTGCAGGCTTGCTTCCCCCCCCCCCCCCCCAAAAAAAAAGAAAAAAAGTAAAAGAGAACATCATGGGGATTTGACCTCTGACTTCGTACTGTAAAATAAAAAAGGATTGGTTCTCTTTGACTGAATTCAATTGAGTCCACTCATTGCATTAGTGCCTGTGGAGATCCTTTTTGATGTAAAAAAAAAAAAAAAAAAAAAAAAAAATTCTTGACCATAATCTTGCGTGATTGCCTGAGTTTAACACTGATAACTTCAGGATGGACAATTCCCATGTTTTGTTTAAATTGAAGGTTTGAATTTCCCTGAAAACTGACTTATGAAATCCACACAAGAAAGCCAGCTAGAACTTAATAGTTAAATCAACATTACTTCATGATTGATGGTATATATCAGGAATGCTACACAGCATGCATATGAAGAGATCAAGACATTGCAGTCATTCACACAATCATTGTGCGGCAGACTGCTCGCTGCTCCTCAAATGAACCTGCTCTGGAGGTTTCATGGCAGGTGAAATACTCTGCACTGAAGGGATCCTGAGCTGGTTTCATGTTCTCTGGCCCCCTTGTTTGAAGGAGGCATCTGGAATGTATGCTAATCTCATTGAAGAAGCAGAATAGAACACATAACAAAACTGGCATGTTACAACACAGCTAACATAGAAATCTTGCCAAGATGGGGTTGTTTTGTTTTGTTTTTTGGTAATGGTTCCACTCTCAACTTATAACACATTGATTTTTCTCACCTTCGGCCTTCTGTCTTGCAGGGGCACCCTGGTCAAGTGCCATGCGGTCTCGCATCTCCTCAAGGAACTTGATGACGCGGTCAACCTCCGCGAGGGTCAGCTGTCGGCCATCAGCTAAAAGGCTGAACAGCTGGGTCATGGTCAGTTCAGGGGTGCCTGCTTTGGACGTGGCACTAGTCACTGCCAGACCCCGCTTGTCGCGGAGGTCCTGGATGTAGCGCTCAAAGTTTCGTGCCACCAGGTTCAGGGCATCATCTAGAGGCATGTTCCTGTGTTCTAAAGTGTAAAGAAATGTTTGTTTGTTTGACAGTTAGTACAAAAGATCACTGATGACAATCTCCACCTGAAATCAAACAAAAGGTTAAAAAGGCATTTTACCATTTTTCAACACATTACTCTTCACAGACATTATTATTTTTTTTTTGTACAAAGAAAAGCACAACAAAAGATATTGCACCCTTGCACAACAGGCAACCATGCACACTGTGATGATTTGGTGAAGACAAATAATGGAATACAATGCATTACCAAAATATCACACATACTGATGTCCATACAGCTTGAAGATTCCGCAGAACATATTCAATAACTTTCACACACACACAAATACAAAATGACGCATAATGTTTCAACATAACTTCATACATTGATTCATAATCATCACTTGCTATCCAAACACCATGCACTCTATGTTCTCAAGTCTCCACATAATGAGAATAGAAAAGGAGCGAAAGACAAAGTACCAGTGATATGACAAAATGTATAAATGCTGTGACAGAAAACAAAAACATCATTCAATAAAGCACACCAGTGGGTAAAGGTTTTATAGTCTCCTCCAATGTCCACACTGAGATTATCTTTTCTTTAACCTGTTGAGGACGAGTCCGGAGTATACTCGGGCCGGTGTCTATGGGAAATGCGTATTGAAGCAAAATCAGTCCGTCCTCAACGGGTTAAATGAACAGCAAATGATAACAAAATCAAGGAAGAAACAAAACATCTTCACACTTTGTTTATGAATTTGTGATAAAAGTAATTTTATTCATACGAAAGAGAGATAGAAGGGCTCAGATTTTCATAACATCACATGACACCATTCCGATGCAGATCATCACCAACTTTCCAAGAGAACACAATGCAGTCTATCACCACTCGGGTTCTTGGAAGCTACATTGAAAGTACAAACCCCGAGACCCTGCTCCAAACTCAAATGGTCACAACATCTAAAACCTTTCTAAATCTTGCACTGCCTTTTGTTTTCCTTGTCTTAGATTTCTTTAAATAATTCCCAGCTACTGCAGCAGAAATTATTTCTCGGCTCTGAAATCAATCTCGAATTCTTCAAGGAGTATGTTCTTCTTTGTCAGACATTTGATCTGATTTGATGATATGTATGAAGGTAAACACTGAATGTGTGATCTAATACCTGGGGACAAAAGCATCAGAAAGTGCAACTTACTAATCTATTCCTAGTTCATATCATGACCTTGTCAGATCACAGGAGCATGTTCACAAGCAAGCAGCTAATAATTATTCTTCTTCAATTTGCAGAATAAAATAGCTAAAAGTTGCTCTGAATCCATCTTTGATATGCGCTGAAAATACATCTGTGCAATCCAGTACAAGTGTATACCGCCTGAGCTTAAATAACATGGCCCATGACACTTAAAATTTTATATTGATGACATTTCACTACAGATATCAACAAACCGTGTTCTTCCAGATCTGATGACTTCCCAGACTGATCAACTGCTCACAAAGTAAAGTGAATTTTAATAGCATCTATAGAAGTTAATCTTAAAGATACACATTCTTCTTCTTCTTTTTTTTTAACCTTGCCTATACCGGATAACTGCTGCACAATAATAGAAAGAATATGCGACAGAGATCACATCGATGATTCTTGAGGACTTCTCTTCCACTGTCAGGTCACATCATGAGGTACCTGCTTGAGGGGACTTACATTATTGCAAGGTCAGATACTAGAATCCACGTTTGATAAGGTAAATTTGACACCAAGGCTATCGTAAGTGCACAAATGACTGTCTGTTCGCGATGTTTTCATGTGTTGTCAAATTTGTGCTCAGCAGTGATTGGCAAAATTAGTGAAAATTATACCCTTGCAAAAATAACAGCTTTTACAGTAATTAATCTCTGCATTGGCCTTTCAGTGTCATTTGCTTCATCTCAAAATATGGCTTCATACTAATTTGTCATTGCGTGTGACTGAAATATACACATATGCTGACACATATTTTGGCTTTGAGTTATGTTTTTCTTGCTGTTGATTAAAAAAAAACCTATGGGCATGGTTTTAGGTACAACAAGTGTCTTCAGCACAACACTATAATGACCATATTATGTGTGTGTGTGTGTGTGTGTGTGTGTGTGTAATAGAGAGAGAAACTGAACAACAGGCAGACAGTGAAAATATAAAAAGAAGACTTTTAACACACACAATTGTTAAGAGAGTCTCCACACATACATACATACATACATAAATGTATATTTTGTATTTTGTTCACTTCACACATTCACACCAAGCTGCAGAGTGCAGACACCCAGCAATTTAATATGTATACATATCCATGACATAAATATGTGCAGCCAGTCAATCACTGAAATAGACACAAAAACACATGTGGATACATGAGAAAAATGTATGGACTTTTTCAATGTAACGAAGTTTCTTGGATGATGACAATTATGAATGAAAAAACAAAGAAAAAAAGACAAATTTGGTTTTCATTGTTTTTTTTTATTTTTATTTCACCGTTTTAACATTATTCAGGCAATATCTGCCTACAGCAAAACCTAAAGACAAGTCTAGTTTCCAAACACAAGCAACTGTGATTTAAACTTCTTACCTTTCATGTGTACAACTTGCCAACATGAATCCAGCTCAGAATGTAAACTTCTTACCTTCCTTGAGCACCATTTATGTTACCAAAATAAGTCCAGTTCAGAGCTTGAATCAAATTAATTACTACCCATGGTACTTACTTTCTCTGTGAACAACATCCCTTCCAGTGCTTTTTGTCTCATTCATCGATAAAAACAAAGTACTAAGGATGCAAGTCTATCGGCTAACAGACCACATAGTTCAGCAGTTTTTGCAGTTTCTTTCCTTTTATTCCCTTTATTCTTTTTACAGTGTGGCTGGTTACTTTTTGTGATTTCCCTGTATTTTTTGACCAAATATAGCCAGAAGTCTGTAAGGAGTAATGAAACAAAATGAATACACAATCCTTACCTGATCATGATAAAGAATCCTTTGAAGACGATTCTGGATCTGAATGGTGCGCCATATAATCACAGAAACCTTTCACTTGATCCTGGGCTAATATAGGATCAGGCAAGTTTGTGCTGTGAATGTCAATACAACTTACCTTATTTAGTTTCCTATGCAACAAATACATAGTATTCACACTCTCTTCTGTAAAGGAAGTACCGTAAAGTTCCGTGTATAAGACGCACCCCTACTTTCGGGCCTAAAATAAAAATTAAAAAAAAAAAAAACACACAAATTTTCGCGCAAACATTGTGTGTGTTATACATATTATTTCAGCTAAAAATTTCCCTAGAATGCAGCATGTATTTGTTTTCTTTTTCGTTTCCTTTTAAACTTTCTTTTCACTGTTTTCAGCGGACATCGGCAAAAAATGGAAGACGCAAAATGCGAGACTTGTTATTGGTGCTCACTTGCTATTGTTTCGCCTTTCAATCGTGGTACATGTATCATCAAAGATCGTACTCATGAGTGCACGGTACGATCTTTGCATGCTATCGTACACTGATACTACCGTAGACGTGTCTCGCATATTGGCGCATGTCAAAAGCAAAATGTTCATTGTATCATCAAAGATCGTACTCATGAGTGTACAGTACAATCTTTGCATGCTATCGTACACTGATACTACCGTAGACGTGTCTCGCATATTGGCGCATGTCAAAAGCAAAATGTTCATTGTATCATCAAAGATCGTACTCATGAGTGTACGGTACAATCTTTGCATGCTATCGTACATTGATACTACCGTAGACGTGTCTCGCATATTGGCGTGTGTCAGAAGCAAAATGTTCATTATGAAAAACATTAAAAAGTGTAGCAAAGGGATCGATCATACGCCGCGACGTACGGTGCGTACGGTGCTTAACTCACTGTTGTTTCGGCCAGAGGGATTACCAGTAACACATATGTCTCTTGTACCATGCTTGTATGTACAGTGCTAGCCTTTTGCAAAGGCACAACACGCACACAGAAAGCAATGGACTTGCACACACAGCGCGCAACGGGCAAGCTCGCTCCGATCTGATCTCTGTAACTGTACTGTGCACGCTATGCGAGTCCATTGCGAGAGCCTCCACCTTAGCAAAAAGCTAGTGAAGAGCAAACGAACACCATGGGTATGAATACATGCTTGACATATCGTTCACATCACGATGACATAGGGCCGATCCTACTCCGTATTTTACAGCTTTTTTCTATGGCCAGATTGATGCTAGTACATCGATAAGTTTTGCGTCAGTAATTTAGCAATGATACAGAGTACCTGTACATCGCGTATTTGCAGCTACTAGGTTGGCTGTTGGTAGCTTGGTAGACTGATTAGTGATATACATTGGTAGGTACATCGTGTATTTAGAGCTGTTGTCTATGGCCAGATTGATACATCGTTACTACACTAGGCCGATGTAAGTTTATCCCGTATTTACAGGTGTTGTGTGTGTCCAGATTGATACATGGCTCATTTATCGGTAAGTTTTAATGATTGCTTACCCTCCGGACGTCAGTGGGTGTACATGGCCTCAAGTTGACCTTACAATATTGGGTGTATGTGACAGATTTTTTTCTGTGATTCGACTGTACCCGTGTTTAAGACGCACCCCCGATTTTTCATATTTTACGACAAAATAAAAAGTGCGTCTTATACACGGAACTTTACGGTATAGTGTTACAGTAGTAACATACTGTTTCTAGGTCCATAGACCTTCAACATGCCTCGATAGCACACACACATGGCAAAGAACATAAAAAACAACAACAACAAAACATCTGACTGATTCCAACCACTACTCTTCCCACCAAGAAGAATTCAACAATCACCCAATTTATGAAGGAGAAATGAATATGGTTGCCTCATTCCTACCTTGAGGGGTACCATGCAGAATGTTGAGTGTTACAGATCTGTGGAGCTCATGCTGACTGGATACCATGATTGCATAGAGGGCGCCATTCCGCGTAGCTCCATCAAGGACAGCCTGTATGGAAGCCTCGGGGTTAAGGAACATCATATCTGTCGTGACGTTCAATCCCCTCAAACGGCGTTCCACCATTTCAGCATAGCCCCTGCAATCAAGCAGCAATGAGGTATGATTTTAAATTAAAATTTTTCAAATAAATATCACTAAAAAACAAGGAGCAATGCAAGGAAAGTAAAAATTATAAACATGTACAACCTACACAAACAGATAAAGCATTTAAAAGTTTAAAGTCCATATTTCAAATGCAAGATGTGCATGAAGATGGATAGGCATGTTTTGAAGGTATGCCAGACTGCTTACTTCCAGCTTCGTAGCATTGCAGCTATTAAACCTCTGCTTAGGAGAACGGCAGCAGAAAGCCTCATCCATTCACTCATTTCATCAAGACTGGATTTCTGTAACAGTCTTTGAGCTGGCCTTCCATCTGCAACCTCAAACAGACTTCAAGCAGTACACAATGGAGCAGCATGCTTGCTCACCCGGCTGAGGAAGTATGATCACATCACCCCTGTCCTGGCTAAGTTGCAGTGGCTTCTGGTCAAGTACACAATTGATTTCAAGATCCTACTGCCCACTTTTAAGGTCATTCACAGTCAGGCCCTAGGACACCTGTCTTTCCTAATCAAGCAGCGTCAGCCTCGCCCTGGCCTTCGTTCATCTGGCCTTACTCTCCAGATGCCCATTACACATCTCACAGGATATGGAGACCGGGCATTTTTCCTCTATTGATACTAACCAATGGAACTCCCATCTTTTCTCTGTGTAGCACTTCAAAGCCTCACTTAAGACTCATATTTTTCACCAGGCATTCAATTACAAACTCTTTTGAAGGAGTCTGCACCTTTGAATGTATCCACAACAGCTATTTTATGGGGCTATACAAATGTTCTGGATCACCATAGTAAAGAGAGCTATGATTTCACAAAGTAGATGATTTCTAGGTACTAGCGTTCAACCCATTAAGAGAAAGAGAGACCAAGATTATGGCTGGAAATGACTACTTAATTTGTAAATAAATATCGACAAAGAAAATTCACAAAGACACATTCAAACAGAAGATGGCTGATCACTTAGAGAAAATATCAAGGGACATAAAAACACTTAACGCTATGACCCTCCTTGCAATGGAATGGATGAGTAGCCTAAGACTTCATTCAAGTAATGGTATGCAGAGCTTGAATTACACTGAGTACATGAGGCCAATGGACATGATGCTCAACAACCCTTTTCTGGTAAAAGTAAACAGGAAATCGAATAACTCTGATGACAAAAACAAATTTTCCCCATCTTTTAGTACATCTGCACAATGAAAAAAAAAATGTTTTTCTTCCAAAATGTGATCTGGGCCCTGTTTTATGAAGACTTAAAATTTATTATAAAGTTGATTTCAACTGTAAGTCTATGGCAGACTGTGTGGTAAGGAAATTTAAAATCGATTTTATCTTTTGATAAAACAGGGCCCTGAAATATTTATACTATCATGAAGTAAGTATCAAGATATTACATCCTAAAACAACAGTGAAAACTTTTGTTGCCAAGCAAAGAAGCATCAATCTCATCAATGTTGGACAAAAGTCAAAACATTATTTTTTTAAAGTAAATCAATTTCAGCCTGATGCCCTCCTAACTGGCCCTGAGGATGCCTCCCCTAAAATGTGAGATTCAAGGACAAAGTGGGCATGACTCTAATCAAATGAAATTTGAGACCTGATATCTATGAATGAATGGCATTATTGTAGCATGATGAGCTAAAACTATCAGATCTTCCTTTCTTGCCCCAGTGAGGTGACACCTTACCTCTGCTGTTTACTGAGCACCAGAATCTCACAGTCCACCGGCTTGCCCATGGCTGGTGGGAGGTAGTCAGGACCAGCCTGTGGAGCAGGTGCAGCTGCTGCAGGTGCTGGGGCCGCAGGAGGTGGTGCCCGCCGGTCAAAATTATCTCCTCTGTCAGGTCTGTCAACTCTGTCAGGTCTGTCAACTCTGTCAGCTCTGTCGGCTCTGTCTCCCCTGTCCAGGCTGCTCCTATCCCGCGGTAGATACGGATCACGATACGGGTCCCGCCTGTTGGAGAGACTATGATTGGTGAAGCCACCAGTAGAATAACGTCAGGCACAGTGACGCAAGACAAGGGCATTCTACACCTCAAAATCCTTCTAAACTTCTGGCAGGTAATTTGTTTCACGGGGCACAACAAGCAGACTATTCAAAACACAAAATTTAAGCATGAAAAAAAAACCACATAATATATTATTATTTTATTTCATATGCCAGCAGCTTTTATGCAACATCAAGCACATGCAGGCTTTGAGAGCATAGTCTATATATGGCACACTACATTCTGACATGCTTTACGAAGATATATACGCACAGAGACAAACATGGGCTTGGAAGAAGTAATCATGCATTACATTGATATCTTTTGTGATAATTTAGAAAAAAAAAAAAATTTATTCTCTTACACAAATCAAAATGCATTAGCTTCAATTTATGCCACTGCACTACATTCCATCTTGTAGAGACTATGCTTCATTCTTTTTGAAGCAGTACACTTCAGAGAAAACCTGAAATCAATTTTCCTCCAAAAATTGAGCAATACTTATTGTCTCATCATCCTTGCACAAAAATACAGCAACTTGTTTGATTTACAGTAACTTTTCATGAAAAGTGGAATGTAGTGCAAGCAGAGCACTTCATATTTCAAGAAATTTAGGCTGCACTTCCGCACATGCATAGCAAGGGTTCTTTGAACACAGTGACCAGCAAGGATAGAAGTTGACCACAACTGCCTAACTCACCCATCACCATAGGGATCTCTGTCCCTCTCTTGGAGCCTGTCCCGATCCATGGGCAGTCTGTCCCTCTCCCCAGGTACCCTGTCACGATCTCTATCAACTGAAAGCCTCTCTCTGTCCCCAATTAGTCTGTCTCTCTCCATCCTGTCCCGCTCGCCCCCAAAGCGGTCCCGTTCCCGGTCCCTTTCCCGTTCTCGGTCCCTCTCGCGCTCACGTTCTCTCTCATATTCCCTGTAGTATGGGTCGTCCCGGCGATATGGGTCATCACGATAATAGGGGTCGTCCCGGGGATCGCGGAAGTCACGGTCACGCTCGCGCTCTCGGGGAGGAGGAGGGGGCAGACCCCTTTCGTATGGGTCTCGTCTATCATCAGGGTAGCGATCAAAGTCACGTCTGGGGGTGAAAAGACATGTAACATCAATGCATTTTCCAAGATGATTACAACAAAGCACCACAGGTGAGAACAACATTATGCCGCAGCATAATCCGACCATGCCTGTAAGCCAGATGAGATCACTCTAAATGGTAACTATATTCCCCTACATCGCCATGCTGACAGTCTATATGCTGGTGGCGATAGGGCGTCGGCTGACATATAGAAAACTTAAATTAGCTGCAGCTACTTTGTCACCCGACAGACATTTGAAAGCTTTTTTTCACAGAATGCCTTCACACATGTAAAAAATGATATCATTACATGTAAGAAATGTGTAAGACAAGCCTCATTGCAGAAGAACAAATAGCTTACTAAGTGAAAACATGGAGTACCCTTCTTTTGGGGGCCACTAAGCAAGTGTCATGCTGACTTCTGAATTTTGTTTGTTTTCTTAAAAATCTGTATAACTCTCATACAGATTTCAATAAAAAGTTCCAATGCACCAGAACACGCCACTGAAGGATATTGCATCATGCATAAAAACGTTTGATACAGGAATTGGAGGCTGCCTGGGAGGAGTAAAAGCTAACTGAAGGTCCACAACATCCTGCAGGTCTTAGAGTCAAGACTTTTGGCTCTATTAAGCATTCATCTCATATTTAAATAAAGGAAACAAGCCCTTGCGTTGGTTTTGCACATACCTGGGAGGCTCATCCCTGTAGTATTTGTCATAGGGGTCCCTGAACCTCTCATCGTAGCGATCTCGATCTCTGTCACGCATTGGCGAACGCTCTCTCGGTCTAGGTGGGGGATAATCTCTGCCGTAAGAGGGGGGTGGTCCGTATGGATCATAGTTTCTGTCATGCAAACACAGGGATAAGATCAAGATGGCACACTGTAGACTCCAGACTTTCAGATGCTAAATAACCATTCTTATCAGGGAGTTATTTACCTCTTGCTACAGTGAAAGAGTGATTAGACAAACACCCGCAATTGGGCCTACATATTTGAAGATTATTTTTCTTTTCATTATTCAGCAAAACTACAACTCTCAAAACTTTTGATAAAAAACTGTTCATTAATGTCAATTAGCCTGGAGCACATGTTAATACAAGACTACAAGTTCTTGTGACTGATTCTATCATCCTCACTTCCTTTGATAGCACTCTGCCATTCTCTACATTACAATAAAATGTTATTGCAAACATACACCAGAATCTTGGTTGGACATCTCAACAGCAACATCCCCCAACAGTTGTTATGACAAAATAAGATTTTCTTCATAAACAATATACCATCAGCATAGTAAACCACACTGTTGGATCTGATCTACAGCATGAGAGGACTGACAAAGTTATTTTCATAAATACCATTGCAGCTGAGGATCAATTGTGATAAATTGCACATTAAGTTGTGAGGAATTGGAACAAGCTCTTCTGAAGGATGAAAAAATGGGAAGGAACAAACCTGTACTTGTCACGATAGTAGTCATCATATCCAGAGGATCCACCAGGAGGAGGGTCAAAGTTTTCGTTTTTCTCTCGCGCCAGCGCTGCTCCCATAGAGTTTGCAACACTGTTAGCAGCGCCTCCTCCTCCACCCGAGGATTTATCCTCACCACCCGGCTTCCTCTTTGCAAGGCTGCATTCTGGAATTATACGATGCCACGATGGTGTCAACGGGGAGAGACAGAATGGGAGGGTGATCTTTGAGATTTGTACGGACACTTGGGAATGGCTGTGTTAAAACAACTTATGGGATGGCACTGCGTGTCATGTATGATCAAATACTATCAACCTATTAATTGTCTGTGCTCAGAGAAGTATTGCTCTATTCCCCTTGAATGTAAGTTTCCACTAAAAGATGTTTCTTTTCCTGTTTAATCCATACACTTATGTCAATCTAGCTGGCCTTCGCTTTGCTTTCTGTAACAAATATCATCCTGACATAGTGGCAGACAATGTTCATGTTTGCAGTGAATATTACAATCAGATTATGACTTCCTGTTTCAGTCCATTGGAGGAACGTTTCCAGGTTTCACACATATTCTGCTCATTTCAGTAAAATGATCTTTGCTACAAATCATGTTAAAAATACATAATAATCAAAGTAATTTGCTGGAAAACAGTCACTGTGAAGAAGTTTCTTTTATGCCTTATCCAGGATAGCATCATAAAGATATCCCTCTAAAATATTTGGAGCAGTCAAATCTGACCAAACAAAGAGGTTCACTACTAATCTTTGCAGATCTATGCATGTCTAAACACGACCTCTAGTGTTCAGCCGCCCACACGGATATGTACGAATAAGTGAGAAGCCACTGACAGCAAAATCTTTATCATCATTCATCATGGTGCCACTGAGAAGTACAACATAGCATAATAGCTCTCAGAGCTCTATGTAAAAAGTGTACTTCAATCTACGTCGACATAAATACCTATTCTTTTGCCCATAATGGTCTGTCCAGATTCATTGTTGATAGCATCCTGTGCCTCCGCTGGTAAATCATACTGGATAAAGGCAAAGCCTTTTTTCATGAAAACATCTGTAGAAACAGGAGACATATACAGAAAAAGAAAGTTATTCTCGATGATTGACTCATATTTACAATAAATATGTTTCAGTTTAACTGTAAGAAAAGAAAAGAAAATGATATGCACATCACAGATGGTTTCTTTGTGTGTTTACCAGAGCAGCAGTAGAAAAAAAAAAAAAAAACCCACACACACACACATACGCACAATTTGAAATACTAGGTACATTGATGTTATCTTTGTAAAACAAGAATTGTCTTCCACAGTGCACTTTTGCACAGAATACTGATTTAATCTCTTCTGACTCACTGATATAGTTGGGAAGTAATTGGTATAAATCCATGAATTTAACCTCAGATGATTTCATCTGACTTCAGACACATGAGGTTGAATATATTTCTTAATGTATGCATCAATTTTTTCCACTGAATTGATACCAGGTCAGGTTAAATTCTGTGATTCATTTCAAGCTATACAAGGTGAAGTTCAAGAAATCTGTATTGCCAATGACCAACACTAAATATTTGTGAAGAATGCAGTGGGAATTGCTCTTTGATAATTCAAAACTTTTTTCTTAGATTATGCCAGTTATCCTAATGCTAGTAATGATTTAATACATGAAGTCATTTGTCCCTATCTACCAAATTGCATACTATTCTTTGAACAATTGCAAATACAGTGAAATCTTTGAAACTACCAATGAATGAATCATTACACTGCTCTGTCAAAGTGCCCTGATGTTCAAACTCTTGCTGACAAAAAATAAAAAAATAAAAATAGTGTCTCTTTCACTGAAGTGTTCTCAAATTTCATAATTTCATTGTCCAGTCATAGCTCAAATACAAAGTTGACAAAATATATCCTTTTTGAATGACTGCATAAATACTTGAAACACAGTGACAATGGAATCCAGAGGCCCGTTTCATAAAACTTGTCATCAGTGACAAGTTGTCATAGATGTGACAAGCTACGGAAATCCTTGCATCTGATTGGCTGAGAGCAAATTTGTCATAGAAATATGGCAGTAGTCACTGATGACAAGTTTTATGAAACGGGCCCCAGGATGCCATTAGTTTCATTTCCCATAACAGGCAAGGTAATATGTGAAGATACAGGGCTAAACATAAGCGGGCCCTGTGGCCTGTTTGGGACACAAAAATTCATTGCCAGGCCACCAAAAGAAAAAGTTAGGGTCGAGCCTTCAGATATATAACTATTTTTTTTTTTTTTTTTTTTTTGGCGGGGGGGGGGGGGGGGAGGGGGGCAGGTATGAATCATGTTCAGCCCAATATATGACACTAGTCTAGCATAAATTTGTACGTGATGCATCTGTCCCAACATTCACACTGGACCACATGTCACAGAACTGGGACTTGTCCCCCCATCCCCCCCGAAACAAGTTGGGTAGGGGAACAAAATTTGGAGGGAGAGAGTGACCTTGGATTGTAATTGATAGCTTCCAGCTGTATTCATCAAATGTGTGCATGTGCAAAGGTTGGTGTCATGTAGCAGGCTTGCCCTAAACCCTGATTGTCCCGGTGGCAATGGCTTGGAGACACTCGAAATAATAGTGTGGACAATCAGTCATTATCAAGTTAATGCACTTGTCAATGTAATGACTCACCCCACTACCCCCGGACATGGGTGCGTCATTTCCTCGTTTGGTCCGTCAAATTTGTGACCCAGGTGTTCGTCATTTTACCAGCTTTGTCCGTCAAATTTCTGACCGAGGGGTACGTCAAAATCCCATCATTATCGGTCAAATTTTTGACTGAGGGGTGCGTCATGGTACGTCACTTGGCTATGGAAAATAACACGCATTATTCTGAACCGAGGGGTGCGTCACTTGGCTATAGCCTATGGAAAACTGCACGCATTTTTGCACGCTACCAGTACCGTATACACGTACCGCGAGTGAAATTACAGTGAGTATTTTCCCGCGGCAAGTGAAAATCAAAGTCAGGAAGCGTTTTGGAATAAGAGGGAAAAATGCTTGCCAGAATCTGGCAAGCAAATAATTTAAAAGCCATCCTTTCTCCTCACATTTTCTATCCAACAAACCCATGAAATCACGCATACCGTACTCAATCTCAAACCAGGGACTGTTAAGCGATGTAACAATTTCAACCTTACTGTCGAACACTTAGTGCCTATTGCATATTGCGATGCAACACCAACACACATTGCTATCGCAGAAAGTTCGTTTATATTCCAATACAATGTGCGTCTAAATAATGTTCTGTGGTGACAAAGGCGAATTTTTGACAGTAAAAGAAGCGGCAGCAGAAGAAACTGCCTGCCGCATGCCATTTTCTGCTCGCGGGATTAGCCCGACGAGACGCGCGCGACGCTGTTTTTAGTACGCTGTGCGAATCTCTACGTACAGCGACTGGGCTGTGTATACTCACAGGAATGCCGTGGCGTGGTGTGTACCTCCGCTGCAGTATGCATCCACCGGACTAGCAATGGCCACGCACATACAGCGCATCTGCACACATGTGATTGTCAAGTATGGATTGCATGCACAGAATACATACTACTGTACGGAATATCGTAGCAGCAGCGTGATGTACGGTGAATGACGGTATGGTGCTTACAGGGCCAGGGTAAGGGAAACTTGCCGAAACTTTTACAAATTATGTTTACGAACCAAAACAAACTGAAATTGCTTGAATAAAAGGTATGCAAAAATCGTTTCAGTATTTTCGGGGGTGCGTCAAATGTACCGAGGATGTCCGTCAAAAAAGTGACCGAGGTGTGCGTCACTTTCAACGTGTTGTCCGTCAAAAAAGTGACTGTGGTGTTCGTCACTTGCAGCGTTTTGTCCATCAAAAAAGTGACTGTGGTGTCCGTCAAAAACCCTGTGTGGTCAGTCAAAAAATGACCATGACGCACCCATGTCCGGGGGTAGTGGGGTGCGTCATTACATTGACAAGTGCATAAGATCTTTGGTGGCTGTCCCCATGGGATCTAGTGTGAACACACACACAGGGGGAAATCTTATTCTAAGAAAACAATGTACACTGTACTATAACTTTGTTTTTTAGTCATACAGCGGGCACTACAATCCATCACAATCAGGGTCATGACACGGAACAAATATACCAGGGCCCTGTTTCATGAAGAGTTAAAATTGATTATATAGTTGATTTCAACTGTAAGTCTATGGCAGCCTGCGGGTAAGGAAATTTAAAATCGATTTTATCTTTTGATAAAACGGGGCCCAGTACCACTACCACAGTACTCCTAAAACTAGACTTTGCACTAGATTGCGCTTTGCATCCAGTGAAAAAGGTGCTCTATAAATGTCTACAATTATTATTTAGCACTTACCTGATATCTTGCCATATTTTGCGAAACGCTCTCTGAGCTCTTCTTTATCCATTTGGTCTGTGGGCAAATTAGCCACGAAGACACGGGAGCCGAGGTTGATTTTTATGTCATCAGCCATCTTGTTTGAGTTGTATATCTGTTGATGAGCAGAGAGAAAGACAATATATATCACAACTACAGTCAAACCTGTCTATAGCAGCCACCCAAGGGAGACGGAAAAAGTGGTCGTTATAAACAGGTGGCTGCTATAGACAGGTTATCCAACTTTGTGTGCATTGCTATACATGTACATGTATCATTGTCATCTGTACGTACTTACATTTAAGTGTATAGATACATGTATATGTGTGTATGCACACCATCACATGTGTTTCATGCATTAAACAATGCCTGTGTTTATGAAATTGTTGCACAGTAGCATGTGTAAAGTCATTACGAAAGCTTACCACTAGTACATTATCATGACTGAATGAGTGATGAAAGAAGCAGTGGCAATCACTGAACATTGCCCATGAATGATTGGCACGGCTAAAAAGCAGTACACTGTAAAACATGCTGAATTATCAGCTTGGCTACGGCTCCATCGGGTCTGTGGCCACTATAGACAGGTTAATATCTACTGCGGGAAACAAAATTTGTAGCCACTGGCCACGTTAGACAGGTGGCCGCTATGCACAGGGTCTATAACAGGGCCTTTCTCTCGGGGGGGGGGGGGGGGGGGGGGAATTTTTCAGTGGCCGCTAGAAAATAGACAGGTGGCCCCTAAGGCAGGTTTGACTGTATTTCAACACCTTTGATGTGACAACTTTCATATGGCAGGTTAATCATTGCTACAAACGCTGCAACATGTTTGCAAGATAGTGTACATGTACTACTATTTCAAACCTGGCATTCATATGATCCCGAAGCGGGGAGAGAGGGAGAGATCTAATCTTTTTTACGATCGACGGTCCACACGTGTCTTGAAATCCCCCGCTGAACGGGGGACAAATCACGACTGGTGGTTTCATCTGTGTCGTAGGTTATAAGCCACTTCGTAATTAGCTCATGTACACCTTGGTACAAATGACCTTTCTTTTTTCTCAGTTGGTTAGACACTCTACTCGTTTTCAAAGCGGTATAATGCATAAGCTTGCCCGACATCACAATTTGTGGAATTCATGTTCAAACAAAGAATGAGCTTGTGCTTAGACCAGGTGACCAGAATAGTCCGTCAGTTCACATTTTAGCAGGCATCTAATTTATTGTTTCGTATGGAGTGCAATGACAACCTTTTTCTTTTGATATTGCAAATGCCAGGCTTGCTATCAGGTGGATGTGCTGGCAAGCACTAATCAGATAAGGATCACATGAATAATCATCACATCACAGATGCTCATTTCAGTGAAATGATAAACCAAAATTCCTGTTGGTACAAATGACCTTTCTCTGCTCATGCGCAAAGTGGAATTACGAACTGGTCTATTCGCCACCACATTTTGAGCATGCACACTTACGAAGAAAACAGCTGCGTGCTCTGTCCCCCGCCAGAATTGTTGCCGGACTCGACAAGCTTTCCGGGGAGCGGGGAATCTCCCATCGAACGTCCACACGATGGGATTGCCGGGGGATGTCCTGGCAAACGGGAGATTCCCCTCGAAGCGGGGGATCGTCTGGACGCAGGGTAAGTAACTTTGCCCTACTCGCACTCCCCGTCTGCTGCATTGCCCTGGGCCACATATGGGCCACCCACCGTGCAATAGGACCATATGTACAGGTTGTAGGTACGCTAGTTGTGCACAATTTGCACAATCATCTGCTCTTTAGGCCAACCTCAATACGACTGTGAATTATTGTTAAATCACATCCAAAACATTCATAAATTGGGGACATTGGATAAACTCAGCAATTTTCCTGTTAAAGTCTTTTAATGGAAAATTGCTCCGTTCTCTAGAGCAGTTCACAGATGCTTGGAGTGTGGTTGCTGCTCAGCGAATCAGTATCCCATTATTAATAGCATAGCAGCCATCCAGTGCCACCAGCATGTGCTCACAAATTCTGCACTCACATACTAGGTACAATGTATGTCATGCGATTGAATAGCGAGCGACCACTGCAGTACACGTACTGGTAGTTTCACTATTCTGATACAAAGTTGAACTGCTATGAAATATCAATCATGACATAAGCTGAAACATGTGAGAATGAAATTCTGTGGCCAAAAAATATCTCAGAATTTAGAGGTTGAAATTTTGAGTGGCCTGTGCATGTTTCACATCTTTGTTCAGACAACTTGGCTGCATACTTTCACCTTTATTTTCAACAATCAAAGGTGTGCGGAAGTTTTGTATTGTTGCTGCGATTTGTAAGAATAACATTATGATGTGTTGATGACATTGATGTAAACTGAAATTCATCATAATAGGCCTATTGTAGGCCTATACCCAGAAAATAATAGCACTAACATCCACAAGATGATCTAGAATTTAGAGTAAACTGGTGAAGTGATGTCACATAAACACTGTCCCTGTAAAGCTATATGTGTACTTTGCAGTGCTAGCAATGCATCACTTGTCCTCTGAGGGAGGGCGTCCTTCAGTTACTGAGGACAGTGCCGTCTAGAAAGAGTCAAGACAACTGCTAAATCAGTCACCATGTCATTTAATACTCAGCGTATGTTAATTGTATTACCCATTTCTATGGAGAGGGTTGGCATGTATGCGCAGACATCATCTCATATCATGAACAAGCCAAATATACTGCGCCATGTTGTAGTTTAGCTTTAGAATAGTGAGTGCACATTGAAATGACAAGGCTCCACATAATCTAGAAAGAAAGACCCATCTGTCTTGAGGAGTCTTTTATGTTTTCATGACATTATATTGCTTTCTTCCGTAAAGGAAGGGATCCGTGAAGCCAGACGCAGTCTCCATGGAACATTTCCCCGACGACCATATACGTACAGACCGATCTTTCAGTCAACACGAAATCATGACTTCTCTAGTCTTTAAGTTAAAGTTACTAGGTTTGTATGGGACTAGATGGCAGATTTAATTACCTCCGCCAAGGGAGGAGATTATGTTTTTGTTACAGTTGGTTTGTTTGTTCGTTCGTTTGTCCGTGTGCAAAATAACTAAAAAAGTATGTTAAGTAGTTCAAGGATTTGGATGAAACTTGCAGGAAAGGTTTAGAATGACACAAGTAATTACATAATGTGCAAACGATTAAATTTGGGCAGTGATCCCAGAATTTGGGGGAATTTATGAAATATTTTTGACATTTTGGCAGGTATGGTAAATGAACTTGGGAGTTCAGGCTGCACGTATTTGAGGTTTGCATGCACGCACTAAAGGCGTGCTCTAGTTTCTGCTAGAGGGTAGAGCGAGGTGCGCCTTTCAGCTGAGGCTTTATGACGTAACAAATCAAAGGCTTCCAAGTTCCATAGGCCCTATTGGGAAATTGGGCGACTTTCAGCACATAGTGCTATATAGGCATAGCCAGGGTCTAGTAATAGGTACAATAGTATAAGTACGTATGGGTGGAATCACTGATATCTCTAAGGAAGAACTAGCCCGACCAGACACTGTTACGCTATGCGAAAACAGCGTCTGACGAGCACGGCATGCAGCCTCGAAGTGAGGAACCTCAACACAGCTACAAAACTTAGGAACATGTATACTTTTCTCCTTTAAACAGAATACTTTACTCACGTTAAATGCATGTTTCTATTATAGAAGAATAGTTCGCCACACTGGGTCCATGGAGACCACTTGCGATAAGTCCGTGGAACAAATAAATGACACTTTCTGGCGTAATTCCTGACCGTCGGGCTTCGTCGTTGCAGAATTCAAAATGGCGCCTTGACTTATGCGCATGCGTGACCGGATGTGCTCCAGAGCGAGCGCGTGTGCGTTGAAAGTGTCGAACAAACCTTGGCGTCTGCTACACATAAACCGTGGTATCATGGAGCTCAATGTTCCTCGCCCGACCAGACGCCAGCCGCCGCCAAGCGTAGAGCGCCCAGTACAGTTTATAGCTGTATACTAGTAACTGTGCGCGCGTACGCTGCTTGAGTGTAGCAGCACGGTCGACAGCGCGACCTTTTGAAAGGGCATTCACATCACATGACCACCCGATATCTAAATTTGGCTTGGCGTGAAAGATTGTGTACCGTGTGGACATGCTGGATATGATGATCAATTTCGGTAAGTTTAATTGCGTACATTTGAATACTAATATCATCAGATGTAGAGTAAATGTTGAAGAGTATACTCGATGAGTTTGAGGTGACAAAAATGATCGTAAGTATCAAAAGTCGAAGATATCGTGATACGATTACGTCGCTCTCCTAGTGGTTGGTGGTCGTGCGTGTACAGCCCTGTCGCGACGTACCATGTACACAGCGACTGGGCTGTGTATAGTTAAGGAAGAACAAGATCAGTCGTGGAAATGAGCTGCAGTCTTGGTGGAGGTTTACTACACGCAGCCGCTGTACCTACCAACGTAGGTAGTCGGAGAGGCGCCCTCTAGCCCTCCGACTACCTACGTTGTACGTTGTAGTATACGAGAGTGAATGCCATTCAAATAACACGCAGATGAGGAGTGAAGCAATAAGGACGTTTACAGACCTGATTTCAGCCACAGATTTCGGTGAGTTTTTGACGTAATTAAACAAAAAATCGCATACCGATTATTGAATGATTATCATAGATTACGATAATTCCTTGTATTTTAGTTTTCCACGATTAATAAAGATATTCATGAAGGAGTCGCACAACCACACTGAAAAATGACAACGTCTGCGAAGGAATAGAGGTGCAGCCGCGTCGCTTCGCGACAGCGGCTGCGTGTAGGTGGAGGTCTGCGCTCTCAGCTCAGAGTGCTTCTCTAGACGAGTTTACTATAGAAGATCTAGGCCTAGATATTATATTAGTAAAGTTATTGCATTGGCTTGCACTGTTGTGTTGCCTGTTGGACTGTTGTGTTGGCCAGGTTCATAATCACACATTTTTGTGCAAGGACGTATTGTAGAACCTAGATCGTGCACAGTGAGTGTATTGTACATGGTATACTACTCCAAAGATTAGGTCTCTCCTCTACACGACTGATGGGAACCACCGTAGCACACAATTACAACCTCCCTGATTAGGAGAAAGGACGTAAATATGGCGTAGAAGCAGGCCCCTGCTTTGACCGAAAGATCGGTCTGTATCTGTCCGTCGGGGAATGTTCCGCGGAGACTACGTCTGGCTTCACGGATCCCCTCCGTATACGGAGGACAGCGTTAATGGCAAAATATAAAAGAGTCCTCCGGACAGACGGATCTTTCTGTCTAGCCCCTGCTAAATGCTTTCAGTAACAATCAACACTCACCACATGCTCACACTACACTACACTGACACTCACAGACTCAGCTCTGCCTACTCGTGACCCAATAAAATAGTCATGTAACATGAAAAATTCTGTCCATTTGAGCAATGATACAAAGCTAAGTATTGACTGAAAATATACATTTACAACACGGCATTATGAACACGAAACGAAATCATCATTTTTAAGTACTTCTTGCAGCAATTTTTCATACCTTGTTTCCTCTTTACTACAGCTCACAGACACAGGACGTGCGTGCTCAGTTTGAGGATAGGACGCTCGGGTGGTTCGCGTGTACGTGTGTGGTACGTCTCTCACTACACTGTATATGCGCACATGTCCTGTGCATACATCACACATGCACAGGCTAGGCGAGCGCGAGCAGCAGGTGAGCCCACGCGCAGTGATAGCCACCTAGTCTTTGCATAAAGTTATTGAATGAATATGTGATAAATATACAAATTAAAAGAGATATTTGTTACGGTATATCTGTTTGATTTTGTTTGTAAAGATGGCATAATTTCATGCATTGTCAACAAAAGTAAAAGCAAACTAACAAGAGTTTGTCTTGGGAACACTGTGGATCATTATGTACATGATGACGTCTGGTAACCCAGAAGAAAGTCTAGAAGATCCACCTACCACAATACTAGTCACACTAGTGGTACCACAGAACTCTTACACATAGAAGAATCATTAGCCACCCGTTCTGTCGCCGTCGCTCGACTGGTTGTCACGTGACGTCCGCCATTTTGGTTAGCAATACTTTTTGTGTTGAAGGCCGTAGCGCCATTCATTGACCGTGCTTTTCTGACATTTCGAACTGAGCCAGGCACTAAAATGCCTTATTGTGCGGCTATAAACTACACAAATCGTTTGGCAGGAGGATGTTGAAAGACTTTTCACAGGTGAGTTTGACACTGGTAAGCCATGATGAGAATGACAAGTGAATTAATGCCCCAAATTACGTTATACATTCAGGCGGATCGTATATCTGGCTTACTTGAGCTCAATCATTACGTAGTCCCAAACACTCGATTCTGTGTTTGGCGTGTATGCTGTCTGTTTATCTCTGTTTAAAAAAAAAATAAAATAAATAAGTAGGGCCTGGTCTACGTTGTGTGGGAGGGCAAACAGTATTGTAAATTACATGTAAACGTACTCGTGTAAATCTGATTTAAGATGTACATGTAGATTTGTTTTATAGACTAAAATATGTTAAGGATATGGGCTAAAATTTTGTTAAACTTACAAACTTGTGTACCTCTGAATTACTGTCTGAATTGGACAGATCCCACCCCAAGGTTGTGAGTCTCTTCCGAATACAACAAAGTTAGGGGTAATGATATTATTATTAATATATTGTACAACCAGGGAGGTGGTCTCTCTGGGTGCGCGTGCATGTTATCAATACTGTGCAGTTTGTATGATTCAACTACACACACCACACTGCATTAATAGCTGCACCATCCAGAATTCACCTGCTACAGCTGTACATGTGCGATGTAGAAACCTATCTGCTTTTGTGCTCAGTTGAACCTTATCCTTGGCATGTGCAAGGGTGCCGATATGTAAAGTTAAATTCATCTTTAATCCTAAGACTCCTATTCTAGGGGTTAGTACTATTTCATCATGTACCAACTTATTCTTGGCTGTTTAATAGTTTTAGCTACACTGTAGTACACTGTACCTTATGGGTACTGGTACATAATTCTATAGAAAACTTGCATGTTTTTAATCTTATCAGGAGCATTCACATGCAATCATCTTGCGTATCAAGTTTTAATATTGTAGTTGCACATGTTTAAGAGGTCTTGCAATTCTGATATGGTAGTAATTTTCACGTGTAGACATGTTCTCTCCGTGTTAAAAATCCTAGATTTCCAAAAAGTGATGTTGCTCTTCACCAAAGATGGACTGAACATGAGAAGAGACCACTGGACTCCAAAGCCCTACTCTACCTAGTGTTCCCACCACTTCAAAGAAAACACTTCAATTACTCAGGCCAGACAACAAGGCTGCAGCCAGTGTCCATTATTCATGGACTTTGGGTTGTTGCCATGTATTGCATCTTAGTTCATTATGGTATACATGGTACATGCATTTGAATTGGTGATATGTAATAGTTGTCATATTTGTGATATTTTTCTTGCCTACATATTGTTACCACATTATTTTCTCATACCATGAGGTAGCATGTTTTCATAGGCCTTCACAAGGGTTTCATTTTGAATCACCTTTGAAGCTAACAAGAGCAAGTGAAAATCTATATGGATGTACTGCCTTTGATATTGTTGCCAAGAATGCCTTTGATGTTCTTGCTGGACAATGTCCATTGTTCATGGATTTTATGTTGATTTTCATGATTATAATAGTTGTCAGAAATTTGCGATACTGGTTGTCTCACCTACATTATGTGTATAAGCCAGTTCAGGGTTAGCTCACTGGCACATTGGTACAAATGACCATTCTTTTTTCTCAGTTGATTAGGCGCTCCATGAGTTTTCAAACGAGAGAAGGTATTTCAGCTTACCCGACGTAAAAATTTATGGAATTCATCAGTCGTGTTCAAACAGAGAATGAACTTGCATAGACCAGGTGACCAGGATGATCCATCAATTAGCACTTTGGAAATCATCCATTTCATTATTTTGCATCAAATGTATTAACAATCTTTTTCTATTGATACTGTCAACTACTAGTACACTGTACCACTTTTGCTGTCAGGTGGATGTGCTGGCAAGCACCACTCATAATGATCACTTAATCATTACATCACAGATGCTTATCTTAGTGAATAAAAACACCAACATCGAATATGCTCTGCCAGTACAGAGCTATTACCTTTTTCTGCTCATGCTCACAGCGGAACCCTGAACTGGCTTATTATTGGCATGCTTCCAAGGCATGTATTGCCTGTGATTATAGTCATCGTACAGTGTGTTATGTATAATAATGGTACTTCTGGCAAATTAGTAGTACACTTGTATGTCACTGTTCTGTGGTTGATTCTCAGCAATCAACATTGACCTTGATAATTGTAAAATACATTTTTTTTTTTAAATCAGTAAAACTGTTTATCTTTGCTTTCTGTTTTATATGGGAAAAAAAATCTTAAAAGGAGTTCATGGTTGTGTGTGTGTCTGTGTGTGTGTGTGCATGTGAATATACATTGCATTCATTATACATGTATATATAGGCCTATATATATGTACATGTGTATATAATAAACATGTACATTGTATATATATATATACAGTATATTCATATATATATATATATATATATATATATATATATATATATATATATATATACATATATATATATATATATATATATATACATATATATATATATACATATATATATATATATATATACATGTATATATATATTGAGTAGGTAGTCCACATGTTAACATGATGATCAAAAACAAAAACAAAACTGGAAGAAAGTTCATGCTGTATTCACCAGCAGTTTATTTCTCCGCAAATTTTCAAGCGATTCACTCTTTCTGTAGAAATTATCAACACTTGAGAAAGAGCGAATCGCTCAAAAATTTTTGTGCAGAGATAAACATGGTGAATAAAGTATGAACTTTGTTCCAGTTTTGTTTTTGTTTTATCATAAGTGCAAAGAGTTTGTTTACTATACATATATATATGTATATATATATATATATATACATATATTATGTATATATATATATATATATACATATATTATGTATATATATATATATATATATATATATACATGTATATTAAGAGTAAAATCAGTTGTATAAACACCGCAGGAGCCAAAAAAATTGGAATGACATTTTGGTCAAAGACCTTTATCAAAGTCTTTGATAAAGGTCTTTGACCGAAAACATCAGTCCAATTTTTTGGCTCCTGTGGTGTTTATATGACTGATTTTACTCTTGATATCTATTTACTACACACCGACGCAGAACTTTCATATTTTGATTTATAAATACACACACAGTTTAGTCGTCCACATGTCGGTGCAATAATATGATATCAATATCATGACCAAAAAAAAAAAAAAAAAAAAACTAGTCCATGCTCATCCCCAACAATTTGTTTTGGCACACAAACTTTGCTCTTTCTCAAGTATTCTTGCAAATTACTCGAAAATTTGTGTGCTGAAATAAATTGGTGTTGGTCAGCAAGAACTTGGTTTCTGGTTTATTTCATACAGATACACATGTATGCCTATATTGCTTCCTGTGTGTTGTGCATTCGTGTTGACTACATATACATGTACAGTACTACTAATAATGATTAAAATGATAATACAATGTACATGTAACAAGAATATAGGTAATCAAATAGTGTTGTCAGTCCAAATATGTAATATGCTGAGTATAATCATTTATAAGATTGGGAAGATGTATTGCACGTATCATATCCACAAATCATTTATTTTTTTTATTTATTTTTTTTTAACGGGACTGACTGGAAAATTTAATTTGACTTGTTTATGGGAGAAAAATAAATAATAGTATAAACACACACCTTCTTACCATATCATTGGAGGGAAACAACATAGAGCAAGACATGGGATTGGGAGGGGATGGGAAAAAGGGCAGAACAAGCAGCTTGAATTTTATACCAAAGCAGATCACATCTCCGAAGTCAAATAGATCTATCCGAAAGGGGAAAAAAAAAACAACTCTTTCAATACAGACTACTTTCAGGGAAGAGTGTGAAATAAAAAACATAAATGAGTACATGAAGCTGAGGTCAACGCTGGATTGGGAAGTACGAGTTTGACAGTTTACAAGTTCAAGTAAATATCAAGGGCTAGGGGCTACCATTCTGTCCGATCAGTGAGTTGACCGTACCGTACTCGCGAGGAGCTGCAGAGGTTTTGCTAAGCAACATGGCGGCGCGTGCACTGAAAGCGGTGCGCAGTGGCGACACCGAGCTCAGCGGGTTGTGAATGGGTGTGATTCTTCTATGTGTAAGAGTTCTGTGAGTGGTACATCTGGGGGGTGTTTCATCAACGCTTGTCAGTGCCGACAACTGTCGGCGCTGGTCGGCGCTGACCAATTTCAGCAAAATCCTTGGTTTTGATTGGCTGAGATGCTCTGGTCACCGACTGTTACTATGGTGATTCAAGTTGTCAGCGCCGACAAACATTGATGAAACACCCCCCTGATGTTTGCCCCAACATCATGATCATATATGGCAAATTACACATTCAAGGGTTATAAAGCTTCTAAAAGGGACACTCTTGAAAAAAGGGTGTTTTTTTTTCCAAAAATATTCTTGCAGTGTTGATTAGTTCTTCATAAGATGAATACATATGGGGGTGTCATCATCACCTTATTGACTACAAAGTACTTTGAAAGACCTTGTTTTGTCAAACAGACTAACTTTGTGTATTTTGAGCTGTTTCAGTGGTATATAGCCAAAACAAACAAAAACATTAAAATAAAACAGTCATTCAAAGTTTTGTGACACTGATGACTGCTTTGTACAAAGATCTACTACGACAACATACACGTGTATAACAAAACAAATTGTAGTCAAGCAGAATTGGGGGGGGGGGGGTGGGGGTAGGAAGGAGAAGGGGGGGGGGGGAGGGAGGAAGAGATCTGACACAATAGATCAACATATACCAGCAGAGCTTACAAGTATGGGATGAATACTTCCCATAGACTTGTGTGCATTACATGCGTTCTCGAAAGGGCTCACACGGGTAAATAATTCTCCATTGAGACGTGTGCTAAAATTCAAATTTCAAAAAATTCTGTAAAATAGCTGAGAGAAATGAGGTGTTTCAGCTTCACTAACTTGGATAAGTGAGGTACCGTATACCCTTTCATCCATCAAATTTCCAGGGTGGGTTCTTCGGCTCAAATTCTGTCCAAGGGTCCGCAAAGCCAGACTACGAGTTCTTGTCACTCAAAAAATCACCTATTTTCCGTACACGTATCCAATGAAATATAGTCCTCTCAAATTCCATCACAAAAGCTTTCATCCTCTAACCAAAATGCAGTTTGTAGAGGAATTCATACTCAATATCTACAGCTATTCATTTTTTGTAACTATTCATTGATTTGTAACTGATTTTTTTCTTCATTTATTTTGGTATCTTTGGTACGAATTTGTGAAGGGGTCTGGGACAGTCCATTTCATTTACAGGTGTGAGCCCTAAAAAGTAGAATACGTGTAACCGGGAGGTGAGTTATCATTTCACCTCCATGGAGTACTAGCAACTTCTCCAAAGTATACTCTGCTAAAGTACTGTGGTGCAATTTTTCTCCAGCAAGCTTTTCACGAGACTAGGGATCGAGGTGCACCTCCTGATTAGCATGCGATGAGACAAGTCTTCAGGACTTTTATCTATCATGGAATTTTTGTGAAAATTATGTTTCACTTTTTCTACTATCAAAGTCATTTCGCTTAGATCATGCAGGTGCTTGCCTAAACAAACATATGCAGTCCAATTAGAACTTGGGGCCTACTTATCATTCCTAGGATAAAAGAAAAGGGAAAATAGGTCAATTGGCTCCATAAATTAAAATGGAGAAATAAATTCACTCAAAACCCTAAACAGGAATGAATATTGCAAGTGACATAAATATGAGTTTGTATATGATCTGTAAAGGGAATCCAGCAATGTTGCCCATACAGTCATTTCATTTATCCTTTAACCATTTTGATAACATGAAAACTGATGAATCTTGAAGTTTTTATCATGCTGTTTGTGAGTGGCTGTCTTAACACATAGTTATGTATTGCTTGTTCTCTCAGATACATGTGTACGTGTACAGTATGAAGGCTTCTTCAAATATTTTCAGACTGTACAGAGAATTCTGACTGTGTAGTGTATTTCACTATCTTTTAACATCACTGAGCCTTCGAGGGAATACCTGAAAATCAGACTTCACCTTATCAATTTTTAAAGGTAACTGCAGCGTCAAAAGAAGAGAAAAATCTCTATAATGCTCATCCCTTTAGTCCCTCATTCATAAATGTAAGTTTTCGAAATGAACTCAGTATCTCATGTAGGCACCTACTGCACTGCTCTAACATCCTTGGTATACTGAAGTAGCTCTTACAAATCAAATTGATTCACTTGCCCGGGTCCAATCTAAAACCTACGCACTAGTACCCATCTCTCCATGCTTTTAACATAAAATACACATTATATGCACATGCACAAACACACACACACATATATAGTGATACACCCCCCCCCCCACACACACACACAGATATATATATATATATATATATGAAGGGTTTGTTTGCAAAAACCGATAAGTCCATTTTTGAAGATTTTGAAGTACGATCTCTGTCATAAAGTTCAAAATAATATCTTTTAAATGATATATTGGTCACTACATATAATGGTATATTTTTGAAGTTATGGTCAAAAGAAGTCAAATTTTTCTTATTATTCTCTTTATTTTTCTTGACCTTTAATCGCAAATATCTCCATTTGGCAAATATGGACTTATCGGTTTTTGCAAACAAACTCTTCATATATATATATATATATATATATATATATATATATATATATATACATTTGTATTACAATATAACAAATATATGCATACATACACACAGCTTCCTACAGAAGTGAAAGCTTCCAAACTTTTGTAAGTAACCAGCATCTCATCATTCTTCATGCATCTGTATTGAAATATCATTCATGTTGAGTACAGAATGATAGAACTACTGAAGACGTGAAGCCAGAAAGACCAACAAAGACATGTGCAGACATTTGCTCCACTGAAAGATATTTTCCTTGTTTTACTTTGGTTACATCCCTTAGGGTCTCCATTTCAATATCAATAAATTGATTCTGATCATATACCGTAACATGACACTGTGTATGCCTAAAAATTTGAATTTGCTTGCAGGCGCACTACCAGAGGACATCTTGATAACTGTGCTCTTCTTTGTAACTGATCTTGTTATATGCCTATCTATTATGGATTTGTTTTCTTATTCACTTTCTGGGAGAGACATCATAACAATCACAAATTCCCCTCCCCCCCCCCCCCCAAAAAAAAAAAAAAAAAAAAAAAAAAAAATCTTGCAGACAAGAAGAACATGATGCCCATCTGGTACCATAAGTCTTCTCAGTTATAAACCTGGTAAATCCCTTTATGCTAGCAAACTTATACTTTACTACATGTAAAACATCTCATATAATTAAGAAATACCCCAACACTTTTTGCTCTTTGATTTCATGTATGTTAGACAAACAGCCTGATGAAAAATTTGGAAGTTAAATCAGAATTTATCTGTGACAACGCTGTTTACAAATCACAACAGGGATTTTTGAAGACTAAATCTGAGCTGGGCTAGCCTTCCCACTACATGGTACAGGTGTATCCCCACACTGCCCCGTTTTATCAAAAGATAAAATCGATTTTAAATTTCTTTACCACACAGGCTGCCATAGACTTACAGTTGAAATCAACTATATAATCAATTTTAACTCTTCATAGAACAGGGCCCAGGGCCCCGTTTATCAAAAGATAAAATTGATTTTAAATTTCCTTACCACACAGGCTGCCATAGACTTACAGTTGAAATCAACTATATAATCAATTTTAACTCCTCATAAAACAGGGCCCAGGTCTTTAACCCTAAAAGGGCCGGGGGGGGGGGGGGGGGGGGGGGGGGGGGGGGGGCGGAATCCGCCCCCCCTCGACGTTTCGCGCTATAATTCTGTTACGCGAGAAGGCCTCGTCGCGAGGCTTCTTGACTTTGTTTGTTCAAGTCTCGCGCAACTTTTGAGACCAAATTTGCGACGTCCGCGCGTACTTTTGCGAAGCCACGCCCATTTTTGTAACGGAATGTCGCCCCAAAATGGGCACAATTTTGTGATTTTGTGTACATTTCCTATGGAAAACAGTGCTCTGTCGTGAAAGTCATAAAAACCTGATTATTTTTACAATTAATCACTTTCATTGATTAGTTTTGTGCTAATTATGGTAGAAAAGTGGTCAGTGACAATTTCCAATGAAAAAACAAAGAAAAAACAAAAGTTGAAAAACAAAGAAATACATAAGAAATTCTGAAAACAATAAAATACATAAGAATTGAAATGAATTTTGGAAGTTTTTGTGATGTACAATCGTTGAATATGCTGCAACAGATTTACAGACCAAAAATTAGACTCTCAATGCTTTTAATTAGGCTAAAATATGATCTTGAGCTTAATTTGCATAATTAATTAATTAAAATTAGAAATTGATTGTTTCAAAAAATCTTATGACACAATCTTGTAGATTATGACGCAGGTCTCACGCATGCAAAATTTCATCGCGATCGCGCCACCGATGGCCGAGATCTCGGGGGGGGGGGGGGGGGCGGAATCCGCCCCCCGGCCTGAGCATAGCCAAAAAAGCCCGGCCCCTTTAGGGTTAAGCTAGAAAAACCAACAGATACAGTGTACATGCACAGGCATTTGCTACTGATTTAAAAGGCACATAGACCTGGGCCCTGTTTTATCAAAAGATAAAATCGATTTTAAATTTTCTTACTACACAGTCTGCCATAGACTTACAGTTGAAATCAACTTTATAATCAATTTTAACTCTTCATAAAACAGCGCCCAGGTAGTTTAGTCGAATGCATATACGCAATTGGACCATGTAAGTTTCAGAGACTTATGCTATCGACTCCTCTTTCCTGCTTACACTTTGACCCATTACCATGAGTCAAAAAAAGTCTGATCCACTGTAATCAGAGGTCCAATCACAGTTCGGCTCATGATTCGGCTGATGACAACTTCAGCAAACTTCTTCTGTGACATCATACTAAGAGGCACGCACCCTGGCATCACTTCAAACTACGTGATGTGCAGAGAAGACAACAAAAGCAACGTTACCAAGCAACACCTACGTGCTTCACTCTTGATGACAGTTCAACTTCGGCAATCTTTGATTGATGCTGATGGTGAGGGGCACTATCATCCAACAGTGCCCCCGCAACTACCAGGTCTATGCATCTTTAAAACAAAAGTCATCATATTGAAACATTTGTTTCCTATGGTTCGTTTTATCAACAACAAAACAACAACAACAACAACAACTGGGCTAATACTGTTGTTCATATTCAGCAGAGTACAAACAATTTGGATAAGAGGCATTTAGAGACAGGCATTCAAAAATCCTGTTTTTTTTTTCTTCTTGAGCAAAATGTAGCATTCAAATTAAGACAGATCATATTGTACTTTCAAATTGAAAACAACGCATGACATGTACAATGCGTAATTCAGTGGGTTCAAAGCTACCTGTACGCTGTACCTGTATTTCACATGCTGAGAACTGCTTTATTCATGTTCTCTTATAATTCTTATTCCAAAATGATGTGTATCCATGTCTGTCTTCAAGGGCGATTTTCAATACTTCTGTGCTAGGCCAAGTACAAATTTGATGTCCAGTTTAGCTATTCCACAATGGTAGCAGACCCGTTCTGCATACATTCCCATCTTTGATGATTTTGTCTGACAGTGGCATTAGACATCACAATTACAATACAATGAACTAATTGAAAGCTAAGTGTAACAATAAAAGAGACAATTAAAGAAATTCTGGACCTCTTGCCTCAGCAGTTTCTTCAGAAGCTGGAAATCTGACCGCTTCCACAGAAGAAGGTCTATTTTGATTGAGTGACTCAAATGTTGTGAGATCTGCCCTAATTTTTTTTTCGTGACATAAAATTTTCTTTTGAGACCTCCAACATTTTAAAAATAAGGGCTAGTATAATGAAAAGAAAACTCACTTGCAACCCTGAGAATATGTGCACCATTTGTGTTCACTTATACATAATACATGTAATGTATGTTATATGGGTTTTTAGTTAGGAAAATGACAGCAGCAGTTACACTGTACTTCCAAATCACTGAATTCTGTGTACTTCAAACAATAACTCCAGTAGAATCATCAAATCAAATGCAAGACAATAAACACCAAATGATGACAATTTCCTTGGATGAAGCTTTTTTTTTTTTTTTTTCTAGATTTGTTTGAGAGCCAAAGGAGATGGGAGGGGAGGGCAGGCTCACAAACTCACTATTACATTTTCAGTCCAGAGGACTAGAAATGTATATTTGAATACTCTGACCGCACACATCTCTCCCATCTAAACAAATGTAAAGAAACTGGTATGAGGACATCTACTTATTAGCAGGATGGTGTGTCACTGACCAAGGAGAAAACACAACAGGTCTTATGTACAATGTATAGCAATTCTTACAATGCCTCTACCACAATCTAGGGTCCTTCAGCCTGTCGGCATTTTCTGATCAACTGGAAAGATCACGTTGCACTGGCGAAATACTTCTCCAATACAATGTCCAATGTCAAAGCTGTTTTCCTGTACCGTGGTCAAGCTTGCATGATCAAATCTGGTATGCACGTTCTATGGGTTCCAAGCTGTAAACAGAAAAGAGCATCTGTTGTTGACCAACATGTCTCTCAACTTTGCCATTGTCAAAGTTGCATCATCCAAGCAAGAGTGTCCAGAGTGGCCCAAGGTGTTAATATACAGGTGTTGGCTGTTGTGTTAGGAGTTGACCAAAGCGCTTCTTGATGGTCACCCTCTGTCTGGAGTACTTGTCATCTGGGGAGAATCTTGCTGCAAAGACAAAGGATGATGTGGCACAATGAAGACTATTTGTACCATCATTACCTCTTACACACCATGCTAAGGGGAAATCAAAAGTTCAACTGTGAAATATATAATCTTAAATACAATGTACGCTTTTACACAATACATGTTTGCAAGCCCACTCAGCTGCTTGCACAAGGCAAATGTTCGGTTGAAAAAACATTGGAAATACCACTGCCAATTTAGTCACATACAGTACTTACACGTACATCGTTGTATGAAGAGTTTGTTTGCAAAAACCGATGCCGAATGGAAGTCTATATTTGCCAAATGGAGATATTTGCGATTAAAGGTCAAGAAAAATAAAGAGAATATTAAGAAAATTTTTGCTTCCTTTGACCATAACTTCAAAAATATACCTTTAAACGTAGTGACTAATATATCATTTAAAAAGTATTATTTTGTACTTTATGACAGAGACCGTACTTCAAAATCTTCTAAAATGGACTTACCAGTTTTTGTGAACAAACTCTTCATACCTTATTGCTGCTGGGTTGACAAGACCTTGTATCCCAAATTTCTTTCCATCATTTGCTTATAGATATATAGTATTGTCCTGTCCATAATGAAAAAAAGTGATTATAAAAACACAATACAGTTAAACTCGCATAAGTCGATCTTCTCGGGACTGAGCAAAACACATCGACTTAGGCGATTTTCGACTTGTGCGTAAGTCGAAAAAAATCGACTTAGAGTTACACCACACGTACATGTTAATATGTATAATGTACATGTATGTTGTCTTCTCTGGAGCCGAGAGCTGGAGCGGTGTGCCCGATATTTGCCCTTCAGAGAGAAACTTTATCCACATTGATGCAGGCCAGGGCTCCACACTAACTTTTACTTTTATAAAATGATTGATTTTTATTTTTGGTGACCCGAAAAAAAAGAGAAAAGAAGCAAAACTAAATCGGTCCTACTAAACATAGAAAAATAGATATTAAGTATTACTGAAGTGAAACAGGACGGTACCTACGTGTAAAATAAATAAATAGGAAATGTAATCATCTTATTCCTTTATTCTGAGTTCTAAGATTCAGCAAATAGGCTTATAGATTATTATAAAAGTTAATGCCTATTAGCTGGTCAAAATTTACGTTTGAAATGAGAAAGTGGGAGCATTTGCAGACATTTGTAAACATTCGTCATTTGTTTAGCATCGTAAAGAGCCGAAAGTTACCGTAATTTATTTCTGATTGTAAAAGCAATCATCCACCATTTACAAGTGTGAACACCTTCCGGAGCCGAATGTTACCGTTAATCATTTTCAAATGTAAAAACAAGCAATCGACATTCATTCTAGGATCTTACGGAGCTGAATATCATCCTTATTCATTTCCGAACGTGAAAGCAAACATCCGCTTTTCATTTTATCATCTAACTGAGCCGATTGATACCGTTAATCATTTCCAAATGTAAAAGAAACAATCTGTCACTTATTTTAGCATCGTGCGGAGAAGAATATTACCATTATTCGATCTCTAAATTCAAAAGCAAACACCCGACATTTATTTTGTGATCGTAAGGAGCTGAATGTTACTGCTGTCCACTTCCGAAAGTGAAATGAATCATCTGACAATTATTTCAGCATCATAAGGAGCCGAACGTTATACTGTTTTTCATATTAGAACGTCAAGGCAGACATCCGACATTTACTTTACCATCAAACGCAACTGCTTGTTATTGTTATTCATTTCGAAATGTGAAATAGCAAATGTCTGATATTCATTTCAGCATCTTAATTATGGAGCAGAATGTTACTGCTATTCACTTCCGAACGTAAAAGCAATCATCTGACATTTATTTTGGCATCTTCCGGAGCTGAATGTTACATGCTATTTACTTTCGGACGTAAAAGCGAACATTCGGCATTTATTTCATCATCGTACGGAGTTGAATACTATTGTTATTCATTTCCGAACGCCAAAGCAAACATTCAACATTTATTTTAGCATCTTCCGGAGCTGAATGTTATTGCTATTTACTTTCGAACATAAAAGCAAACATCAGACATTAATTTTATCATCGGACGGAGTTGAATACTATTGTTATTCATTTCCGAACGTCAAAGCAAATATCAAATTAACTAATTAACTAATTAACAAATTAACTTTACCATCAAACGCAGCTTAATGGTACTGTTATTCATTTCGAAATCTAAAAGCAAACATCCCACAGTTATTTAGCATCGTATGGAGAAGAATATTACTGCTATTTACTTCCGAACGTAAAAACAATCATCTGACATTTATTTTAGCATCTTCTGGAGCCGAATGTTATTGTTATTTACTTTCGAACGTAAAAGTAAAAATCCGGCATTTATTTTATCATCGTATGGAGTTGAATATCATTATTATTCATATCCGAACGTGAAAGCAAACATTCGACATTCATTTCAGCATCTTCCGGAGCCGTTTTTTATCCTTATTCATTTCCGAACGCAAAATCAAATATCTGACATTAATTTCAGCACCGTACGGAAATGAATCTTACCATTTATTCATTTCCAAAAGTATAAGCAAACATCCGACATTTATTTTAGTATTATACGGAGTCGAATATTACCGTCATTCATTTCCACAATTAAGAGCAAACATCTGACATTTATTGTAGCATCTTATGGAGCCGATTGTTACCGCTTCATTTCCAAAACTGAAGGCAAACATGCGGCTTTTTTGGTGGCCCGGCGTGCGTTTTTTGGTGACCCCGATTCGATTCGCGAAAAGACTCCGCTAAATATAAGGCATAGATCGCTACACTCGGCCGGGGTTATTACGTCGTCCTTTCACCAGGTCTCGTTACAAAACCAAAATCTGGCGTGAGTTCTTGCGTTACCTATCGTTAATGTTAACGAAACATCGTTAATTTGCGCTAGGGATCGTTACTCATCGTTACTACAAACGTTCCCGATCGTTAGTTTGCGTTACTAACGATTCAGGTGAAACCGCTTGTGTTATTGAAACGTTAATGTTTATCAACGCAAAGTTTCTTTTGGTATATACTGAATGTAAACAAAAACTGGCGTCTCGTGATTTTGACAGTGATTTATTACACAATAAAATCTTATTCGACTTAGGCACAGTAAATTCAACGGTTTTCCGTGAAAGTGTTCTTGGAATTTCATCGACTTAGGCGAGTATTCGACTTACAAAATTCGACTTGTGAGTGAATTAATACACGTAAGTCAATGGGGAAAAATCGGGACTTTTTAAAATCATCGACTTACGCGATTATTCGACATATGCGATGTCGACTTAGGCGAGTTTAACTGTATTACTAGTAATACTAAGAGTAAGACCTGAACAAAACCCATTTTTGTGTTGCAAATAATGGATTTATAGTTATCTCATACATAGTTCATGTCTCTTACCAGGGTGAGCTGATAACGTTGGTTTTCCTTTTGGATCCACTTTCTGTAAGAAAAAAAGACAAACAAGGTTTAAATCAGTTACCCTGGAGTCTGGACTGACGGCAAAGTCCATCATTATTGTTGTTGTTTTTTTGTTTTTTTTTACCGTACTAGTGTAAACTACAGCACAGTGCCACAGATTCACATTAGGAAAGACATCCACTGAAGTACCATCGGCATCACTTATCAGAGACAAACAGTGACGACGGGGACATAAGCAGATGCTTTAAACGTCTCCACACCCAAGTAAACCAAAGTAAAAATAAAAATTTTTTTGTATATGCCTTTTACGGCACACTCGTGAAATAGGTTAGGCCCCACCACTGCGTGTCTGTACCAATACTACGGCGGCTCGCCTGTTTATAATCGTAAATTCAGCCCCACCGTGTGGCATTCAGCAGTAGATAAGCACAGCGGTGGGTCTTTCTTCCACATATAATACTCGTGAATGCGGCCCCACCAAATGGCGTTTACATGAGATTGATACAGTGCGATTGTCAGTGGTGGGGCCGATTTCCACAGCATATCATCTTTCCTCATCCCTTTCTCCCGTTTTTTCAGTTGTTCTTCAACATTTTATTCTCGGAAGGACTTTCTAATGAATGTCCTTCGATTAATTTAACGGCCAATTTAAACATGCCGGTAAATAAATTTACAACCCAAACCTAAATGTAAATGGTAAAACCTAACCCTGGTCCCTAGCCTAAATTTGCTTGCTAACGCACGGGCCACGGGCGCACGGGCCACGGGTGCACGCGCACTGCGGTGGGACATATTTCACGATTTTGCCTCTTTTTACTATAGTACAGACACTGAGTAAATACGCAGCTCAGCTAGCAGCTCATGACATGAGCCAACCCCAACATCATTTGTTCACAGTGCAGGACCACTGTATTTACGTAGTCCCATTCGTGCATATTTGCGTATCATGTTGAGCTTCCAGAGAGGTTTCACTCACAAGCTCACTCACTGCTCACCTAGGCCTACTAAAAAAAATATCTAGAATGATTATGATTTACCTGCAGTGTGTAAACCCGATCGCCGGCTTCATTAACATAATACATAAGATACATCTTGATTTGTCACTGGATCAATATGGAATTCAACCCCAGTTTATTTAGTGAACCTCCTTGCTTGGCGTGGCAGATCAAGACCTAACGTTCGGTTACAATTACATACATCTAGCAGGGTCCGAAGAATCTTTGATGGCGCACGTGGGGCGCGCTACAATGCATGATTGCACGGAGTACGTAGACTGTTGCTGACTCTGCAACCACGGACCCTATGCTCTATTGAATTTTCGCACGAATTTATGGAGCTACTGCACAGTAGCTCCATGGTGAATCTAAATATTTAGTATGAATATTCATTGCCAGTGTTTAGTGTACGAAATAATGTGTAGCTCAACGAAATATATGAAGAGTTTGTTCGCAAAAACCGATGTCCATTTTTGAAGATTTTGAAGTACGGTCGCTGTTATAAAGTACAAAATAATACCTTTTAAACGATATATTGGTCACTACATATAGAGGTACATTTTTGAAGTTATGGTCAAAAGAAGCAAAAATTTTCTTATTCTCTTTATTTTTCTTGACCTTTAATCGCAAATATCTCCATTTGGCAAATGTGGACTTATCGGTTTTTGCAAACAAACTCTTCATATGTACATGCAAGTATTGAACAGTGTGTTTGAGGTACATACACAGCTCTTTACAAGTAAACGTCAGGACGGAAGAAACATACTTAATTCACTTGATTTTATTTCCATACAGAGTAATGAAAGCAATGTACAATTGAAGCGGTACATAATGCGTACATGAGTGCACAGTTTAAGGAACTTTGAAAATACAATATTATATCAACTTTGGTTTTCAGATGAATAAACAAGTAAGCAATACAATCCCATTTAGTAACTGATGGAAAAGAGGGATTCGTAAGAGAAGCAAAGATTGAAACTAGGAGTATAATTTACAAAATTAGGAATGAATCATCCCCCCTCCCCCCAATGAACAACTGAATAAGATGCTTCGTTACCGGGCTGTACTGTCGAAAAAAGAAACATCCTCCCATGCATTTTCTTTGAATTTGGATATTACATTTTCAAATAATGGGATCAATAACTGATGAAATCACTAACTTCATGGCTGTTGTGCGTGATTACAGCGGTTTCACATTGATACGTTCTGATAGTGTTGTGACGTCAGAAGCGAGAGTTTTATCGCCCTTTCTGAGCATTGCGGTTGGGGGCGCTGATGTTTTGGTGAGGAGCTAATTCACGTTGGGTCAACATGTTGTGGTCATTGAAGGTCACTGTTATATTTTGGTTGTTTCACGCAAGCCCAATGTTGTAAGTACAAAATGAGTGAAGATTATTTGAGTTAAATAGTTTCTTTTGTTTGAGCTATGATGCATTTGAGTGAAGAAATGGTGGAAGTGGTAAACTAGAGTTTAAAATGTTATCGTTTGAGTACGAGATTGTGACGCGTGTTGCCACTGAATGTTGTGTGGTGAAACTTCGCACGATCGTCTGCGTTTAGGTATCAAAGAAAATACAACGCAAATGAGGTGAAAATTGAGAATGGTTATGCCTGGACTATAACAGGCTGAGCAGAATTATGAAGATAGTGTGGAAATAAGAAATTGATGAAGTTGGTGTTTTATAATGCTGAAAGGAGCCAGATAAACAGTAGAAATGTATGTGTGAAACTGACAGCGTGTTGGTGATAGAGAAAGTAGGTCAGGCCATGTGGGGTCAATTGATGCAGGCTCTAGCTGTGAGCTGGGCGACTGTTGAGATGTAGGCTCGGACAGATTATCGATAATGGAAGTCATGTGTATAAGATGAACAGTATGCAAGGTTATGATAAATGATATTGGGTTAAGAGTATCATTATGACCTATTCACTCATGTAGCAAAATACAAATTGGTATTTATGCAATCTCAAAGGGGGTTTATGTATGTATATTGTATTGCACCTTTGCAATGTTACCAGCTGTGGAATGAGGTGTGGAAGACACAAAGGGTTACACAAATAACGCAATTGCCTTAACTAGTCCGTTGGATTTATTGATGGAATGAAGATACATTCACAAGGAGAATGTACATTTACAGATCTGTATGTACAATATGTATGGAGGTCGAATGTTCATGTGTCCATTCGTGTTGACATATTTGTGTATGTTCATTGGCAAGTGCTATTGCTCAATGACATGACTATTTCATTTTGTTTCATTAAAGGTTGAACCATCATCATCATGGTCATCATCTACAGATGCCAGTTGGTATCAACACACGGGTCTACTTGAGTGATTTATTGGTCAACAGTGAACTTTAGTAAAGTGGTTAATACGTCACTAACAGTTCAACAACAATGAGTCTGGACGTGACTACAGGTATCAGTCTACGACAGGCTGATTCTACCAGTCATCAGTCTTTGACAGGCTGATTCTACGAGTCATCAGTCGACGACGGGCTGATTCTACGAGTCATCAGTCTACGACAGGCTGATTCTACGAGTCATCAGTCTACGACAGGCTGATTCTACCAGTCATCAGTCTCCGACAGGCTGATTCTACGAGTCATCAGTCTACGACAGGCTGATTCTACCAGTCATCAGTCGACGACGGGCTGATTCTACGAGTCATCAGTCTACGACAGGCTGATTCTACGAGTCATCAGTCTACGACAGGCTGATTCTACCAGTCATCAGTCTTTGACAGGCTGATTCTACGAGTCATCAGTCGACGACGGGCTGATTCTACGAGTCATCTGTCTACGACAGGCTGATTCTACCAGTCATCAGTCTACGACAGGCTGATTCTACGAGTCATCAGTCTACGACAGGCTGATTCTACGAGTCATCAGTCTACGACAGGCTGATTCTACGAGTCATCAGTCTACGACAGGCTGATTCTACCAGTCATCAGTCTTTGACAGGCTGATTCTACGAGTCATCAGTCGACGACGGGCTGATTCTACGAGTCATCAGTCTACGACAGGCTGATTCTACGAGTCATCAGTCTACGACAGGCTGATTCTACCAGTCATCAGTCTCCGACAGGCTGATTCTACGAGTCATCAGTCTACGACAGGCTGATTCTACCAGTCATCAGTCGACGACGGGCTGATTCTACGAGTCATCAGTCTACGACAGGCTGATTCTACGAGTCATCAGTCTACGACAGGCTGATTCTACCAGTCATCAGTCTTTGACAGGCTGATTCTACGAGTCATCAGTCGACGACGGGCTGATTCTACGAGTCATCTGTCTACGACAGGCTGATTCTACCAGTCATCAGTCTACGACAGGCTGATTCTACGAGTCATCAGTCTACGACAGGCTGATTCTACGAGTCATCAGTCTACGACAGGCTGATTCTACGAGTCATCAGTCTACGACAGGCTGATTCTACCAGTCATCAGTCTTTGACAGCCAGATTCTACGAGTCATCAGTCTACGACAGGCTGATTCTACGAGTCATCAGTCTACGACAGTCTGATTCTACGAGTCATCAGTCTTCGACAGGCTGATTCTACGAGTCATCAGTCTACGACAGGCTGATTCTACGAGTCATCAGTCTACGACAGGCTGATTCTACCAGTCATCAGTCTACGACAGGCTGATTCTACGAGTCATCAGTCTACGACAGGCTGATTCTACGAGTCATCAGTCTACGACAGGCTGATTCTACCAGTCATCAGTCTATGACAGGCTGATTCTACCAGTTATCAGTCTACGACAGGCTGATTCTACCAGTCATCAGTCTACGACAGACTGATTCCACGAGTCATCAGTTTATGACAGGCTGATTTTACGAGTCATCAGTCTACGACAGGCTGATTCTACGAGTCATCAGTCTACGACGGGCTGATTTTACGAGTCATCAGTCAACGACAGGCTGATTCTACCAGTCATCAGTCTACGACGGGCTGATTCTACGAGTCATCAGTCAACGACAGGCTGATTCTACCAGTCATCAGTCTCCGACAGGCTGATTCTACGAGTCATCAGTCAACGACAGGCTGATACTACCAGTCATCAGTCTACGACGGGCTGATTCTACGAGTCATCAGTCTAGGACAGGCTGATTCTACCATTCATCAGTCTATGACAGGCTGATTCTACGAGTCATCAGTCTATGACAGGCTGATTCTACCAGTCATCGGTCTACGACAGGCTGATTCTACGAGTCATCAGTTTATGACAGGCTGATTCTACGAGTCATCAGTCTACGACAGGCTGATTCTACCAGTCATCAGTCTACGACAGGCTGATTCTACCAGTCATCGGTCTACGACAGGCTGATTCTACGAATCATCAGTCTATGACAGGCTGATTTTACGAGTCATCAGTCTAGGACAGGCTGATTCTACCATTCATCAGTCTATGACAGGCTGATTCTATATACGGCTTATCACACCACGGTTGTGACTACAGGACAGGATGAGTCACACAGATATCAATGAAGACTTGGCGGCCAAGCTCGTTGTAAAGGAGCGAGGTGCAGTACCAGTGATCAACGGTGTTGAGTCAGCTGATGGTGGGGTTCTGCATCATGACATCAATCCGGAGGATTCCGTGAGCCAATGTGGAAGGAGCTCCACTTCATCAACATCCTCGAGGCTAAAGGCCATGGCTAAGAGGGCAGCCTTGGAGGTAGAGGCAGCGGCCTTAGCTCAGCGGCAGGAATACGAGCTTGAGGAGTTGCGACTCAAGCAGCGCAAGGCTCAGCTAGCGCTGAGAATAGAGCTGCAGGTTGCTCAAGCTCAAGAGCAAGTTTACCAGCAGGATGATGCTGCACTTCGACCATCTGTTGCGCAGGAAGGTCCCCGTATGGAGCCGCCAGTTGTGCACGCTTCCACGCCTTCACGCCCTGCTGCTGCAGTGAATGCTGTCGAAAGGCCACGCGAGGATGAGACGCTCCCATACCCTCCTTCGGAGAGAGATGCAGTCTTCCTTGAGTTGCTTCAACAAGGACAGCAACAGCAACAGCGACTACTAGAATCCGTATCTCTGCCTCAAATAGATCTTGAGAGGTATGATGGAAATCCTTTGAAGTTCCACGAGTTTTGGCGTGGGTTCGAAAATTGCGTCGACCAAACAACCGTGAGCGATGCGGTCAAGCTTGACCGCTTACTTCGCTACTGCGCAGGAGATGTGAGAAGGCTTCTTCAGCCATGTTTGATCATGAAAGCGTCAGAGGGGTATCATAAAGCTAAGAGTATTCTCCAAGAGAAGTACGGTGATCCTGTGCTAATAGCCGATGCATGGTTACGGAAGGTAACCGAGGGAAAGAGGATCAGTCCTCAAGATCGACGTGGCCTTGGAGAGATGGCGGATGAGATCCTCATCTGTGTGCGGACGCTGGAGGCAATCGGTCAGCGTTCCGAATTGACCTCACAGCGTGTTCTTCTACAAGTCACGGAAAGGCTGCCGTATTACCTAAGAGCTAGGTGGTTGAAGATGGTTAGTACTGCTCGGAAAGACCGAAGACTTCCTTCCATCAGCGACCTGGTCACCCTCTTGCAGGAGGTGGCCAAGGAAGAAAACGATCCGGTCTTTGGAAGGTTGCTAGAGAGAGATGTTTCTAAGACGCCGTCCATGAAGAAGAGGGCATCCAGCAAGGCTCATAAGGGAGTCTTTACAGCGAGCACTGATGACGGAGATGTCAAAACGAGGCCTTGTGTTAAGTGCAAAGGGAATCACACCTTGTTTGGATGTGAACAGTTCAAACAGCTGGAGCCAGATGAAAGACTGAAGTTGGCCAAAGACGAGAAGCTCTGTTTTAACTGCTTGAAGAAGGGCCATGGTGCCAACGGATGCAAGGTCAACCGTGTTTGTACGGTTAAAGGATGTGGCAAGAAACACACAAAATTCTTGCATCTTCCAAGACAGCCTTCTCAGCCTGGTAGAAATGCATTGCCACCAAATGCTCAGGAGATGCGTCGTGATGAACCCCGGTCATCATCTACAGCAGGTGAAGCTAGTAATCACTCATCAGCTCGAGTAGGAGAGATGGCTAGCAACGTCATAGGGGCCGGCAGCAAGATTGCACTTCCTATAGTGGCAGTAAGAGTGAGAGCCAAGGGAAAGAACACTTACTTTGACACTTACGCCCTCTTAGACAGTGGCTCGACTTCAACGTTTTGTACTACAGAGCTGACTAGGAAGGTCGAGGCTGAGGGGGGAACTCAGAAGCTGTCGATGTCAACGTTGGATAAGTCCAGTAGTGTGATAACGTGCAAGACAGTCAGCCTTGAAGTGGAAAGTCTGTCAACTGGGAACAGGCTGAATCTCCCTCATGTGTATGCGAAGGAACAAATTAATGTGAGCCGTTCACACATCGTTGATGTGAGCGACACTGAGCGATTCCCACATTTGGCAGATGTAGATGTCCCTAAGGCCAGCCCTCGAGACGTGATGCTTCTCATCGGTCAAGATGTCCCAGAGGCATTGGTACCCCTAGATGTCAGACGTGGTAAGGCTGAGGACATCTATGCCGTGAAGACTGTGCTAGGTTGGACCGTGAATGGACCAGTTGGGAACCACCACAGTGACCAAGACGTATCGTCAAGCTTTATTTCCAGGGACGCGAATTTGGAGCTTCAAGTGGAAAGGTTTTGGTCACTTGAGTCGACAGAGTCTCTAGCAGACCAGTCTAAGTGTATGTCTGTAAATGACAGGAGGGCTCTGGATGTCTGGGATGAGAGTATCCAAAAGGAAGATGGTCACTACCAGTTGTCTATACCCTTCAAGGAGAGACCCCCAAAGCTGGCTGACAACATGAGTGTGGCTGAAAGGAGGCTGCAGAGTCTTGGTAGGAGACTAAGAAGAGATGAGGATCTACACAGACGATATACCAAGGCCATGACAGATTTGGTCGAGGAAGGATATGCTGAGAAAGTAGCGGAAGAAAATGCAGGTTCATGCGACCCTGTTTGGTATCTTCCTCATCATCCCGTTGAGAACCCCAACAAGCCAGGGAAGACAAGGATTGTGTTTGACTGTGCGTCTACCTTCCTGGGAAGATCATTGAATGATGCTGTTTTACAAGGTCCTGATTTGACAAACTCACTTCTGGGTGTTCTCTTGAGGTTTCGTCAGGAGCCCATTGCAGTTATGGGGGACATCAAAGCCATGTTCAATCAAGTGCGAGTCCCACCTGATGAAAGAGATTTGCTGAGATTTCTCTGGTGGCCGGAAGGAGATGTGGAGAAGCAACCCGAGGTATACAGGATGTGTGTACACCTCTTTGGAGGGACCTGGTGTCCCAGTGTGTGCAGCTTTGCTCTGAGGCGTACCAGTGAAGACCAGGATGCGGAGTTCTCCCCAGAAGCAGTAAACGTGGTGAAGCGCAACTTCTATGTGGATGACTGCCTGGTGTCTGTGAAGGAAGAGGATAAAGCAGTTCAGCTCGTAGATGAGCTGAAGAGAATGCTGAAAGGGGGAGGCTTCAACCTAACTAAATGGCTGAGCAACAGCCCAAAGGTGATGGAGTCTGTGCCTGTTCATGACAGGGCAAAGGAGGTGGAAGGACTTGACTTGACTTATGACGCATTACCAATTGAGAGGGCCCTGGGTGTGAAATGGAACATTGAACTTGACACCATGACATATGGAATCACACCGAAGCACAAGCCATGTACCCGTCGTGGAGTGCTGAGTGAGGTTTGCTCGGTATATGATCCGTATGGATTTGCGAGTCCATATGTGTTGAATGCAAAGGTTATTTTGCAAGAGCTCACAGCAATGAAACTGGACTGGGACGACCCATTACCAGAGAAGCAACGTGACAGCTGGCTGAACTGGAAGAGAGATCTACCACTTATGGAGGATTTCAACATCAGCAGGTGCCTAAAACCTCATGACTTTGGTGAGGTGATGGAGTATCAGTTGCATCATTTTTCTGATGCTTCGGAGAGGGCATATGGTGTAGCCTCTTATCTTCGAGTGACGAACCAGGAAGGCAAAGTTTATTGCAGTCTAGTCATGGCCAGGACTCGTCTGACGCCGCTGAAGAGAGTTACAATACCGAGACTTGAGTTGATGGCGGCGACGCTTGCTGTAAGAGTGGATAGTATGCTGAGACGTGAGCTTGACTTCAACTTGAAGGAATCCGTCTTCTGGAGTGACAGCACTATAGTGCTCCAGTATATCAAGAATGTGGAGAAGCGATTCCACACATTTGTTGGGAACAGGATCGCAGTAATCCATGAAGGATCTGAACCAAAACAATGGCGCTATGTCGACACTCGGCAGAACCCAGCTGATGATGTCTCGAGAGGGATGACGGCTGAGCAGCTGATGAACAGTGACAGATGGGTAAATGGACCTATCTTCTTGTGGTCTGAGGAGGAGTTATGGCCAGGAAGCCATGCCTGGGACGATGTCAGTCTTGACGGTGACCCCGAAGTCAAGAGTAAGGACAAGGCTGGGGTTTACATGTCGGCTGAAGTTGAAGGAGCAGCTTCAATGAGCAAACTGCTTGAACATTATTCATCGTGGCACAGGCTGAAGAAAGCAGTTTGCTGGCTGAGGAGGTACCTGAAATGGCTGAGATGTAGATTTGCGCATGCTACTGAAAGCATTTCAGGTGAATCTACTAGTGGAAATCTGACGGTGGAGGAAATGAAGGAAGCAGAGGAGAAAATTCTGCAGTATGTGCAATCAGTCAACTTCCCTGATGAGATATCTTCCCTACAGGCTGACCAGAATGACGATGCACGACAAGGACAGAGCTGTAAATATGTCAAGAAAACAAGCTCTATCTACAAGCTAGACCCGAGAATGATCAATGGCCTATTGAGGGTAGGAGGAAGGCTAGGCAGATCGGTGCTGCCAGAGGACGCGAAGCATCCGATTATACTCCGCAATGATAGCCATGTTGCCAAGCTTATCTTGAGAGAAATACACGAGACATCAGGACATAGTGGGAAGAACCACATATTATCTCGCCTGAACCAGAAGTACTGGATTCCTGCTGCTGGCTCTGTGATCAGAGGGCTACTTGCTAGATGTGTTGTATGCAGAAGGCAGCGAGGGAAGGTTCTTGTGCAAAAAATGGCGGATTTGCCAGCAGACCGTCTTACTCCAGACGAGCCCCCTTTCTCGAGAGTTGGGATTGATTACTTTGGACCGTTCGAGTTGAAGAGGGGTCGAAGTGTCGTGAAGAGGTATGGAGTTCTGTTCACATGTCTTTCTGTGAGAGCGGTTCACCTTGAGATGGCAGATTCCCTTGACACAGACTCTTGCATTAATGCTATCAGACGCTTCATAGCACGCAGGGGAAATGTGAGAGAGATTAGGTCTGATAATGGCACTAATTTGGTCGGAGCGGAGAGAGAACTGAGAGCTGCGATACACAGTTGGAACCAGGCTCAGATACATGAGACGTTGCTGCAGAAGAATATTAAATGGACGTTCAATCCACCCGCAGCTAGTCACCAAGGTGGGGTGTGGGAACGACAAATCCGTACTGTGAGGAAGCTGCTGTGTTCCTTGGTCAGACAGCAAACTTTGAACGATGATTCGTTACACACGCTCTTTTGTGAAGTAGAGAGCATCATCAACAGCCGGCCAATAACTGGGGTGTCCACTGACGTGAATGATGTAGAAGCCTTGACACCAAATCATCTGCTTCTGCTAAATGCAAGTTCAACGCCGCCTCCAGTGGCTACTAGTGAGGCAGACAACTATGCCAGGAGGAGATGGCGTCAAGTGCAGTTTCTCGCCGATACCTTTTGGACGAGGTGGAGGAGAGAATATTTACCACGATTGCAGGAACGGCATAAGTGGGCTACTTCTCAACGCAATGTTCATGTTGGTGATCTGGTCTTAGTAGTCGACGAGCACTCCCCGCGCAATGTTTGGCCTTTGGGAAGGGTCCTCCAGACATGGCCGGATGAGAAGGGCTTTGTTCGTCAGTGTGAAGTTAAAACACGAACTAGCGTACTGCGGAGACCAGTTACTAAGCTATGTTTGATTCTCGAAGCAGATTCTTAGAGACAATTGGTGTTTCTAAGATGAGGGGTGCAAGCCTAGCGCTGCCCCGTGCGGAGTTATTTGTTTGTGCAGTCAGAACTAGAACGCTGAATTGATATTGATAGTTTTGTGTATTTAGTGACAACAGAATAGTTGTCAGTCAGCGAGTTCAGAGAACATTATTCTGAAACGGCGAGTTTCATTTGAAATGATATATGCAAGGTGTTTTGAAATACATTGTATGTTGTTGTTTATTAGAGGTGCGAGCCTAGCGCCGCCTCCCGTCTCCCACATGTGATCGCTCATTATTATCAACAGCATGAACAGACATGTTTGAATTACTTATGTTGCGATTTCAACATCAAGCAGGGAAGTATCCTTGCAATATAGACGCGAATCGCCAACGGAACGTGCTATTGTTGATGGATTCAGTTAGTGAATACATAGCGCATCACCAGATATGGAAGGACCCACCCATGCAACTCCGGCGATTTGGAGATATTTAGCAGTTTGAAGCTGAGGCTAATATTTTAAGCGCTAAGATTGTGACTCATGAAAGAACCAACAACACAGTAATTTATTCTGAGAGAGAACAATTCAGTTTATTTCATCATGTGTCAACTTATGAGCAGAGGGATATTTCTAGAAATTAGTAGAAATTCTGATAGTGAACAGAGATTCAATAGGTCGTGATGAATATCTGTGAGAGACTCAGTACTACTGTGAATTCATCTAAAGTAAAGACTGATTGCAGAACTTTTGTACCGTTGTGTATGAAATTTGTCAGAGCACCTCTTCCTTTTCTTTAGATGTTATTTCAAATCCTGGCTTGGGACGGGGTTTAATATACACACATTTTGTTCTGGAGTTTAATTGAAGGAAACAAAGTGAAAGAAAGAATTATTGGTATTGTTAGTCAATTATGGAATGTTGACAAACTTCCTTTCACCTTATGTTGCAAATGCGTAATGTATGCATTGTGTGTATGTACCAGTATTTGCATATTTATCATGCGTAGATTGTGTGGCAGTTACAAACTTATGGAGCCATCTATTACCGCAAGTAGTGGATTGCTACTGTAGTGGCACTGGTTAGGGTACAAATTATCTACAGAACCTATTGGTAGAGGTTTATATGTGGTGTTGTGAGGTTCTGGAATTCTACCATTGTCATGTAAAAGGGTATCGGTGTTTAGCCGAGCTATAATTTTAGATACATTTGAAGGGTAGATTGTATTTCACACTTGATGATGAATATACAACCATAATAGTTGTCATGTTTATATGTGACGGTTAAAAGAGTTATTCAGTTAGTATATGTAAAACAGGTTGAGCATACAGGACTAGGCTGAATGTTGTATTATGGAAGAATGTTCAGACTGAATTTAACTTGTTTGTTTGATGATGAGTTTTGAATTTGGAGTTACGAAGAAGTAATCGTTCATTTGTTGTTAAGGTAGAATGATTATTATGATTAATTTGATAAATGCTTCGCTTTTGGACTCTGCATTTAAGGGGCCGGGATGTTGTGCGTGATTACAGCGGTTTCACATTGATACGTTCTGATAGTGTTGTGACGTCAGAAGCGAGAGTTTTATCGCCCTTTCTGAGCATTGCGGTTGGGGGCGCTGATGTTTTGGTGAGGAGCTAATTCACGTTGGGTCAACATGTTGTGGTCATTGAAGGTCACTGTTATATTTTGGTTGTTTCACGCAAGCCCAATGTTGTAAGTACAAAATGAGTGAAGATTATTTGAGTTAAATAGTTTCTTTTGTTTGAGCTATGATGCATTTGAGTGAAGAAATGGTGGAAGTGGTAAACTAGAGTTTAAAATGTTATCGTTTGAGTACGAGATTGTGACGCGTGTTGCCACTGAATGTTGTGTGGTGAAACTTCGCACGATCGTCTGCGTTTAGGTATCAAAGAAAATACAACGCAAATGAGGTGAAAATTGAGAATGGTTATGCCTGGACTATAACAGGCTGAGCAGAATTATGAAGATAGTGTGGAAATAAGAAATTGATGAAGTTGGTGTTTTATAATGCTGAAAGGAGCCAGATAAACAGTAGAAATGTATGTGTGAAACTGACAGCGTGTTGGTGATAGAGAAAGTAGGTCAGGCCATGTGGGGTCAATTGATGCAGGCTCTAGCTGTGAGCTGGGCGACTGTTGAGATGTAGGCTCGGACAGATTATCGATAATGGAAGTCATGTGTATAAGATGAACAGTATGCAAGGTTATGATAAATGATATTGGGTTAAGAGTATCATTATGACCTATTCACTCATGTAGCAAAATACAAATTGGTATTTATGCAATCTCAAAGGGGGTTTATGTATGTATATTGTATTGCACCTTTGCAATGTTACCAGCTGTGGAATGAGGTGTGGAAGACACAAAGGGTTACACAAATAACGCAATTGCCTTAACTAGTCCGTTGGATTTATTGATGGAATGAAGATACATTCACAAGGAGAATGTACATTTACAGATCTGTATGTACAATATGTATGGAGGTCGAATGTTCATGTGTCCATTCGTGTTGACATATTTGTGTATGTTCATTGGCAAGTGCTATTGCTCAATGACATGACTATTTCATTTTGTTTCATTAAAGGTTGAACCATCATCATCATGGTCATCATCTACAGATGCCAGTTGGTATCAACACACGGGTCTACTTGAGTGATTTATTGGTCAACAGTGAACTTTAGTAAAGTGGTTAATACGTCACTAACAATGGCAATTAAAGAATTTGCATGCTTTTTTGCTAATCATATTTCGACTCTACAGGTTATCTTATTGCTAAAAATAAATGGTTTTCTGTACACTTGTCACCACTTTATTCACAGTCATCTATCTTGTCATTCCCAAGAACACTATATCAATCTTAATAATATGGCAGTGAAGACGTTCACATCCATGTATAGAATACTATAGCGGTAGGCAGCGGATAGACTCTACTTACGCTTAGCGATTCACATTTCCCAGAATTTTTATTCTTAAATTTTCAGTGCTCCCGGTCAGTCCACTACACTCCTCTTGAAGTGCATTTGATTATTGAGTTTTGATTTTTAAGGGATGATTATTGTCTTGATACGGCTAGATTCAAATTTTGATCTTTTCGCTATGATATGAAATGTTAGAGAGCATACATTAGAAAAAATGTATTATAGTCAAAATCTATTTGATGAAAATTGGTCTTGAAATGCCTGCTGTGAGATACTCGTATCAAAAAATAAAGTAAAACAAAATTGTTCAGTTGAGCCGTGGGTCTCATCAGTTCTATCAGGACCTTTTTCTTACCTTTCAAAACCAATTTTCATCAACATCCCAACCAAAGCCATACATTACGCTTTTAACATGCAAAAGCTCCCCTGTCCCTCGTTATTTGGTCACTACCTGCATTTTGTATATTAACTTTGAAATGAATTTTTAATTGTGAGTTTTGAGAAAATCACGTTAACAATTTTTTTTGTTTAGGGAGTTTTCTTTTATCTTAAAATAAGTAAACTATCGTCTTACCTTTTTATTGAAAATTTCACAGATGTAATAGAAAAAGTGTGCCGCATGATTAGGCCAAAGGTATAGTTGAGTACAAATTCTAAGAACAACAGCAGCAGCGGCATCAGCAACAACAAAAATAACAGCAAAATAATAGGCTGCCCGTTCCACACCCTCTCCGCTCATGCTCGGTGGCTTCAAATATTATTGATTTTATAGAAAGATCAAGTCAGTTACAGAATTTCCTTGGTGACTATAAGAAGACTTTTCCTGTGCAATATAAATAACTAACCATAACAGTTATTATAAGTTATGATTTATCATTTTCCCCTTTTCATTCACTTGTATCATTTTCTTTTGTTATTTGCTTGTATCAACTAATATGCGATGTTGTTGTTTTTTCTCTCAATCTATGTAATAATAATAATAATAGTAGATATAGAGCGCCTGTTCCACTGGATGCAAAGCGGTATGACATATCTTCATGTTTTCAACTTATGTATTTCATAATTTTATATTGTATTTGTAATTTTCATGTCCTGGACCCCATGGAAGACCAGCGATGCCATGTTGGCATAGCCAGCTGTTGTTATTTTTACACGAAAAATAAAATCGATCAATAAAAACACACTGCATCCCGGTACTGCATGTGCAGAAAATGATTGAAACTGATGAGGTCATGATCTTTATCCAGCAACACCATTCCAAGAGGGATGATGCTGAACACGTATAATAGATTAGAGCAAAGTAGAGTTGGTGCTAAGAAGATGATATATTCTCCTCAGGGGCGGATCCAGGAATTCTGCAAAGGGGGGGGGGGGGGGGGGGGGGGGCGCAACTAATATTTCTGGTGCCACTTCCGGGTTTCATTTAATTTTTTCTTTTTATTTCTTTTGTTTTTATAGATAAAGGGGGGCGTGCGCCTCCTGCGCCCCCTCTGGATCCGCCACTGCTCCGTTATGGCTGAGACATGAGCTAAATCCTAACTTTATTTTAAAGGTGAAAATAGCGATTTTCGTAACATTTTCAAATTTTATTCATACCTTTGTAAACAGAGGCTGTTCTTGACAACTGGTGTCCGAAAATCTGAGGCTCATCCGACAACAATTTTTTAGGAATGAAACATCCATGAATTTGAATACACTAAGAAAATTGATTTCTTATGTTCAAAAGCATATACATTGTACCCCCACAACCTTATCCCCTCCGTCTCTGTATAACCACTCTCTCAGAAAAGTCCGCTGTTTCTAATTTTGATTCCCCTCATATTATATATACATATTGTATATATATATATACATACATATATACAGCTGTATATATATATATATATATATATATATATATATATATATATACATATATATATATATATATATAGAGAGAGAGAGAGAGAGAGAGAGAGAGAGAGAGAGAGAGAGAGAAAGAGTGAGAGATAGCATTCTTGTTACGAACGGTGATGTTCAATTACTATTACAAAGACCTGCTTTTCCCAGTAATGCAGTCAAGTAAAAATAACGAATAATTATTTCATAATGTTTACAAGTCTTAGACAATTGTGACAGCAAAATACACCTCCAAAATTATACATTGTAGGCCTACTAACATTATACATGGACATACAATGTACTTTGCAAAACAGAATCAAGAGCATGCATGCAAGTGGATTTTAATAGTGATTTATTATCTTAAAAGCACCTGCACTCCTACGCCTGAATCTTTGTATCAAAGGATTATAAAGTGTAGGAAATGTGAAGTTCATGTGGTAATTTCATCAGGACAACGAACGTCTGAGCAGGGAGGTAGGAAGGAATCTTTGTATGAAGGGATTGTATAGAGTGAAGGAAGTATGAAACAAGGAGGTACTAGGCGATTGCCGAGAGTACCTCCTTGGTATGAAGTGTGGTAATCTATGCAAATTCTAAATACGTGCGTGAGGTCATGAATATGCATTTTCGATGGTACTGCACTGTACTGTCGATCCTCGCTTCTTGCTCATTTTCAGACTGAAACATGGCTGTGATGGCTTTCCGAAGGTGCATGTGTGGAAGAGTGGCAGTAACGATGTCGATGAACATCTGGAGGCGATTGGACGAATTCAGGTAGGCTAGGCCTACACATTATGCCTCTACCTGTTGTTTTATTTTAGGCAGAGGCAATCTAGACATAGAAACTATGTAGATACTGTTTCAGAGCTTCAGTCCTTGGGTCCTTGCTGGTGCAGTACAAGTGTCGCGACAACACGCCGTCAGCGTCTGGTCGAGTGCAGCGGCGTAGGCGTAGCCCGACCGCAGCCCGACCAGGCCAGACCCCGTCGTGCCGTGCGAGCTCCCGTACACAGCGACATGGCCGGCTGCGCTGTCTAGTCTATATGAGTAAAAGTTATATGAGCTGTCTGTCGTTGGGGTGATGAGTGCTGCAGAGCAGAGCAGAGCGAGCAGAGTAAGTGAGGGAGCAGCGTGTTGAACTGGGTATATGAACTCACAAATGTAGAAAAGTACATCAACCGCAAATGTATGAAATCTCCCACAAATGTAGATAGGGTTCTAGCTATGTAACAAGTTAGAAACGCCCACTAAAATAAGGATTTTTTACAGCATCCCCATAAATTTGGTATCATTGGATAGACTTGTAAATTGTAACCTAGTTTTAATAACGTTAGACTAAATTTCTTGGAAAGAGTTCTTTTTGTCCCCCCCCCCCCCACTAATTTGCGCAAAATATATTACTTTTTTTTTTCTTTTTTCTTTTTTTTTATACTAATACTAATAGCTAAAGGTTATGCCATTTATGGGAAGACTTCCTTGAGACAGCCACCCATGTAACGTTAATAGGGTACGCGGGACCCCTGTGATTTACTCAGTCATGCATGAACGATAAACATTCATTTGTAACGTTACATCAAATCAGATGAAAGAAGAAAAGTTTATCTTTCCTTTGATGTTTATCTCGTAGAGAAAGTGTATGATTTCGATAGTAAAAAGTTGCATGGAATCCCGTTTTTTTTTTTGTTTTTTTTTTCTGGGACACGCTGTATAGTTAGTACAAAGAAAAGCCTCAAAATAATTTCACCCCCATCTCTCTCTCACTCTCTCTCTATCAAAGTAACATTATTTACATGTTCATTACTCTTGTGTTTCGATGTCCATTCGCTAAATCTTCATTTACTGCTAATTTTCTTGCATTTCGAACGAGGCGTTATGGAGTCTTCACGTAAGAGTATAATGAAGATATAATCACACCTGTATTGTTTATACCGCTTTCACTCTCGCAATACATCCTTTTGACGCGAAATTCCATCATTCATGGAAGCCCTATTATTCTAAGGAACGACAGTAAAGAGGGAAGAGAGGAAGTGCTAGAAAATTAAACATCTTTCTATTAATAGGGTTTTCAGGTCAAAATTTGTAATACCTCCAATGATTATCACAAAAGTACCGGTACCGTGTCATATTAAAGCTCTTGACAAGGGAAATAGTATGGTTTTTAAATCATTAAAATTGGTCAAGTAGTTTTTGAGATATTGCTTTTTATATGAAAATTTCATCTATATTTACGCTGAAGCCCCTGGCATTACATAACGCGTATTACCCTTGGTGGACCCAAATGCGCCCCATTTTCTCTATGTCACAGTAAATAAATAGATGAAACCTTTTTAATATTTGGAGTATTTTGATGAAACTCGTCTCATCTTTTTATGCTCTACATGATCGAAATATTATTTATTTATTAAAACCCATATTTTCCCGCGGGGACAAGTTTTTCCACCGGGAAAATATTTCCAGAATCTTTGTATTTGGAATATTTTGATGAAATTTGTCTTATCACCATATTCTTTTATGCTCTATTGACCGATTCGGGTTCGTTGAGGGCAGCAGACAATTTGTGGCACTGGGCGCAGCCATTAGCTCATTTTGAGGTGTCTTAGCCGACCCCCCCCCCCCCCTCCTCTCCCCACCCCCCGGGCAACATGTTTATCGCGCACTTGTAACAAAGGTTCGCGCACTAAGCAAGCATTCGCCCACTCAGTACGACACGCCCATTGGCTAAAACAATCATGCATCAGTTTTTCATTCCGTGCGCGGAAGGGGATGGGGGAGAGGGGAGGGGGGGTCGGCTAAGACACCACGCAATTGCGCTGCCCTTGCCAAAAATACACAAAGTGCGTCACAGAATCGGTCAATATGATGAAAATATTATTCATTTGAAAATGTCAAAAACAGCATATTTTCCCGGCAGGACAACATTTTCCCACCGGGAATGGAGTTTTTTTTTCCTGAAATGTTCCCAAAATTCTGGCATATTCCCAAAATTCAAGAGTCGGGATTGGTCCCAGATTATATAATAATAATAAAAAAAGTGTAATGTATGCATTTACATGAAACTCCTTACAAGTCTCAAACCTAAATACTAGGTGATAGACATTCATTACCACTCACACAAACACACACACTCTCACACACACATACATACACACACACAATCTGCAGTTGACAGAAACTTGCACATATCAGAAAATCTCCAACACATTCACACACAAAAATGCATCATTACAACAATGTACATGTGATATTCAAATTAATGAAAACATCCCAAAAATCATTCTCACAAACACATAAAAACACAATTACACACACATACCCTGACACAATCTAGCAAAAGTGCATTAAAAATCATTTTACAAGATATTTACAGAATCACAGAAAAACATCTTTATTTATAGAATCAAATTTAAACCTTTATTCAGTTTCCTGTAGAATACATGTAATTGCACTTTCCTATCGAGTCTGAAATGCTGCTTTTTACTCATCTTCTCAACAGACCATTAGCCTTCAAAGTAATACAGTCTACAACTTATGTGCCAGAGCAAAGTGATAAAAATAAAGGGTCTCTGGAACAGAGCGAGCTGACCTTTGGTCTAAAATGAGGGTCTCTGGAGCAGCTTACAATTTCCATAGGTTATGTACAATGTATGTAACTAGAAAGAGTATAATGTCATGGGGCGCAAGCTGGAGAGAGAAATTTCAGTGGCAGTTTCTCTCTGAATCTCTACAAATGCATAATGCACTATAGAAGAAAAGAAAGAGAAAAACTTATTAAAGATCCTGATATCATGATGCTCTCACCTCTGGAGCTGAAAATTAGGGTTGAAAATGGGGATCTCAACCATGGCACATACATATCAATCATATGATTATACAGTATACTTCATGATTCCAAGTATGATAGTACTGTATTTATTCAGATATTGCTACACTTGGATTGCCTACCTTTAAAAGAAGAGGGAAAAAATGGACAGATATTGGAAATCCTTTTTTTTTTCACTCAAGATTCAGACATTCTAATCTCATTAACAGAAGTTACTGTATCAGAAATAGAATGACATGTAATTTTTAAGTTATAATAAACAAATTTATGTAGTTTTTCTTTCAACTGAAAATACAACAGTATCCTACAGTTACACATAATTACTGATCAATGACTGTAATGCCACCAGGTAACTTATACTGTTTTGAGGTGTTCAGGAAATGTATAGCCTTGTGTTGCATGACTTTACATTTGAACCAAAAAGGATTTCAAAATAAAAAAAAAATATTATGACTGAAGATTGGTTGGACATCAGACAGATAACCTTTTTGCTTCATCTCTGGTCTGATATGTGACTAAAAATGAAATACAATGATGAAAAGTACTTAACATTTGGCGCAGTAATCAGAATAAAGGGAAAAAAAAGTGCAGAGTGAGATTTGCACTGCAGTCAACTCTGCCTTTGTCCAGCCCAATCAAAAGGTCTTTTTAAGTCTTCTTTTTACTTTCTTTTTTTTTTTTTACCCCACATACAGGCAAGTTTAATTTTCTTAGTTTAAGTCAAAGCAATTTTCTTCAATTCTGCTTGTTTTGACCTAGAGTTAAGTGTAGTTTCACACTTTGATAACAAAATTAGTATCTATCAGGTATTTTTTTAACTTGTGTAATGTTTTAACGGATACAGTGTTACTCTCCGCGTAAGCGGGTATCGCTTAAGCGAGTACTCTGTTTAATTGGGTAGTCAGTGGGGGATCCAGAGGGGGGCGCAACCGGTGCATGCCCCCCGTTTATTTTTCGTAAAAAACAAAAGAAGTAAAAAGAAAAATAATGAAATGAAACCCGGAAGTGGTACCAGAAATATCAGTCACACCCCCCCCCCCTTTACTGAATTCCTGGATCCGCCCCTGGTAGTAATATCAAAATCAGTTCCAATGCACATTAAAATTACATGATAATCGGGTTGCCTCTCCGCATAAACGGGTCAATAGTTTTCTTCTAATCTTATTTCTACCCACATTTTATCACAGATACAATTGTTTAACACTACAAGAAATCATGAATGTCAAATTTTTCACGACTAATCGCATTCTCTGCTTAATTTGCAATGAAGACCAATCATTTTGGGAGTGATTTACACATGAAAACACATGTACAAGTATCGACATATTGCCACACGTAAACGAACATTACACATGTAGCTGGGACGCACAATTGCATAGACAGATAGGAGTTGAACACACTTGCACTCCTCCTTTGCACCAAAACAACATTCACTATACCATGATACGAGAAGTTTGCAATGAAAATCAGGCCATGCACCAGCTCCATAATTGTCATTTTCCCCAGTCACTTCTCGAAAAGTAACCCGATGTTCTACGTGACCAGAGACTCCAACTCTCCCGCTTTCGACGGGAGATCTCCCCGCCGAAAGCCCAATTAGGCAAAATCTCCCGTTCTCCCGCTTGAGATTTGATTTCTCCCGCCCTGGCTCTGTGTCTCCCGTTGGAAAGATTTTCTTATTTATTGCCATATTATATGTTGAAAAATAAGCCTTAGATAGCACGAGAGAGCATCTAGAACCCTAGCCTGGACCCCGGCCGCAAAGACTTTCGCGCTTTGCGCACATAAACTTGGAGTCTCCCGTTTGCTAGGGGTTTCAGGCGGGAGAATCTCCAGATCAGAAGGTGCTGGGGGTTGGAGTCTCTGTGTGACTAGTGCACGCAAAGAGACGTGTGCATTTCAGAAAACCCCAGCGTGTTAGCGAGGAGTCTATAGTCAAACGACAAATTTTTCTGAAGACATATTTGTCCATAAAACGAGTGTAAATCATTGCTCGTGACTGAGCAAGTGTAAGGTATGTACTGAGTATAATGTGCCGTGCAAGTACGCGTGTTAAGCATACGGTGTAGGTTTTTGGTGCAGTGTACGATGCATGTACATACACATTGCGTGTGCCAATTGTGAATTAGAAGTGTTCTTCTGTTAATCGGGTACTCCGCTTAATCGGGTAAGAAATGCTCTGCCCGAGCCTACCCAATTATGCGGAGAGTACTGTATTAATTTCTTAAACTCTTTCAGTTACAACAAGATTATTACATTTTATGTTCCTTCTAAGTAGGTTTCACATTTATGGCCCTGATTATACTCATAATCTCACATTAAGTTTGTTTACAATTTTCTCATTATGACATGATCTCCACATTTTTGTTGCAAGTTTTCAACAAAAAAGAACACTCATCTGAGTGTGATTGAGTTTACTCGATAACAATGAGATCTCCGTTTCTCATGTCTTTCAGCAGGGGAAAGTGCCACTCGTCATCAGGGAAGCTGTCATAGACTACCTGGAACTCAGTTTGCATATTGTCTCATTTTTTTATTTCTGCCACGAAGTGGTGCCGGAGGCATTATGTCACATATGTCACGCCTTCTCTTTTCAGTGCTCCTTCGAAGTCGCTTCGAAAGATTTTTCACAGCTGCAGATTTCTGGATCAGTTTGTGTTTCAGTTGTTCAATCACACCATTCACTTTGTCAAGTTCCTTCGACTGTTTGTCATACTCTTTAGACACACGAGTCATGTCTTGTTGAAGACTGTTCATGTCTTTGGCATGGGTGGCAATACTTTGTAACTGCTGTTTCACCAGCCTCTTCAACTCGACTCCCAACTGAGCTGCCTTCTCTGTTTCACTTTTCAGTTTTGTCCCCAAATTTCCTATTTCCTCCTTGATTGCAGAGTTTTCTTTCTCTACATCATCAAAGCTCCTCTTTGCTTCAGCTGGAGTTTCCATACTTGCTGGAGCATCCATAGTAGGCGGCTTTGTCGCTTGTAAAAGTGGGACAAAATCAGATGCAAGAAATGCAGGCAGTGCAGATTTCTTATTCTTCCGAAGCATCTTCCTTTTCTTCACTGCATTCCCCACTCTCAGTCGCACACTATCTGGCTTTGAGAAGTGTATGGCACTGTCTGCATGAGCTATAATGAACATTACATCGCTTACATCTTTATTATTATTGAAAAAAAAATCATACAACTCTAAAACCAGTCTTGTCTTGAAGCAAAAAATCTTGCCCTTGACTAACTGCGGGTTGGTGAAGTGGACGAAGGACAATCCCTCCGACGTTGAGAATGGTCCACTCCAGGATCATCATTCTCCCTGCCAATGAAAAGGATGAGAATATTGAAAGTCATCATCATTAAATACTGTCTTTATGCATCCACATTCATATCAAGGATAAATATCTTTTAATTTAATTACTCTTGCAAGAAAATTTTCACATTCAAAGAAAACTTAGTTCCCCAAATATAATGAAGGCATTTTTTACTGATTTTTTTTTTTTATATTTTCACATTCGAAATATTATCATGTGGCACTCATTATTCCAAACATGCAATTATTATCAAAGAGTTTTTATTCTTGCATCTCAATCAGGTATAAAATCAAAATTGCTATTGCTCATTATAAATTTGTTCACTTATGACTTAGAATAATGAGACATCTCTGTGAGACATCTCTGCAGGTTCCTGATGGGAGCTTGTACTTGCAAGGATGGCACTGGATGGGTCTTCAGCTAGGATGTAAATTATAAAAGATAATTGTGAATAAAGAAGTCTGTATCTTGGCATCTTAATTTCTGCATGAAGATTTAATGGCTACCAGGTACCGAAAGTGTAACATCTTTTATGTTCTCAGTTCTAATTACATTGTATTTTCAACTATTTAAGTTTAAAATCTAAATTAATTCTGTTCCGCGCTGGTCACATGGCGTGACGTGTATGCGATTGGCTGATCACGGTTCTGCATGAGGATGGCCCCATATCCTTGATTTGAAGCATCTGTGGCTACAAATGTAAGGCTACGCTCTCACGTGGATCGTACAGTGCCAGAACTGGCGCTGCTGTTATAATCTGTTTCAATCTCTCAACGGCCTGGTTATGGGATTTGTCCCAATGCCAGGCAACATTCTTTTCCGTTAATTGTCTCAGGGGGGCTGTAATTTGTGATAGATTGGGAATGAATTTCCCCAGGTATGTTATCATAAAATTTCCAGGAACATTTCGACCTCTTTTCGGCATGTGGGGTTTGGCAAGTTAATGATCGACTCAACGCGGTCTGGGCTGGGCACTACTCCCGCTTTAGAAATCATGTGGCCTACATATTCAATGCAGTGCGTTCCCACTACAGACTTTGCTTTGTTTATCTTCAGACCTGACTCTCTAACCTTCTCATAGAACTTGCCCAACCTTTCATCATGTTGTTCTTTACCTTTACTTTCCCCCACACTAGAATGTCGTCGGCTACTACTTCGACTCCTTCGAGTTGACCGAATTCATCAGTCATGGCCCTCTGCTGAATTTCGTTCGCTGAAGATATCTGGAAGGGAAGAACCTTGTAGCGGTATCTTCCGAATGGGGTGTTGAAGGTAGTGAGAAACGAGCTTCGCTCCGTTAACGGCAGCTGCCAATAGCCACTCGTTGCATCGAACTTTGAGAGCATGCTAGCATTTGGCATTCTCGCTGCCACCTGTTCAAACATGGGCATTGGGTAGTGTTCACGCTGCAAGGCCTCGTTCAAATTGCGTGGATCCAGGCAAATGCGTACCGCGCCGCTCGGTTTCTGTTCATACGTCATGCTGTTTACCCACTCCATGGGTTCGTTCACACGGGCAATTACGCCGAGCTGTTCCATGCGTCGCAATTCTTTCTGTATTTCATCGCACAGCTTGTGCGGTGTCACTCCTGACACCATGTGATGTTTGTGACGAGCACAAATAAGTACGTCTTGACTCAATCAGATATGGTTACAGAGTGACTTTATTGTACAGATACACATGACACATTATCCGTCTTGTACTGCCTCAGATGGCAGGTTGTGCTATAATCACAGTACATCACACATACGATCAACGTAAATGTATTGTTTACCATTCGGAGCAGTGATTTAAGAAATCTTCGAGCTATCACATTTGATGCATGTACTCCTGTAGGTTCGTAGAACTGTAGACGGTTTATTCTAAGACCATTGCTGCTATCACTTATGTTCACAATTTGTGTATTTATTGCTATCCCTAACTCACATTTCAGAACTACATTGAGGAACTAATTTTGGGATTTTGGTTTGTCTGCGAGTGGGAAGTAAGGTATTTGATTTTGGTTGAGCTTGGAAACCAACGATTTCTTTCTTTTTTCAATTTTGTATCTTTTAATAGTAGACTTCAACTTCTCCTGCAGATAGGAATGGAGGTCCGTTTTGATGCCCACTGGTTCTTCAATCCTTGGTCCACACTCTGTCTATGGTATCATCATGGATCAATTGGGTCGTTACGTCACTACGACCTGCATGGGCATGAGAAGGAGAAGAGAAAAAGAACACGACTAAACGTGTGTATTCATTGATTGATGCGGCTGTCCCAGTTCTCATACGTTTGAAAATCCCAGTAACAAATTTGTTTACAGCTTCATTACTCAAGTGCCTATGTCAGCACTAACTCACAGCCGAAGAATCTTGAATGACTTGACTGCTACTAGCCTATAATCTAGGCGGAGGATGCAGATTTGCTGTTACCAAGGACCTTCACTTGCTATTGCGCTGAGGTGAAGAGGCTACTGTCTTTGCCAAATGATACGCCTAATGTGGCAAGACTGCGAACAGCGGAAGCAGGGAGCCGAGACCGAGCACCAGTCGGACTCGCATTCACCCGTTTGTGCTCACTGGGGCGAGTTAGTCTCAATCTTCAGCCACGAGGCCTTGTCAAAAGGCTAGCTGCCTATCAATATCCACCCATCTTGCTTTAGACATTGTTGTGTTATTATTAACTGTGAATCAAAGGCAGTTTTCCATAAGGAACTGCCACCGATTCATAGTTAATTATAAGAAAACAATGACAAAAAAGTAAGACGAGAGGATACAGGTTGTGGATGCTAATATGATTGCTATGGAAACGTTAAACCAATTTAACTGACCACAGGGAAATGCAATGTCTTGCAATTTTCTCCAATCTGGTCAGATCTCAAGGATTGGTGGTGAGGGGAAGAATGTGAAATACTGAAAAGACTGCAGTGTGATTGCTGCATCATCCTAATACAAAGATATCACAGAAGTGATATATTTTGAGGATGCCTAGCAAACTATACGTATATCATTTCTTCAGGGGCCAGGAGGGCAGCAGTGGTTAGTTGTCAATAACGACAACAAATACAATTTAATAATCCCATTCTTTAAATGTCACTCTCTCTGAATTTGATTTTAAGAACACTATCTCAATAACATATTTGCAGAGAGCATCACATCTAGCTAAATGCTATGATGCGGAGGTGACAATTTTGGGGTATTTTAATGTCACATAAAATGTTCCTAACACTTCTGAATTGCTAATGTGTGATTTTGATAGATATTCTACTTTCATTGTGTAAGGCGACAGACAAATACCCCTCTTGGGTGTGAATTTGCAGACTAGTTCACCAATTCTGTTACCCTCGACAGTCATTGCCTTTTTTACATGTAACTCCTCAAAACAAACCTGAACCGCAGTTCAGATGGACTGGCTGATGTGATCATAACATTAACCACAAACAGCCATTGTGGGTCATCCATCGTGGGATGCAAGCAGCAGTGTTAAAAGCCTAAAGTGTTGATATTTAGATAAATTTTCCCAAACTCCAGCAGGGAACTTCTGCCAAATTTTTGGTTTATATTAAAGTGGTGATGGTGTGGAATGTCTCCTAACTTGCCACACATCTGTCTTGACCACTATCCCAATGGAGCCCTCTAATGACTTGTGGTTTAAATGTCCAAAACAGCTTGGTTGATTCCTGGAACATTTCTTATATTAATCTGTCATCCCTTGTAGGTGGATCATGATACTTAAAGGGTGTGTACAGTTCTGGTCGAGGTGAAGATTTAGCTTTTAACATTTTGTGAGATATTCAGAAACCACTCTATGAGATGTCAAAGAGCATGCAGTTCTAAGGGGTATCAAAAGTTTATTCGATGAAAATCGGTTTTGAAATGGCTTAGATATCCAAAAACAAGGTGAAACAAAGAGATACTAATAAAGTTGGGGCATGTCGCCTTTTATTATTATCACTTTTTTAGATATCTCAGCAATTTGAAAACCAATTTTCATAAAATAAACGTTGAACCCTTCTTAAAATTACATGCTCTTTGATATTTCATAAGAGGCTTTTCATTATCTCACTTAGGAATGTTCAAAACATGAACCTCTACCTCAACCACTACTGTACAGTCCCTTTAAGACCAATGAGATGAGTTTATTCGAGATGACAATCATTTTAATTTCAGGACCTCCCCAAAAAGTAATCATTATGGGATAGAAATATGTTAGGGTCATTATTAAGGTTTAAAATAATATGAAGGCTTTGGGTGGCTGTCGTAAAATTTTGATTGAAACAAATTGTAATAAGATCTTTGATATTTACCTGTAGTTTGTGACAGGGCTGTAAAGTTCAGAAATGTCCTCCAGTAATGATGCGAACAAGTCTTCCCAAACGATGGATGGTAATGTCTTCACATATGCATGTTACGTATTCAGTCAAATGCAAACTCCACTTGGCTCTTCGTGTGTGTGTTTCACCTAGCTGGCGTTTTACTTGCCACCAATCTCAATAGAATTAGTGTGGGCACCTGTGCCAGGGTCGACAAAGTTGTCAAGTGGTTCACTGTTAAGTGCTAGAATCCCACTGTGTAGAGGTTATCATAGGCTCTCCAGCAGTCACTAATTATGGTAGTTCCGGCTTTAATATGCTCGAGTATGATAGGCTCCAATGTACCTCGGTCTCGTTTGTTGTCTCGTTTGTTGTCGGGTAGTGGGACAAGAAATATTTCCCAGGTTTCTCTACATATCCCACGAACACCCACTGTCCTTCAACGATACGTCCTTTCTGATGTTTTCTCTTTCCAAATTTGGATTCATCAATTTCTACAATATGTCCAGGGTCTCCAATTGGGTCAGATTTCTGAAGTTTTGTTTCTACAGCCCACTGGCATACTTCTCTACAGTAATTGTAGTAATCTGCGATTGTCTCTCTACTGGTTGTGACATATTTCTTTTCTGTCTCACTCTGACTGTCTCCTGATGTAACACAGGTTTCATGTATTGCTTGATGATATGAAGCTTTAGTGATGAAACAGAAAGTAATAAACTTTTTCGAAAAGAAATATTTGAAGCGTTAAACCAAGTTCCTTTCCTGACAGGTACTTGATTCTTCTTTTGTTTACACTTTCACTTATTACATTGAAAATGCAGTTCTGATCGTTTCCTTCCTGCTTTCTTGACTTTATAGATTGAATTTAAGTTAATACTGCAAGTAGGATATTTTACTTCCTTTGCAATAAGACCAAGTTCCTTTGCAAAATCCAAGGCTGAGTCTTCGTCTCTGAGTTTACTGCACAATCTAAAGAAATTATATCCACATGCTTTGCCGGATCCTTTTGTACACTTTGGTTTGCTTGATGATGTCTGACCCTGAATCTGAGACTGAGTAGTTGAACTTTGAAGAAGTGGAAGGTACGTCTGCATAAGTGTCAGTCAAAGTTCCAACCTTTGCGTGAGGCTGAGGCAGAGGTTGAGGTTATACTGTATCACTATCAGATGAACAGGTTGCACCATACATGACTGTATCATCGTCACTCATTGTTCGGATATTGCACAAAGTCCACATGATTATGATGACAACATTATTATAGTTCCAGGAAATTATTAGTAAGTCCAAGTGAAACACACACTAACTCCATGATGCATCAGACGAATTAAATCCACTAATTCCAAATCCAAAAGCTGGAAAATTGGCTGAAGTAGAGAGGAGAGGATGGTAGCTTCTTCACTCGAGGGGAAGCTTGTTGCACACAAATATGCACAGCACAGAGACCCAATGCATGCGACGCCGCGCCGTACTGTGGGTGTATGCATGCATGCATGTATTGCATAACCATGTGCGAACACATGAAATTACCATTTCACGGCATGCACCCAGTAGTTTTCCTCTCTCGGGGTATGCACTACTATTTTGACATGGACACCAGGGTTGTTATTATTTCAATAGAAAGCATTACTTGCAGAATACCCCACACAATATGAATCAGAAAGTCTCTCTCATAGACACCTGTGATTTATTTAGTCAGCGTACACACATAGTAATGTTTAGAAAATTTAGAAAATGGTATGCTTTTAGTTTTAAAATAGGGTGGCAAAACATGTTATTATTTCAATAGAAAGCATTACTTGCAGAATACCCCACACAATATGAATCAGAAAGTCTCTCTCATAGACACCTGTGATTTATTTAGTCAGCGTACACACATAGTAATGTTTAGAAAATTTAGAAAATGGTATGCTTTTAGTTTTAAAATAGGGTGGCAAAACATGAGAAATTACTTTTTTATTACGCTAAATCAAGATGACAGGATACCGTGTACAATCTGTACATGTTACTTGGTTATATTCTAGCATCGTGTTCCCCTTGTACAGCTAGGTATTGGCTCCCCCAAACTGTCTATATTTCCTTATGCACTTGTCAATTGTAGTCCCGGCCCATGGGTACCCGGGGATGGCCGGGACTTGCATCCCACTTGCAATTTTGCATGTTACACTACCCGGCCAAGTCCCAGCCAAGTCTCCGACAGGTCGGGCAAAATTTTCACGGATATCCCCCGCTAAGTCCCCGGCAGGCCGGGCAAAATTGAAGTGGAAATCCCAGGCCAATTCCCCGACAGTCCGGGCAGTATTTGTGCAGAAATCCCCGGCCAAGTCCCCGACAAGTCGGGCATATTTGTATAGAAATCCCCGGCCAAGTCCCGACCCTCAAGGCCCGGTCACACTGCCCAAAAGTCGCATAAGTTTGCGTGAATCACGCAAGAAATTTGGTTTTGCGTGTGCTTGTCCGTTGAGAATTTTCGCTGATTTACGCGATGAAAATCACCGATGAATTGCGCAAGAACTACGGAAATATCACTCAAAAATCACTAATCAGCGCATAGGCACGCAAAGGCCCCAAATAGGGCGAATTCGTGATTGTGCGCGACGCCTGACGACAGAGGTCCACGGAAAATCACGCATAATCTGCGCTTTATCACAATTAACTGCGTATGAATCGCACATAAACGTGATAGCGGCAACATTTTCGCAAACGATCACTGATATTCCACGCATATTTCGCGCGTTGTTCGCGTAAGAACAACGCAAACTACGCAAAAATTACGTAAAAACTAAAACAGCGCAATACTGCCTATAGAAGTGTGTAAACTTTTAAGCGAAGCCGAGTTTTGAGCTGCTCAAAAATCTGGCTTTTGAGGACCTGTCACACTGCCCAAAAGTCACGTAAACGCATTTAATGAATCACGTAAGAAATTCGAGCCTTATTTTACGCGATACGATGCGCGATTTGCGCATTTCATGAGTTTGTCTATACAATTTTGAACCTGCGTAGTTGTCAGCCGATGTGCACCGGATCGGCACTTTACGCAGTTCCATGTTTTGAGAAGCTCAAAACTCGACTTCGCGTAAAAATTTTACGCAGTATTGCGCTGTTTTACGTAATTTTTGTGTAGTTTGCGTGGTTATACGCGAACAATGCGCGAAATATGCGTGGAATATCAACGATTGTTCGCAAAAATGTTGCCGCTATCGCGTTCACCAACGACTCTCCACTGACAAAAAAGCAGACTATAATGACGCATGTTTCGCGCTTGAAACACCTACGTATCACTGAAAATCACTGAAAAAAAAATATTGGCGTAGGCCTATGTATCTCTAACAGAACACGGTAAATACTCACGAAATACTGATCGAGGAATCACTAATGTATCACTAACAACTCACGTATGATTGTGGCGCTATATTTTTGCGTGATCTTTCCGTAGTTCTTGCGCAATTCATCGGTGATTTTTCATTGCGTAAATCAGCGAAAATGGTAAAATTTTCGACGGACAAGCACACAAAACCAAATTTCTTAGTTACCGGTAGGTGATTTATGCGATTACGCAACTTTTGGGCAGTGTGACCGAGCCCGCCCGCCTGGAATCGCGTAAAACGCCGATCCGGCGCACATCCGCGGACAATACGATCGAAGGTTCCACGTCAGAAAAATTCATGAATGCGCAAATCGCGCATGTTTCGCGCTAGGCTCTTTACGTGATTCATGCGTTTACGCAACTTTTGGGCAACGTTACGGAGTCCTAAATAGCGGGGAATTGCTAGTCGAGCGAAATAATTTATGGTCACATTACCGTACTGGAAATGGTACAAGTCATAATCAACTCTCAAGTAAAATCTGGCTCAATCCCGGCCAAAATTCCCGCCCCAAATGTCTGCCATTTGGTTGGAGCGAATTCCCCACGACAAACCCCGGTTTATTCCCCACCCACCGGGGCAAAATAAGTGAATCTCCCCCGACAAACCCCGGTCCATTCCCGACCCACCGGGGCAAAATAATTGAATTTCCCCCGACAACACCCCGGTACATCCCCGGCCCACCGGGGCAAATTAAGTGAATTTCCCCTTACAAAGCCCGGTCTATTCCCGACCCACCCGGGCGAAAAAAATGCTGAAATCCCCGCCCAACTTGGTTGCAAGTCCCGGCCATCCCCGGGTACCCATGGGCCGGGACTTCAATTGACAAGTGCATTAATAAAGAACAAGGGAAGAGGAGAGCGCGCATGCGCAAACACCTCTAAATATTGGACTGCAATAGCGCCATCTGCGACAGATATGTATTCTCACGTTCTTATATGATATGTGCACTTCTCCCAGCAACTCGCGTCTTCGCAGGTACATCGGTAGAGCGTGAGACTGTGGACCCACATGGTGGAGAGTTCGAGCCTACTTGGAGGATACATTTTTGCTTTGCTTTATTCCATAACATATTTCAATGTCTGCTTAACATGTCTAAATTACCAACATTGATGATCACATGACACATTGTACTAACTAGCAATAGTGGAGAGTTACAGGTAGATGAATACAGAGCGTCAGAATGAAGAGATACAACAGATCAACGGAACAAACGAATAAACATCTTTTTTCTTTATAATCAAACGTTTTTTTTTTATACCCCCGCCAAACGAAGTTTGAAGGGGGTATATAGGAATCAGCGGACGGTCGGGCGGTCGGGCAGTCGGGCGGTCGGTCCGTTGTAAATCTTGCGTCGCGAACTACTTCCTCAGTTTTCAACCGATTCCCATAAAACTTGGTACAGATGTGTGCCTTGGGTTGTAGATGTGCAAGACGTATTTTTTGACAGTACCCAAAAGTATGTTGCCATGGTAACGGCATATTATGGGCAAAAATGGATACAAAACTTGCGTCGCGAACTCCTCCCACAGTTTTTGATCAATTTTTATGAAATTAGGTACAGATGTTCATCTGAATATGTTAATGTGCAAGACACATATTTCCGCAGTGGCAAAAAGTGCGTTGCCATGGTAACGGCATGTTATTGGTAAAATATAGGGCAAAATGCTTCATGGCAAAACTGCTTCATCAGTGTTCTTCCAATTCTCATGGAATTCATATTGAATGTTTGTCTTTTAATAGGATATAGGTCAGCATGACACATTTCTTGACAGTGACAAAAAGTATGTTGTCATGGTAACAGCTCACATATTATGAGCCAAAATGATGGAAAATTTTGTGTTGCAAACTACTTCCTCAGTTTTTGCCTAATTTCCATGAAACTTGGTAGAGATGTGTGCCTTTGGTTGTAGATGTGCAAGACGCATTTTTCGACAGTACCCGTAAGTACGTTGCCATGGTAACGGCATATTAATGGCAGAAGATCAAGGAAAGATCTTGCGGATTTAACTACTTCCTCAGTTTTTTGACCAAAGCTTATGAAATGTTGTTTTGACCAAAGCTTATGAAATGTTGTTTGGCGGGGGTATAACCAGTCGCAGTTTTCTATTGAGTGTCTACACACTCAATAAACTATACTCAATACACTATATCAATACCACTATACATACATGTACCTTATTGATATACATACCCCCAAACTTGTGCCATTCTTCCAGAATTTTTTCTCTTTTTTTATGAAATGATATAAAATTTGTTCTAAATTTATCCTTTAAACCACAATAATGCCATACCAATATACAAAGTTTCTACTCTTCTAGCAACTAACAATCAAAACTGCAATAACGTACAAAAAAATGACTCTGCGTAATAATAACAATAACAATATTGAGCAAAAACAGCAATACTATTGAAAGGGGACAACTTTGCACAACAGGGAATGACACTAGAATCAGACAGGGTTTGCCTTTGAACACTTTAATTTGATCTTCGGTACCGAATCGCCAACATAGGTCCTTCGAGGACAGTCGCCATCTTTCGTTCTTCTTTTCGCCCTCTCTCGTTCTTCTTTTCGCCCTCTCTCGGCGTATCTGTTACAACCGTTTGCACATTATGTTCCCTTACACTATACCTTGGTCTCCTGCGTGCAGTTCACAGCACTGCCACTAGACAAGCCACTCAGTGGCCCACAGGCGAACTGTTGGCCAATTTTCAGAACTTTGAGAGCTGTCATGCAATTATGATATTCTCCTTTGCAGTATATGTCAACAACTTCCTTACTCCCATTTTCAATGACACTTGATACCCCTGAAAAACGAACTGCCATCCCTCTTCGTTCTCTCTTCCAAGACTTCAACGACCTCAAAATGTCTAGGTCTCGCCATCTGGAAAATACCAAGGATTACATCCAACACATATTTAACAGTAAAAACAAAACATGAACAACTGGTTGACATTGTCATGCATTGATTCAGAAATAAATAAATAAAACTAATCTGCCTGACCTGTCTTACTATTTGCAACATGAAGAAAACATCACAGACTCCAAAAATAGTCAAAATAACACATTCACTTTAACATATCTAGATGTAAATTGTACTTAATGTCGCCCAACACAATAATTTTATCACAGTACTATCATGACTCAGCGTGATGTTTATGTTTCCAAATATTCCAACCAGTCTATAAGTATAATAAGTAAACATACATGTAACCTTGATACGGAAGCTTTAAAGTGCCATTCGACTTGGAGACTTGGTAAGATAATTTATCTTGTCAAGTCAACATAATAGCTCTATCATGTCAACTTATCAACTTTATAAGTTGACATGGAGACAAAAATTATCATGTCAAGTCGACATCTAAAAAGTTACATGTCGTCATGGTGAGATAAGGTATCTTGCCAAGTCAACATCGAAAAAAGTTACATGTCGTCATAGTGACATAATATATCTTGCCAAGTCGACATCTAAAAAGTTACATGTCATCATGGTGCATAAGGTATCTTGCCAAGTCGACATCTGAAAAAGTTACATGTCATCATGCCTACATAAGGTATCTTGCCAAGTCGACATCTGAAGAGTTACATGTCATCATGGCGACATAAGTTATCTATCCAATCTGATATCTAAAAAGTTACATGTCGTCATGATGGCATAAGGTATCTTGCCAAGTTGACATCTAAAAAGTTACATGTCGTCATGGTGACATAAGGTATCTTGCCAAGTTGACTTACAAAAGATCACATGTCGTCATGGTGCATGGGTCATCAAGTCTCCATTGCATTCTCTGTACATAAGAATTTTCCATTTTCTAAATTTTCTTGAATGCTACATTTTTTCTACCCTATACGCTAAGGAGTTGTTTGACAAAGAGTGACAACTATTCTAAATATACTCAGAGTTACTCTGGAAAATGAGAAATTTTTTGTAAAATGTGAATGGAGAACTACTCCTAAAAATACTGTGATTTCATCAGCATTGCCATTTTCCATAACTGACAATGAAGTACTAGATAATGTTAATGATTGTAGTTTACTTATTCACTCATGATTGGATCAATTATTTTTTTAAATTCATCGTCTTCCATACAGTGTGTTCCTAAAAGGAAAGGCAAGTTCAAAAGTCAACTGAACAATACATATTTTTTTTTCTTGTAATTTGTATAATGGAGTAAAAAATAGTAGCTCTCCAGCTTTAATTTGACACCTTGCTTGCGTCAACGTTGACATGAGTTAGAGAGTTAGGGTTCTTTGAAACTTGGAAAAAGTAGATGTTGTATCATTTTCCTTCAAAAAAACCTCACTCGATCTGTAACAAAACCCATGGCAATTTTGACGCAAGCAAGGTGTCAAATTTAACTTAATGAGCTACTTTTTAATCCAGCACACAAATTACACACAAAAAAAAAAAATATGCATTTGTGATATAATTTACCTTTGAGGTTTGGTTTCCCTTTTTTAGGAACACACTGTAGATACACTGGACTGACTTGGGTGGAATTCCCCGTTTATCGAGGACTGCCACATAGGCATGAACTGGGAGATCATTATGCATTAATGCACCCCTTTCAGACACAAACTAAGGGTCTAAGGTAGCTAATAATACAAACTGCGAACAGACTGTATTTATTGCTTGCAAAATGGGCAATCTCTTCCTTCATTCTCTTCGAAGAATGTGCTGCATGGAAGGCAGAGTGTGTGCCCATATGGAATGGAAAAGCTGTCTTTCTTTCTATCACAGCATATCCCACACAATCCTCGTGATTCTTGCTTGATCAGGACCTATAAAAAGGGTGAGAGAAGATGAGGAGGAAGATGATCAAAATTAATACCATGGTGTATATTTTACCAAAAAATGAAATCAAAACCATCAAATATAACAAGGGAATGCGTGTGTGTGTCCGTCCATGCGGGCAAAAGTTGACCCCCCCCCCCCCCATAATGCCTTCTTGAAATTGTGTCGGGACAATAAACCGACAACCATTTCATATTATTGTACCAACCCATTATAAACCTAGAGATTGTAATTTGTCAACACTGACAAATTAAGGTGATATATTTGGAAATCAATAATTCCAGTCCTGATCGCAATTAGGCGTGACCATACAGGTTTCATCTGTGTTTAGGGACACTGGCCGTGTGATGTTGAGATTCACATTTAGAAAAAGGAGTCACATCTGCCATCTTTGGTACCAAATTCCGTATGACTTCCTGGAAAAGTGACGCCGCAGATCTCAGAATAGCTCGTTGGCACCCTTATTCCCTTCTCCGCTCAGAGCACCCATTGTACGTGGGCCATTCTCCATTTCAAGGGCCTCTTGCACATGTTCGATTAACTTGTGTAGATAGTTCGGCCAGCTAGCATATGAAAAGGATTTGTGGAGAAGCTCTCCCATCTTGACTCCTTTGTCCTTGTAGGAAGTAACATCCTCCGTGTTGGGGTGATGCGCTCTGTACACAGGCCTCATTTCATGGAAGAGACTCAGCACCTGCCCCAATTTTGTACTTCGCTCCTCGTCATGCACCAACTCCAAATTTAGGCAAGTTTATGATTCTCTACTGCAAACAATGCTCTTGTATAATTACCTGGCATCATCATTCTTGGGACTAAGCCAAGTTTGGAGTGAAGGTGATTGTCTAAATATTCGTCTAGCTCAGCTTGTTCAAAGCCAGGTTTCAAACTGTCAGAATGCTCCAGCTTTGATTCCTGGCTATTTCACATGTGATGAGCTTCTTGAAGAAAGACCCCATGTTTGTACATTGTTGTACATTGTCTGTACTCTACAAAATTGAAAAAAAAATCCCTTACTCCTTCAGCCATTTCTGCAAGTTCTGTTGCACTTTTCTTGTCAGGATAGACCCGGACATACTCTGCCATGGCTTGCATGTCATCCATATTTCTGGTGATTGTGAATCAACCAGCAAGTTGCTTTGTGATTATTAACAAGGAAAGAGGAAGAAAGTGATTTACATTGTCTAAAAGATAGATCTAGTCTAATGAATTTTCCGTTACCTTCATCCAGGGAAATCCATGCCTTATGACATAATAGAAGTTAGTATGATAGTATTTTAATTGTTCATTTTCAATAGGGTGCCTATCAGCAGCAGAGGCAGTTTCATCCGTCAGGGAAACTGCCCAATCGGGTGTGAGAGTACTTAAATCACTTCTCGCATTAACACGTGTGTGTGACTCCAGCTCTTCACGACTCTTTTCAGCTGTTACATCGATAATGAACCTGCCGCAAATAGCATAATAGCATCCTGTTGCACACAGTGATATAAGTAGGACCTTCTGAGTGTATAAGCAGCATATGAGTTGTAATGCATTATTATTATTTTTTCTGAAGTAGAAAGCAGTCCAGTGTAAACCTCTTAGATTTATTGATGTTCTGATTGTGTCAGGCACACATTCAAATCATGGTCTGATAATCACTAACATCGGGCTTCTAATCCTGTCATTATCAAAGAGAAACATAATATGCTCACCCCCAGACACACAGTGCAGGCTGTGTAGGATCCTCTTCTGGTCTTCGACCTTTGCTATGACCTCTAGATGACCACGTTTTGAGTGATTATAAAAGAGAATGTCATTCCTGATGAGATAATCTTGACTTTGATGTCGTATGACTGTCTTTCTGTTGTCAGAACAACCAAGTGGAAACGTACCACTTTTCAGGTATGAAAAGATAGACGCAGATACATCTTCAAACGTCATTTTGGCGAAAGGGCCAAAGTAACATGTAACAATCAGTGTCCTCGATACTCTTGCACTGTTCTATAACTTCAGATACTAAAGGAGTTGGCAGAATTCAGTTTTTAATGGGATTATTGGCCGGTTGAGGTGAGGATTTAGCCTTCAACTTTTTGCGAGATACTTAGAAACATTTTTTATAAAATATAAAAGAGCATACAGTTTTAAGAGGAATTCAGAATTTATTTGATGTAAATCGGTTTTGAATTGGCTGAAACATCAAGAAACAGAGTAAATAAAGCAATCGCAATAAAAGGTGGATCCCTTCTTGTGTATAAACTTCAGATCACTCTGTTTTTCTTACCCCAGTTAGTTAAAAGTTCATTATCATCACATAAACTTTGGATTCCATTAAGATTTAAATGCTCTATATTTCTGAATAGGTTTATCATTATCTCATGACATCACAAGCAAACAGCAACAAAAAATCATCACCGAGAAATGTTGGAAACCTGCTGCCACATCTCAACCAAAACTTTGTTTTCCCTGTAATCATATTTAGGGAGGGGCACTATGAGCTTGTAAGCATGAAAATAGACAAATGGGCTGTCACCTTGAAAAGTTAGGGAAACTGTCTCTAGTGTAATCACTTGAGATGGATGGTAAAGAGTGCAGTGTGCTACGATGTGTCTTCGCTGCTGGCAATTGGAGCATTTGTAGTGGTGTGCTGTGCTCTTGGCAATCCTACGCATCTTGGGGCTGGTGTAAAGCCAGTGAAACCAGATTATGTCACGCAGGGAGGTGATTGCATTTGACTTCCTGGAAAAGTGACACCGCAGATCTCAGAATAGCTCGTTGGCACCCTCATTCCCTTCTCCGCTCAGAGCACCTATTTGTATGTGGGCCATTCTCCATTTCAAGGGCCTCTTGCACATGTTCGATTAACTTGTGTAGATAGTTTGGCCAGCTAGCATATGAGAAGGATTCGTGGAGAAGCTCTCCCATCTTGACTCCTGTGTCCTTGTAGGAAGTAACATGCTCCGTGTTGGGGTGATGCGCTCTGTACACAGGTCTCATTTCACGGAAGAGACTCGGCACCTGCCCCAATTTTGTACTTTGCTCCTCGTCAGGCACCAACTCCACATTTAGGCAAGTTTATGATTCTCTACTGCAAACAATGCTCTTGTATAATTACCTGGCATCATCATTCTTGGGACTATCCCAGTTTGGAGTGAAGATGATTGTCTAAGTCTTTCTCAACTTGTTCAAAGCCAGGTTTCAAACTATCAGAAATGTTCCAGCTTTGAATCCTATAGCATAATAGCATCCTGTTGCACACAGTGATTTAAGTAGGACTTACTCTGAATGTATAGTCAGCATATGAGTTGTATATATATATATATTTTTTTTTTTCCAGTAGAAAGCAGTCCAGTATAAACCTCTTAGATTTATTGATGTTCTGATTGTGTCAGGCACACATTCAAATTATGGTCTGATAATCACTAACATCGGGCTTCTAAGAGAAACATATTTATGCTCACCCCCAGACACGCAGTGCAGGCTGTGTAGGATCTTCTTCTGGTCTTTGACCTTTGGTATGACCTCTAGATGACCACGTTTTGTGTGATTATAAAAGAGAATGTCATTTTTGATGACATAATCTTGACTTTGACGTTGTATGACTCTCTGTTATCACAACAACCAAGTGGATGCGTACCACTTTTCAGGTATACATGCAAAGATAGACGCAGCCACATCTTCAAATGTCATTTTGGCGAAAGGGCCAAAGTAACATGTAACAATCAGTGTCCTTGATACTCTTGCGTTGTTCTATAACTTAAGACACTAAAGCTGCTGGAGAAGTCAGTTTTAAAAGGGATTATTGGGCGGTTGAGGTGAGGATTCAGCTTTCAACTTTCAATTTTTCAATGAAATATAAAAGAGCATACAATTCTAAGAGGAATTCAAAATTTATTTGATGTAAATCGGTTATGAAATGGCTGAAACATCGAGAAACAAAGTAGGTAAAGCGATCGCAATATAAGTTAGGTCCCTTCTTGTGTATAAAGTTCAGATCACTCTGTTTTTCTTACCCCAGTCATTAAAAAGTAAATTTTCATCACATAAACTTTGGATTCCATTTAGATTTGTATGCTCTTTAATATTTCTGAATAGGTTTATCATTATCTCAAGCAAAAAAAAAAATAAATAAATAAATAATCACCGAAAAGCATTGGAAACCTGCAGCCACATCTTAACCAAAATTTTGTTTCCCTTTAACCATATTTAGGGAGGGGCACTATGAGCTTGTAAGCATATCACTAGTCTTATTCATAGAGTAAGGTGAAACTTCTTTTCCCATAATTCCGAGCATAAACGTCAGAGACGAAACACACAAGTACAATGTGTATGATGAGACTGTTTTCCTGTCCTACAATAATAGGAACGTATGGGACTGTGATGTAGAGCGTGACAACTTCATCAGAATCAAACACTAATATTGGTATTTTGAGTGTTCATTTTGATACCCAAATGCCACCAAAACTCACAATAAACCATTCATAGATAAGGCTATGGATACCAAATGGACAGTACTTGATCTGGAAATTGAAAACAAATAAATTTCAACCTAAATGTCCTGTGCTGTCTATATGCTGCCGCATAAAAAAAAAAAAAAAAAAAAAAATCGCCTACCGCTGCTCACAGATAGTCTGTATTTTCAACTATTAGAAATGCTCCAGTTTTGAATCCTGGCTATTTTACATGTGACAAGCTTCTTGAAGAAAGATCCCATGTTTATGTCGCCACATGAGTTGCATCAAGTAGTTTGTGCATTGGCGGTATTCTACATTTGGAAATATCCTTTATCCCTTCAGCCATTCCTGCCAGGTCTAAGGCACTTTTCTTTTCAGGATTGACCTAGACATACTCTGCCATGGCTTGCATGTCATCCACATTTCTGGTATTTGTGAATTCCTCTATGTGGGTGCGTGCAGTCTCTCTCGTGGCATTTTAGAGTGTGCACAAAAATCTAGACCCACTTCCTGGAAGGCCACTAGGCATGCAGTCAAGTTGTTCATCAGTGATGCTGTTGTATAAGATCAGTTTATGCATCTCCAGTAGTTGCCTAAATTGACTGGCATCTCCTTTTCCTTCCTTCTATACTCCTTTCATGCCCCATGCTGTCAAGGAGATTGTGGGCAGAAGCTTCATTGTTTTCACCCTGATTGCTTTCTTTCTTTTTGAGGCAAAGAAAGTCCATTGTGATATGAAGCTGAGATTTGCAAACTGAGCCATCAGACACATCTTAGTGATGTTATTGCCTGGCAGGGTGGTGGCAGATGCTAGTAACACTTCACCAATGTGACTCCCATGAACCACCTCCCTAGAGTACCTCTTTGCTTTATGGCCAAGTGGACCACAGAGCACCAATCCAGAATCTTTGTCATTTTCCAAGTACAGATGCCTGTATCTCCTCCCACTTCTCCTCAGTAGCAGGAGCGATGTACTTTCTTCATAAGGCAAAGAAAGTCCTTGGTGATATGAAGCTGAGATTTGCAAACTGAGCCATCAGACACATCTTGGTGATGTTATTGCCTGGCAGGGTGGTGGCAGATGCTAGTAACACTTTACCAACGTGACTCCCATGAACCACCTCCCTAGAGTACCTCTTTGCTTTATGGCCAAGTAGACCACAGAGCACCAATCCAGAATCTTTGTCATTTTCCAAGTACAGATGCCTGTATCTCCTCCCACTTCTCCTCAGTAGCAGGAGCGATGTACTTACTTCGTAAGGCAAAGAAAGTCCTTGGTGATATGAAGCTGAGATTTGCAAACTGAGCCATCAGACACATCTTGGTGATGTTATTGCCTGGCAGAGCAGTGGCGGATGCTAGTTACACTTCACCATTGTGACTCCCATGAACCACCTCCCTAGAGTACCTCTTTGCTTTATGGCCAAGTGGACCACAGAGCACAAAGCCAGAATCTTTGTCCTTTTCAATTGTAGCAGACTGCACCTCCTCCCACTTCTCCTCAACTGTAGGAGTAATGTACTTTCTTTGAAGGCAAAGAACGTTGTATTTGAAATGAAGCTGAAATTTGCAAACTGAGCCATCAGGCACGCTTTGGTGATGTTATTGCCTGGCAGGAAAATGGCAGATGCTTGCTTCACAACACCAATGTGACTCCAATTAACTACCTCCTAGGAGCACCACTTAGATTCATGACCAAGTGGACCACAGAGCACCAATTGAGAGCCTGTGTGCTTTCCAACTGTTGCACACTCCCACTTCTCATCGATCACAGGAGCGATGGACTTTCTTTGCGAGACGAGGAAAGTCCTTGGTGATATGAAGTTGAGATTTGTGCACTGAGCCATCAGGCAACCCTTGGTGATGTTGGACATACCTGAAATTAATAGTGGATTGACCACTAAGTCATCGACAACAAATGTATAATTTGCTATTGAGAAATTATAAATTTGGATTATTTAATATAATGCATGGATCAACAGTTCATCACATTCAAAAATCAAACAAACAAAACAAAAACAAATAAATGAATAATAATGAATGATAATAAATAAAAAAAAAAAAAATCAGAATTTTCAGTTGGTGTGCAAACTTGAATGGAAAAAAATCAGCTTTACATCGGCAGAATATATCATGCCTGTAACCAAGACAGATCATCTACCCATGCAACAAAATGAATTACATGTATAATGTATAATGTATAATGTATAATGCCAAACTCACATGCAATAATGTTAAACAGTATATCGGATGATAATTTGTACACTCAAAGACAAAGTCATCACAACTATAGTATTTACTCACCTGGTTTCTGTGTGAGTTTCAAGCACAAGTCTCCCCTCATCCACTGCTTCAAGGAGGACCGACGCCAACTGTCGGGCAGTCACCCGCTGTTTTTTGGCTAATACCATCCAGCGATCATGTACCTCTACATGCATATGGGCAATTCCGCAGTTAGGTGGACATGACATGGATAAAAGAAATGTGCCTCTTTATCTTACCCTTTAATCTAGGTATCAACTAATGCCATGGATGTTCACCAATCATTAGGGTCTTTCAAATTCAGTAGATTTTATTTTTCGCATTCATTGATTTTGTGAGATCTAAAACCATCATTTAAAATGTACATGTGGGACTGGGGATGCTGAAATTCACTTAAATGTAAATTACAGTGGGTTCCTTTGAAATTTTTTCCTCAAAGTTTTGCTAAAGGGTAAAAGATGAATACATTTAAATACTCCAGAAGTCATGTGACATTTTGTCAATTACATAAGGGTGAAATGACCTGCGGAATTACTCCGGACAAATGTAACGTTACTAACCGTAACGTTACTAACCATGCTTTTGGGGGTCTAGCTAAAAAATTATTGGTTGAACTGCTAAAAAAATTTGCATGAACATTTGTCATGATGCAATAATTGAAATTAATGCAACACTTTGTTTGAAGTAACTTGAATTTTTGCACACTTTTTGTTACAAGACATTGATTTTTTTGTCATGTCCTTTTTTCGTAACGTTACTAACCAGCCATTTAAGTTGCTATAGCAATTCTAATATTTCTTGGATTGTGTTCATTCTTTTCTGTATCATAAACCTGGGAAGGATGAACATGTTTTTGACATAATTTTGACTTGAAGTGAATAAATGGTAATTTATTGGTAAAAACAAATATCTAAATTTGTTCAAATGTAACGTTACTAACCGCGGAATTGCCCATAAGAACTTTTTTGTTCAACTTGCCCCGCTCTCGGTTTTGTTGTTTTTTCCTGTCTTTTCTTGCACTCTCAGAAAGGGCCGACCCTGCAGGCCTATAGGCCTGCAGGATATATTCTGACCTTCTTTTTCTCTTTAAGTTTTGCGTATCTCTCCACAGAAAATGGCACCTCAACTCCTAGGGAATTTGTAAGTGTAGGCGAAATTTCATTGCCAACATAATTGCCCAAGGTGCAGGTAAGGTCATCCAGTGCCAAGTTCCCATTCTTTCCACAAGGAAAGAAGAGTGACTTGACCTTTGCAAGCACAATATCCCAATCATACTCCCCTTTAGATTCTAAATCATAAGTTCCTCCTCCACTGTGCATATATACATATGCTTGTACTGCCCATTTCCTGCATATATGCTTCCATTGACTTCTGCCTACAAATTCCACCGAAGTCCCACTGTCCTGCTGCTATGTGTCCTTTGCATTAGCTCTGGCTCACATAGGTCCTTTGTTTCCAGTCTGTGGAGGATGCTAGCGAGTTGCTGCTCGTGAAACATCAGCTTTGTTGCCTGAATGATACCCTGATCCATGGGTTGGGTGATTGAAGTTGTATTTGGATGTAGGAAGAGCAACTTGACATTTATGAGGTAAAGTTCGATGTGAGATGATGCATTGTCCAAGATCAGTAAAATGATTATGTCTTGTCGTCTCATCTTTGCATCAATCTTCTTAGTCCACAATTCGAAGAGGTTGCTGGTCATTCACACTTTGTGATTGGCATGGTAGTCCACAGCGAGGTTTTTTTTTTGTTGTTGTTTTCTGACTTATGGGTAACTTGGCTTGACTGACTTACCAATGACAATTGGGGTCTCTTGCGCACCTTCTGCATGTATGCACATAGCATCAATGTGAGACGATCTTTGGAATGTTTCCCTCCAGAACAATCTACTGCCTTGAAATGTAGGGTGGCATCAGTTGAGATTTGAAGTTTCATCAATACACTGCCCATCACTGCATGGTAACATGCATTTTTCACTTTTTGTGAGATTTCTTCACCAAACAGTTCTCTGCCTAGGCTGTTGAGACGCAGGCCATCCCACTTGTAGAGGGTACTGCCAAATGTGAATTTGAGATTCTTTTACTCTATAGTAATGAATTCACAAGCAGTCAATTCTGCACATAATGCTTGGAGTTTGGATATTGTAGTACAATGACTTCTCATACCGCTCTTGCGAGTTCCATCTCAGAATAATTCCTGATAAAAAAAAACAAACCCATAGAATTCACATACAGACTGTGAGTAGATGAATCCCTCATATGACACTATCCAAATTTCGTAGAGTGCCGACACTACAACCTAGTTTGTTTGTGCCAGCATTAACACAGCATCACTGTCAGTAATTATTACTTGTTGGATTAAAACTAGATGCCAAATGGTCATGATTTTGGTACCTGGCAAGCACGTACCTATGTAACTTAAATTTGAAGTAAAAACATCTCCAGAGATCAGTTCCCCAAACTCCTGTCACCTTTTAGAAATTCTCATTTATACTCTTCAGGAATCTGTAATAGACTTGTCAAGATGTTGTTGTCTTCAAGATATTGTTCTCTTCTCCGATTCCTTCAAGCAAGGGTCTATTACTTCAAACAATTGTGCTTTGTCTTCTCGAGCAATACAACATTGCCTCCTAACTTGTTCTGACAGATGTTTTGACAGCTTCAATTTGGAGAAGTAGCAAAGCTTGAACGAAATGCCGTACCTGGGAAAAAATGTTGATTTTTTTTCTTAGTATACCGACACATCTCACATCCCATCCCAACCATCTTCGACTATCACTACAAACTTGACTTTTTCATCAGGAGGATTAGTGTCATGTTTCCTTAAGCCATCCTGAAATTCAGGATCTAACTCTTCATGAGCTTTAGCTATGGCACTGGAATATGGCCACCTCACTGCTGTTCATTCAGCATGTTTCTCTCTTGGTATTTCCTGTGATATGATTCCTATACATTAATGGGTTCATTTGAACTCTCTCCAACAATAACTGAGCCTGTTGCTGGCTTTATTGATGCATTGAAACCAATGAAACACTTGGTTTTGACCTTCTATTTAATGCCTGGCAGAGCCATCATGAAATAGAAGGTCAAAACCTGGCAGAGCCAGGCATGAAATAGAATAAACCATTATCAATTCAAAACTACAATACAAGAGTACAGCCTGGATTTAGTTGAAATTATAATTAGAAGAATGATAATCATAAATTCATGACAGTTGACACTACCTCTTGTTCGATAGATGGTCGATGACCAAGTACATCGTCAAGGATGTCATAAAAGGGGCATGTCTGTCTCCCTGCCCACTCTTCTTGTTATTTTTTTTTTCACATCCTTGTACTCCTTCTTCAGCTTCTTCAATTTATCCCGAAGCTGATAGGAATCCAACGGTATCCAGCTTCTCCCATTCTTGCGGCCATATTACGGAACACCTTCTTGTTCCTGACAGTCCCATCCAGTTGTCACTGAACTTTGGTATCAGACCATAAATTTAAAAAGAAAATGACCTTACTGTCCTCCCAATTTGTTCGCTCGTACGCTGGAACTGCTGTCATGTCTGTGGTTGCCATTTCTACTCGTAGGAGTCGAGTATAAAACGAAGAAACACAGTGCAGATGAAATGAAAATGACAGTTGATACGAAGATGACGATACTTTACAAAAAATAACAGTATGGCAGGTGTATTCATGGGCGAATGTTGTACACATATATGCAGACACCTGAAACACGTCAGACTGTCATCACATACCTCTCGCTCTTGAGCGTTCTCATCAACATCCTGTGGTAAAGCATCACCTAACACATCTTCTGCCTTTTCTGTACCATTCTTGGACATGCACATGTACTACTGATATTTTCGAGTAAACTTACTCCTTGGTCCGACTTTCGGGAATAGTTCTTTGATTAAGTCTTCATTCAAAAGCTGAAATGCATCCTCATAGACTTCATTATCTGAAATGGAAATTAAGAGAGTACATTTCTTCCATTAAAAACTAGAACACTGAATAAATGCCCTATATTATATCATTATTATTATCATTTGTCATCATTGTTATTAGTTGAAAAGACTTTCCTACTCAAAATATCTCAGAAAGACAAAGGTTTCCCTATCCATCACACCAACTCTGAGTAACTCTAGAGCTACATATGATGCATTACGCGTTACCCCGGGGTACCCCGGGTAACCGTAGTACCCCGGGTAACCGCGTTGTGTAGCGCCACCTCACGTCCACTCGAGGACAGCCAGAGAAAAATGCATGCACTGTGTGTGCGTGTACATAGCATTCCCATGCCACTGCATGTTATACTATGCGTGCATGGAAGCTGCGATACCACTAGCGTGTGCTTTAGTGCAGTGCAGTGCAGTGGCTAGCAGGCGCTAGCTCCAGCACCAAAATAATTTGCTCTTTTTGGCACCCAGGGTACAACCTTTTTAAAAAAATAAATAATTCAACAAAATGGCTGATTTTTATTTGGTACCCCGGGATACCATTTATGTCATCATATGTTCGATTCAACAGGTTAAGCTTTGCAAAACAAAACATAGCGATCGCGATCGGTATCCCGTTAATTTGGCGAGCGTCCACACGTACCAAATTATCCCGCTAATTGCCGAAGGAGATAACAGCAAAGCCTGCAAACTGGGTCACGCAGCGCCCTTCTCTATCACTACCTGTGCGCACTTTCCTTTGCCCATTGTCTTTTACGCGTCAGTGGTGTGGTTCGCGCGCTGTTGTTGTTGTGCTCCAAAGAGGTGAAGGACCTCTTCGCAGAGGCCTCGCTGTAGTGATGTGCGCATTGCATGATGGGATATAAAAACCCGAGATTGTAATCCTGACCGTTCACACGTACCAGCGCGGGGCCAATTATCCCGCTAATTGATGAACCAGAGCAAGATTTCTTGGGATTAGCATCGCGATGCTTATCCCGCTAATTTTTTTTTTTTTTCTGTCCACACGTGCAAAAAACTCGGGATGACGATTGCGATGCAAATCTCGAGATTTGTATCCCGCTAATTGGTGTACGTGTGAACTTGGCTAGTATGTCAGTAACAAGTGGAAGGAATGTGTACTTTTCCATTAGAAATGAGTATGTACAATGTATGGAATTCTCTGCACATTTCTGTATATTGTCCAACTGTGACATCTTGAATTGTTGGACTCATATTCAGTAACGGCAGTCCCAAATGTTAAGAATTCTTAACTTTTGAACAGATTGTCTGATTTTCTTCAAATTTCACTGATATGTGCTACTAATATTTACTCAAGCCATATATTAAGGCTCTGTACTTAAGTGGTGGCCTGGGGCCACTAGAAATTAAGGTTGGACCACCAAATTTCCAAAAAGGTTATCTTTTTGTGGCCCAATTGGGCATCTGAGAAACAAATTGGATTGAATACATTTCCTTTATTTTTGGTCAATATTTTTGTCATGTGGGCAACCAAAACTTCAAATGTAAAGATTTTAGTGGCCCCAATGGGCCGGCCACCAGAGGAGGAAAAAAAAAAAAACAAGTTAGCATCGAGCCCTGCATTGATGTATGCCTACAGTATGTATGATATCTACCTCAACAAATGCTTCAAATCCAATGTTGTGTATGCAACAGGTGCTTACCTGTTTTGGATAGAGTATCGAACAACCTTTGGATAAGCATTCTTAAATGTACATAAGATTGTTTTATGTGTAGTTAACCTCATGTGGTACAAAAGATAGGCCAAGCCATGCATGGGTGACATTTTTTGAAAGATGGTCATGTTCATTGCGTTGAATTTAAACAAAAAAAGAGCAAACTTCAGTTTATATTTTACAGGTTTGTTATTATGCATGAGTGAATAGACCCTGTAGACTGGGGAAAATGATGCTTGACATCAATCAAGTGAGAGGATTGTTGTTGTTTTTGCTATGTGATTAGGAGTAGTTATTAGTTATTAAGGATATATCCCCATTTTTTTCTCTTTTTTTTTAAAGTTTACCAAAGTAGCTAGCAATATTTCTCTTGCCAGGACACAATCACTCCAGAAACTTACTGTATAGATGCAGGAGCCTTCTATTTAGAGGATGAAATACCTGCAATAATTTGTATTTAACTCTTTAAATGAATAATGTGAATATGTTACCTTTTTGGAGTGCACTCTTATCTAGGATTGTCTGAATAATTGTATGAATTATGAATGGTAATGTAAAGTGTGTTTGTTCTTTTCTGTGTGACATCAAAATAGGAAAAGGGTACACAGGTATATCTTCTTTGTAATTTGTTTCAACATTGCTGTTTACAGTAGGCTAAGACCCCGTTTACAGTGCGAGGCCGGGCTCGGCCGCGGCTCGGCCGCGGCCGAAACCGGCCTCAATTGCGCGGCCGAGCCTCGCAATTTTGTCCGTTTACACTGCTGGGCTCGGCCGCGCTTTCGATTCAAACCTTTCATTATTTGGTCGTAGTGGCGCTCTGCTTGTAAACTAACGCAATTTGGTATTGTCTGGTTTTCAGACCCTTTGCCAACTGAATTCCGTGGCGACGAAGTCGCCGTTCGGGCAAAGACCTTTGCCGAAGGAAAAAATCCTTTGCAGGACAAAACCACCTTAAACTATACTAGTTTTCGACGTTGAGGGGGTTAATATCCTGAACAGTGAAAGATACAGGCAGAGGGTTTGGAAGCCAGACTAAAACTGGCCGCGCAATTGGCCGCGCATTTGGCCCAGTTTGCGTTTACACCAAGAAAAGGCCGGGCTCGGCCGCGGCTCGGCCGCGGCCGAGACCACCTCCAGAGCGAGGCCAAATGCGAGGCCAATTTTGGCCTCGCATTTGGCCTTTTGCGCGTTTACACTGAAGCGGGGCTGGACTCGGCCGTGGCCGAGCCGCGGCCGAGCCTCGCACTGTAAACGGGGTCTATGTGAGTTACATTAGCAACCACAAAATGAAAAGTCATGATACCTTGTGTAATATTGTGATGCCAATGCTTGATTTGAAAACAGAGATAATTTGGTTTTAGAAATCTGCCATGATTATTATGAAAATATATACAAATAACTTCCATAGGTATATGAACTAAAGTAAAAAGCAGTTAGTCTTACATTTTGCATGTATACCTGCCTACTGTTTGCATTTGATAGGAACATTCCATATGTTAGGAAAGAAAGAGTTCCATTGAATTTTATGTTCCCATTTTGTTAACACTCTGCTGATATTGATGTATGGGTGATTGGTGAAAATTCCTATATTTCCTTTTGTATTCTCCATTGTTCATGTTTACTGAATTTTACGGTTGGCAGGTATGAAATTGTAATTACACAGAAGTAGCAGTTTACAACACCACTCTCTTTGTTTTGAGTCTAAAGTTTATGAACTGTGATGATCTGCAATGAACCATGGACAAGCTTCAACCATAACACAAAATAGGAAAGTAAGTGGAGTACTGTTTTCATTATAATGCTCTGCAGCCTTTGTGGTGGCAGCCTTTTAAAGTAGGAATAACTATTTATCACTATTTGTTGGCCTTTCATAAAATTCCAATAAGCTGCATGGATAACATAATAGCAAGCATCGACTGGGACAACTCTGTCAGGACTTTATTGAACATTCTGCAGACAGCAAGCATTTGGCAATGATTCCATTGCTCGATGGAACTGTCAAAGACTGCCGAGACGCCACATGCTCAACGTAAAGGATGTGGATGGTGACTGGGTCACCATTTTCCTGCGACATGCCATCCAGTTTTAGAAGCAGCAGCAGATATCAGTGACTACCTACCACAACTGGATGGAAGTTTCCAGCAACTTTTCTTCAGACAGCAGTATGTGATAACAACTTCATCACAAGATAGAACTGTTGTTGACTGCAGATGAGCTAGACATGTCGTAACAAAGTTGTGACTGTGTGACTATCTTCAACATACCATGCAGTAATTATGTACAACTTCCTGATGAATGTCTACTGGAGGCAGCATTATATGAGCAATGACTCCCCATTTCAATGAAAGTGCCATGGACTGCAGACATGCCACATGCTCAATGATGTTGCGAGTGGTGACTGGGTCACCACTTTTCCTCAACACGTAATCCAAATTCAACAGCTTGCTGCAGTTTGTAGCATCACCTGCACCACAACCCCATGAGGATATGCTGCACTTCAGATACTGCCCTATCAGTATTGATCGGGTCATAATTTCTGCAGCAATTTCATTGCCATGTGATATTCATTGTGGCTGTGGACATGCAATCAATTCAACAGTAATTCCACAACATTGTTTTCTACAACTCCATGGAGTGTCTCTTGTGGCTGGACTGTTGTGGCAACCAACTAGTGACTGGGTCACAATTATTCTTCAAGGACAACATCACATCCACTGTGTGTGCTGGAGCTTGATGGCAATATTTAGACATCCTCTAGTCGGTCAAGAGATACAGGATTTTTCATGGGAATGCAAGGATAATCCACCAGTTCCTCGATACAACCATGCATGCTGCTAGATCAAACTTTATCCTAGTGATCAAGTGTGTCAGCTGTGCTTAGAATGGAATCAAGACTCAGTAACAAATTGACATGCAGTGATTTAATTTTGTACTGAAAAGCAGAGCATCGTATTGAGACAGTGCTTCACTGCGGTTTCTGATAATATACATCTATTGTAAAGATAATATCTTTGCCAGTTTTATGTGGTATAAGAAGAGTAATGATCAAAGTCATCAGATGATTATTTAAACCCAATGGCATCACATTCTCTCATCATTTTTATTCTTTTCCCTTACTTCATTTTTTCCTGGGTAGTTGAAGAAACTGAATGTTTCAAGACTCCAAGTAGAATCTTATACAAAAATAAGAGCTTGTTTGAGGTGTAAAAAATTGTACATCTGAAGTTTTATTTCATGGTGTATTTTAAGGTAATTTTTTGAATAATGTTTCTTGAAAAAGAAAATGAATTTTCTGGTACTGTGTCCTGCAAGATGTAAAATGAAATATGAGATAGTTAGATTTTAGTGTTTTTCCTCTCTGTTGTATTCTTTGTATGTTTTTTTTTTTTTGTTATGTGTGTGTTTTTTTTTGTGTTTGATTTGTATGATTTGTCACTCATGCATGGATTGCTTCTAGGAACAATAAAGGAATTGAAGAGTGTCTTTGAAGATGTGAAATGAAACACTATACAGTAAAGTTTGGTTTGTTTTTTTTTTTCCTCTCAGTTGCTTTCTTTCAGTAAAGTGTGGTATTTCACTCATGTATAGATTGTTAGACCTTAGTAAAAGACTGTAAAAAAACAAATTGTCATGATTTCAGTCAGTAGCCTTTTTAAGACTTTTATACTTTTGATTTTTGACTGGGGATTTATTTAATTGAATATCTATACCTGATGTGATTGGATGTAGACATGCTATACTCAAAATTGTCTTGTATTAAACGGAAGTATGTAAACATTGCCTGTTTCACAGCCAGTTATGCTGATGAATTGTCTATTCCATACTATATTGTACAGTATATGCATTTCTTGTGTTATGTAAAGAGTGAATAAAATGATATTTAAAAAAAAAGAATGGCACTGCAGGATTGGGAAGAATATTTCTGACTGACATTTTCTTCTCATTCTCTTTGCATTGCCATAGGTTTCTGATTCCAGCTGCAGCGTCGGCGTCCAGCGGGCAGGTACGACACTACTACCCACAAGCTCCAAAGAGAGACCTGTTCAAGGAGAACTATGAACGTTACAGGCAGCGGCCACGAGAGGGCGACCTTACTGAGGAGAATGAAGAATTCCTCTACAAGTGGAGCAGCCTCAAAAACATGGCGGGCCCCAGTCCCCTGAAGCATGCCCCCTGGCCCAGGGGTGAGTGGACACCCGAGTCCAGGCGAACCGGTGTGGTGGCGGTCAAGTTGGGCATGCAACCCCTCTGGACAAAGGCAGGTGCCATGGTACCTACCACTCTCCTACAGGTCAGTGGAATCATTTTGTCATCTTTTTATCTCTCTTATTCTGTCCCTCTCTCTATCTATCTCCACTATACACACATACATACACTTTCCCTTCTATAGCTATTGACTATAGGTTCATCCTTGTGTACCCCTGCAATTTACTTTGAGTACAAATTCATGCTGAGATAATTTTACTTCATATAGCTTTCAGTGATTATTGAGATATGTCCCACTATTTGAAAGAGACAAATATCCAGAATTGATACAGGGAAAAAATTTCTGATTTGTAAATGCTTGAAGTATTTACATAGAAGTGGATGTGAAATAGTATTATCATTTTCTATTCAATATCAAAAAAGTGCAAGATCATATTTTTAAACTTTTGATACTTAAAGCAATTTTAATGATGTAACGTAAAAGAAAGTTAACCTTTGATACCATTTACAATAAAGCTGAGAGTAGCTTTCCTTATTCCCTGGGAACTTTATTGATTTTTGGTAATTTTGGACAAAAGGAGCAATAATAAATGCCCAAAATGTGCATCATCAAGATCTAAGTAAACTTCATGCTTCTTGAATTGCTCATACCTATGACAGAGACAATATATTATTTTTACATACAGTGCCGCTGGTACATCATGTCGTCGGGTGCCCGTGCATTGGCCGCTAACGCAATACAAATTGTATTGCGTTAGCGGCCAATGCACGGGCACCCGACGATGTGGAAAAAAAATATAATACAACAGTTGCCTCCAGAAATTTGTTGGTCACAAGCCGCAAAACATTTACTTGGCAATTTACATCCACTCCTTTCTACTCAAAATGGAGCCAGAGTTGTGTGACTTAATAGTAGAACTCTTGGGTGATGAGGGAAATCTTAGTTGATGGGGCAGTGCATGTTTACAAGCAGTTGGTAATGACCTGTGAATAGTAATGAGATTTTGAACATATAAATCAAAATCATAAATCATAAATAACATAAATCTGCAATCACTGTCTTCTGCAGGTCCTGGAGTGTAACGTGGTGGACTTCATACCCAAAGGTCTTGCAGACACTGAGAAACATGCCTTGATGATTGTAGCAGCCAAGAATGCATCTCCTTATTATGTAAGTATATTTCTTATCCAATTATTAGTGTACTGGTAATGATCTCAAAAGCGAGAAGAATGAAAGTAATTAGGAAGAACATGATGACATTGATTATGATGATGGCCATATTCAGAAGTTTTTGTAAGAGTCAACTGATTATTGTATGCAAGACTTGAAAACAGATTTGTTCAAAGTTGTCATCATAGATATATGTCCTAAACTGATTATCAGGAATCTAATAAAAATGATTTTGTATGTGCTGAACATGAAAGCATTCCATGTTATTTTTTTATATTTTATTTATTTATTTGTATATTTATTGATTTATTTATTTATTCTTTCATTCATTCATTTATTTATTCATGTATTTATTTATTTATTCATTCATTTATTATTCATTTATGTATTTATTTATGTGTTTATTGTCCCCGCCGAACGAGTTCGAGCAGGGGACTATGAAACGGGCTCCGTACGTGTGTGTGTCCGTGTGTGTGTCCATCCGTGTGTCCGTCCGTGTGTCCGTGTGTGCGTCCGTGTGTGATCAAAATCTTCAATTTGGTACTTCTCTGTCATTTATGAGCCAATTTTGATTCTGTTTGCTTTATATGATAGCACTATGTGGAGCTTTGAAACTTCTACACAGAATTTCAGTTGTGACCTTTGACCTTGACCTTTGACCTATATTGTACATTTTGCTACAAAATGCTACTCCTTCGCCATTTCTTACCCGATTTCGATTCCATTTGCTTTATGTGATGGCACTAGTTGAGGGCTTCAAAACTTCTACACAGAATTTTGACCTTTGACTTCTTTGACCTTTGACCTTGATTTTTGACCTATATTGTACATTGGTTACAAAATGCTACTCCTTCGCCATTTCTAACCCGATTTTGATTCTGTTTGCTTTATGTGATGGCACTAGTTGAGGGCTTCAAAACTTCTACACAGAATTTTGACCTTTGACTTCTTTGACCTTTGACCTTGATTTTTTACCTATATTGTACATTGGCTACAAAATGCTACTCCTTCGCCATTTCTAACCCGATTTCGATTCCGTTTGCTTTATGTGATGGCAGCAGGTGAGGGCTTCAAAACTTCTACACAGAATTTTGACCTTTGATTTCTTTGACCTTTGATCTTGATTTGTGACCTGTATTGTACATTTTGCTACAAAATGCTACTTCAGGGGGGGACATATATTACGCACCGCGTAAATTCTACTTTTCCTTGTTTATTTATTTATTGTTATTTTTTTACTTGTGATCTTGCAGAAAGACGAGGAATACGCTGAGCAGTTCAAGAGGGCCAGACTGCCAATCAAAGAACACGTCACTGGATTCCATGTCACAGATAATGCCGCTCTCCAACCAGGTCTCAACTTTCATTCATATGTTTGATATTTTGTTTCATAAAAATGTATATCCAATGTTGCATTTTATTGCAATGTCTGTCTCTCACTAGGAGTAAATGCGGAGTTTGTAAATGAAGTAGTGTTTATTTTATTACATCTTCAGGTACTCCATTACTTGCTGGACATTTCAGACCAGGAATGTATGTGGACATTGCAGCCAAGACGTGAGTAGAAATGTACTGTCTGTGCAGTGAATTTTATCAAGTCCTTGAAAAAAAAAAAGAAGAAAAGGTACTCTCTACGCCAGTAAAGCTTACAGAGTTTATGAAAATGTTGTCATGACATGTTACAGTAGAAAGCTCTTCAAAATTTTTAAAAAGTTGTAGATTGTCCAAGGTCAAAGGCGCGCTGTTTACTATTGGGCACAGCGATTTAAAAAAATGTTTGAGTTATAACATTTGATGCACATGTATTGTTAAGTTGTATCACAAAACATCCTTCCATATGAAAAAATTGACAATAAAGCCACAAATATAAGGAGATATCACTAATTTTGTCAAACAATAAGTGTAGAAGGGTTATTTTAGAAACAATTTTGATAAAGCTATTGTTCACAGTTTGTTTATTTAACAATACTTAACATTGATGATTATGCTGTTTCTATCTGTAACTCACATTTTAGAACTATTCTGAACCACTAAAGATGGGTGTTCTTTTTTTTTTTTGTCTGCACGTGGTAAATAGTGGCTTTAATGCTATCTCTTACATTCCTAATCAGTCCAGCTAAGTCCAGCTAAGCACAAGAGCTGCATTTTGAAAGAGGTGTTAGGATACAGTGGCAACCATTTGAAAGTAAACATATATGATATGCAATCTCCTATAACTAATCATTGTGCCTTGTTACCTGCTTGCTTATACCATATAAGCATATTCCCGCATAGATGTCGGTACCCTCAATTGGACATTGGGTTTAGATGTAAAATGACAGCGTATAAGAAGACGCAATGAAGATGCAATTGTTCAGTATCATTTGTAGAAGATAGAGTTCATTGTTGATGTGAATTTTTCCCTTCTCTCTTTCTAGGATTGACAAGGGTTTCCAGGGCGTGATGAAGAGATGGGGGATGAAGGGACAGCCTGCCTCCCATGGTGCTACGAAAACACACCGCAAGATGGGTGCTTCAGGAGGAGGAGGGGTAGGACTCCTGTCTCATCACCGTCTCTAAGTCCTGTCTCCTATGTCTACTGCACTCCTTTCTTATCCATCTGCATAAAGACGTCTTTCTTGAAAAGAAAAAAGGAAATGGCGCTGCTTCTAGTCTAGGTCTCTGATCAAACTAGCCCTCACACTACTGACACTCTTCGTGATATGTTGACACTGAAAAAGCCGTCCTTGTGATTTTGTTTTGAGTTAGTCATCCAAAAGTCATGCTTTTTCACTGACATATTGTCTCCGTGCTTATGCCATGATTGCATTATAAATAGGTAGTGAAGGAGTTGTGAAAAGGTGCTGGAATCAATGAGAAATTGATCATATGCCCTCTGTCAAAGGATCAGGGTGATGTTGATTACGTAAGGGGGAAAAAAAATTAACCTAAGACAACGCTGCACGCTGGCACTGGTCCGACGGTCCCTGACCAGTAAAAATCACTGTTGGACCAATAACTTTTTCAGGAATGGACCAGTAAAATATGGAAAAACTGGGCACCTACTGGTCTGACAGATGGGTTGGACCAGCAGAAAAAATGGGTTAGTGTGCAGCCTTGCCTAAGAATTACTATAATTTTTTAATCACAGTTTACAGTTTAGTCAACCACTTTGATGTAACACATTTGTGTAATACTATCTCTTTATTAGGATCCTGGCAGAGTATGGCCTGGGAAGAAGATGCCTGGATTCATGGGCAACAGACTGAGATGGACAATGGGTCTGAAGGTAAAGACTAGCGGTGGTTGATTGAGCTTCTTGTCAGATGGTGTGTAACAAATTAGATGTCAAGACCTAAATGTAACAAACTTGTGAATTTGAGATTCAGTGCATAAATATCATGAAAGAGTTTCTAAGAGATTTCTTCAGCATACAGCTTATAATGATTTTGAACACAAGTTGTCATTATTGAATGACCTTTTGGTATATTTGTGTGTGTGTGTGTGTGTGTGTGTGGAATGTGCATGAGGAACAAGTTTCTAACCATTCTGTATGCATTAGCAGTAAATTCTTTGATGCATATTTTACTGATAAGGAGGTAAGACACTTCACCAAGGAGTATTACCGGAAGTTGTTTGTGTAGTCTCAATCATGCACAAGTATCAGCGCTCTTACTGTAAGTTATGAGTAGTCAGGATATGTCTAGAATGTGCATTCATAACCTTCCCAAGGTGGTCTTCAATTAATATCTGGAATTCATTAGCACATAAGCAGTCTGAAACTAAACTATTAAGCTAAACTTTTGCATGCATGTAGATTCAGTGGAATCAACTTTCATATAGTTTGACTCTATATGACTGTATAATATCTCTGTTTGATATAAATGGTGTTATGTCTCTCACTCGCATCTCTCTGTCTTCGCTCAGATTCTTAGGGTTAACACCAAGCACAATGTCCTGTATGTGAATGGAAGCATCCACGGACGAGTGTCTGGCTTTGTGAAAGTGAAAGACTCTCTGATCCACCCCCTGTCTGCTGCCCCACCCTTCCCTACCTACTACCCGGACGAGGAGGTAGGGGAGGACATGTTTGATGACAGCATCCACAATTTCATGGACCCGAGCATAGAGTACGAGGTCGAGCAGGAGGAAGAGACATGAGACTGGGAAACACTGAAAACAGGACAATTGGAAGTGGAATATGATTGACAAAGATAGGAAGAGCATTTATGAGCTTCCAGATTGCCATAGACTGGAGATGTGTGTAAGGGTAGTGATGTCATCTGTGGTTTGAGAGCAGACGGACATTCTACTGCCACGAGTGGAGCCAGTGATTAATCCTTTGAAGACTAGTCCGAACTCTCAAGTATACTCGGCTAGCAGTCTATGGGAAATGCAAAATCAGCTTGTCCTCAACTGGTTAACGGAGAAAGTATGGTCAGTTGTAGACATGTTCCCTGGTTTCATTGTGCTTCAGTGTCCATGAAATGGGTCTTCCTCTTCTAGTGAGGAGATGGCACCACAGAGCCACTGGATAGCAAATCCTCCCTCTTGTGGAATTGGTATACCAACTAACAGGGGCCCTGTCAAGAAGATGAGCATAAGTACAATGTATAATAACTGTAATTATTATTTTTAGAGGTGATGAAAATCCTGTGTGATAAATCATCACTTAAGTTCATGCATGCTTCATGGGAACAAAAATCGAAGCCAAAACTACCCAAGTGAGATAGAATGACCATCAGATGGAAACAGTGTTTTAGTTTGGTGGACTGCTTATGTTTAACCCAAATAATTTTGGTACCATGATTTATGAAGGGAGACGATGTATACTTTGCTGTGAATGGTCAAATTTGCATTGTCCCATACTATGCCGATTGTGCACTCTAGAGAAAACTAAAAATGAAAACCCACTCAAATCCAATGAATGTTAAGACCTCTATTGGGGAGTGGAAATATAAGACTACCTATATTTGTAGGACTTGCACAGTATTGCCAGATTGCCATCCTGACATGCAAATCATGCCCTATGAAGAATATTTAGAGGATTTTGTCATCGCTGGTTTAGGAGTGGCTTTCATGTCTTCTTTCGTAAGAGTATATGTGAAACTTTGCATTTTATACGTCCATGTCCCAGAAATGGACATAGACTTGAGCAATCTTCTCCTTCTCATCTTGGGTATGCTCTTTAACCGTACAATCTCCATGTTTTGGACTCCACTATGACAACCCATTGTACACCAACCACTCACAAAGAATGGCTTCATCGTACTATACTGATATTCTTCCATTGTGTTAAAAAATGTCAGGCAATAAATACACCAATTTACAAAGTACTACAAAATGCAGTTGTAATCACTTATTTGCATGATGATGACTTTAATTACATGTGGTCATTTCTGAAGTATGCTGGATATTACACAGATGGATTGCATAAAACTGTAACACTGGCACTCCAATCAAACACTCAAGAGAAAGACTAGTGGGTTTCTTTACAATGAAATATTAAAGCAGCATGCTCAACCAGACTTTCAGTGAACCATTTTAAAGCATTTGATATTGATTTAAAACATTGCATAAAATGATTATCGTAATATTTGTAATAGAAGTAGACATATGCAGCTCCTTTTCTGCAGTCTATGTACTTTCAAAATATATGAACTGTGAACCTGCTGTGGCAGCGCACATGCTACACCCAATTGTACTTGCCATTTATCGCAGTTATATATATTTCACATTAGGCAAATATAACATTTTTAAAGTCATTAGCTATAAGGAAATCGCCCCCTTCCAAAACTTTCAGGTTGAATGATTAAAAAAAAGCAGCAAATAAACGAATGTAACAGAACTCTGATGATATGAGTGAATGAGACATTCTTAAGACAGTGACTGCATAGTTGAATCATCTGAAGCTCATCTTCCTAGATATCTAGAGATTATCCTCACTAGATGGGATTGTAATTGTAATGTCACTTTATAGGGTTCATTTCTCATCTATGGTGGATGACATTAATGTTATACTGGACTGCAAGATGCACTTCTTTTAAATACCCCCCCCCCCACCCCCATATGACTGAAAATGACTCAAAAATAATTGTGTGAATGAAAAAGTGTTCATGAGAATAGTAATGCAGATATTTTTTCATGTTCAGTAAAAAAAAAAAGATGATAATTTAATAAAATTTGGACACCAGTTTTGCCCATTTTATAACTTGTTACATGATTACTATACATTAGAGTTTTTAGCATTGTCCCCCTACCTGTGATAATGACAATTTCTGGCTTTTGATGGAAAGGCTCCTCATGTAAATTTGATGACACTTATCAAATATTTTCAGAACTCTTCATGCATTTTATTATCATTTACTTAACATTCTCAAATATTTACTACAAACCAAACAGATGATCCTAGATTACATTCTGCTATAAAACACAGAGGTGGCAAGATATTGCACATAAAATTGTTCGTAACTGCTACATTTCTCCAGCTTTGGCACTTGCAATGAAGAAGAGAGAGAAAGATGTGATAAATTTTCACCTGTCAAAATGACACAGTTTTTAAAACATCTACAAACTATGGAAGGAAAATAGGGAGTGCATATGAAAGCTTTCATACACTCAATACTTAATCAAATGCAAATTCTAACATTATGAAGTCATTCTTAAGTAAGGCACACCCTGAATGACATTTATTGGGCCTGTACATGTAAAGCTCCAGCTCAGGTAAAACTGCATGTAGCCACAATAATACTAGCAGGCAAGAGTTTTGTTTGTAATTCATCGACAGTATGCCTTTGTTCTCCTTACCTCCTTTCTCTCAAACACATTAAGAAAATTCATGCAAAGTGTGCCGTAAAAAATGATTGTCCCAACATGAGATCATTTATAGCATGTGCATTGTAATTGTATACTTCAAGATCTGTTTCTGGGATTCCATTGTTTCTATATGGTACTTTGTTCCCTTTCAAGGAAAGTCATGTAAACCTTGAGGTAAGAGAATTGTTCAGAAACAGCCGATTGTCTCCTTTAACATTTGGATCTGTGCTCCACATGTGCATCCATTCCACAATAGTCTTCAAGTTTTTCTCTCATTATTCATCGACCCCCTTCCATCTACAGCGTGATCGCAGACCTGAGTAGCATAATTCTTATAACCATGATTGCATCACTTGATGAGAGTAGGGTAGTATAGTGCCAATGACATGAGTCCAGTGGAGATGTTTGAGGCCAGTCCTGGGAGGAAGCAGCTTGTCTCTCAGGGTAGCTCTATCAGTTCAGGCTCTCCGTCGTGATATGTTTTCGTAGTCCCTGTCTTGTGCCGCAGTTCTCGCACCAGTTCATTAATCCTCTTGTAGGTTGCAGTCTGCCAATTAAAATGACAAAAACTTGTTTAGAATACTTTCTAATGTAGTATGTTGTCAAAATAAATGATAATATTGAAGTGTAGGGTATTTGTAACACTTTGTCGTAGGACATCTTTTGAAAGCTTATTCCAGAATATCCTGTAGAACTTATGTAAGAAGAGAGCATAAGTTCAGCTTAAGACATAACCCAACTTCAATTTGTACATGAAAGACATATTGTTTTGGTTGAAAAAAGTGGGTATAAATAAAATCAATGTTCAAAGTCATTAACTATGTTGAAAACTTACCTCACAAATAACAGTGGAAACCTTAAATTCGGGCAAGCATCCACATGTGTTTGAAGAAAGTTTTGGGCTTCGCTTGTAAAATGATTATTGACAACAAGATTTCATTTAACTGAAGAACTGACAAGTCTGAGTGAACAACATCAAAAATGCAATGACAATTACTGTATGTCATCACAAAATGTGCTTACCTTTTGGTTGAGGACCAGGAAAATGTCTGTAATGCTGACTACCTTTCCATGTCTCTTGTTAGCATGGAAATATCGCTTGCCATTAATGATGCCATCTGTGTCACCAACTGGAAGAAAGAACAGGCAAATAAAACCATCAAAATCCAGATTCTTAGATCCCTGCATCACCCATCTGAAAAGAAAGGGCAGGTAGAGTCTCCTAGCTTCATTAAAAGTCTGCAAGTTGTTTCAAAACCATCTGTTTTTATGGGAACTGAATGGGCATATTACATCAAGATGAGATGTAATATGGAGCCTCTAAATTCTATGGGGAGCTTTTCAACTATGCTCAATCTTGTATGGTTGAAGAGGAAGGATAGAGGGAAGGCTGGAGAGGTAAACTGACCTGGCTCATCCAGTCTTAATCCCACTTTGATCCGATGGTCCACTGGCTCCTTGTCAATCTTGCCAACAAACTTCACGATGCCCGTCAGGAAATCACTTGGCTTCATAGCTAAACACACAAGAAAAAAAAAAGCAAAACAAGGAAACCACCATAATACTTTTCCACACTTCATCTGTAAGATGGTAGTCTGGAGTTTTGTTGGTCAATATTTGTGGTTATTATATTCATTCTTCATCATTTCATAAATTTATGACCCACATTACACTTCTGCTAAAATCTTCAGAGTCCAAATCATTTTGATTTCAAGAAATTACCAATCAAGTAAGTGGTAGATCAATACCTAGATGACAGATTTCCAAATGAAAGATTAAAGATGTCTAGTACAACTACCACTTGTCTGTCATTGAGAATCTAGACAGTAAATCACTGTGAATTTAATCAGGTATACAATGTTACAGTAGTGTTTTGATATCATTGACCATAATATACCCAGTTTCCCAAGATGTTGAGTTTCCTCAACATCTTGACTGTGTTAACAAGTTGAGGACGAGTCCCGATTATACTCAGGCAGGGGTCTATGGGAAATGCATGTTGTAGCAAAATCAGCCCGTCCTCAACGGGTTAAGCTGTAATAACAAATAAAAACTCAAAGAATTTATATGCTAGTCCCACGTAAAGAACTTGAAAAAGAATGCAAAGTGAATATGGGTAACTTACATATGATTTTTGAGCCGCTTTTCTTCACCCTGACCCGGTCTCCAACATGAACAAACTGCGCCACCATGAAGTCGTCCTCATAGAGCTTTGTACCCTGGGGTAAAGCCGACTTGTCGTGTCTGATGATTCGAGCCATGCTGGTCTTGGGCCGGACGCGATGGTGGGATCTAGGGGACCCAGACCTCTTGTTCCGTGGAGAGTAGACACCGTCCGGCTCGTAGAGGTCTGGAACGGTCAGCATGTCGTCTTCGTGTCCGTCATTCTCCAGGAAACGTAGGAAATTCTTGTGGGAGGTGTCGATGGCGCGAGTAGGTGGCTGACGCTTTGGAGCAGAGGGGTGCTCTTCCTCGTCGGAGTACTCTTCCAAGATGGAAACAGCTGGCCCTGGGCTAACCTAAAGGAGCAGATACAAAAATGCAACATGATTAATGACTCAAGATTGAACAGAATGGATGGAAACAAAATATCCCATAGTTTTTCTGAGAGTAACACATAGCAATGGGATATAAAAAAAAAGGAAATCCATGCCATATTAATAACTGTTACCACGAGAGTTTCCCTCTCTGCCCCCCTCCCCCGAAGTTGTAATGTTAAAATTTTGTAATTTGCAGAGGTTGCATTGTATAGTGTATCTTGTTGCCCATGATTCCACAAATTTTCAATGATCAGAAGTTTATTCTGTCCAAGATATTAGCTATAATTTTAATGCAGGAATAATGAAAACACAAGAAACCTTTTGAGTTGTCATGAATTGCTTAGTCTCTTTCACTCTGGAAAGAAAAATTAGTCATGACTTCTCAAATTCCTACCACCTCTCACACTTCAACCACCTGTATAGAGCCTAGTGGAAGTGGTGCTGTTCTTTGGACCATGATATCTTACCTTTTTGTGGTGACCATTGGTCTGAATGCCTTGTGTCTTCTTCGGGTTTTGGTAGAGTGGACAAGAAGGGTCACTGCAAGACCGTAGGGCACTGGGAATGCACAAATATACAGAAAGATTGGAAATAAACAGTTTTCATTGAATAGGTGTCAGACAGTGGCAAGAAAATTGCATACAGTGTATGTTGTTATGGGGTATAAAAGTTTACACTGATAGCACTTTCATGAAGTAACTTAAAGACTGCCAGGCTGCCCTCACAGCACTTTAAAGCTGGGGGGGGGGGGGGTGTTTCATCAATTTAGTCAGCACTGACAAGTTGTCAGTCTCTGACAATTTCAGCAAAATCTGTGGATTTGATTGGCTGAGGAGCTCTGGTCACTGACTGTTGCTATGGTGATTGTCAGAGACTGACAATTGTCAGGGCTGACAACTTTCATGAAAAGGTACCCAGATCTTAAAAGCAAAATTGAGAGAAAAATAAATTTGACTAACACTTTTCAAAACTGTGTGGAAACTAACCTCCCTTCAAGTTATTTTTCTTACATGTGCTCAAGATACTTCCATCTCCTAAACTCGCAAACCCTTTGATAAAGATGATGGCTTTCCTGCTCTCATCATGGTAGTTCATTGCATAGGTGTACTTCACACTTCTAACTGTTATGTCACACTGGTATAGAGGTACATGTCAATAACCTAAAGTGAAGTATAAAAGAGCATATCATCAAACAGGATGCCACAGACAGATAATGGGAAAGACTGCTTAGATGTAGAAGTTTTAAGATAAAAGTCAGCAACCCAAGCTAGGACAATGAATATGATGAAAACAGGAAGGACAACAAAATCAACTGGCATCATCAGTACGGTATTACTCACAAATTGAGGGACTCTGTTGACTTTCTGTTTCCTGTGGCATTAGCCAGCTGCTGGCATTGCTTGATGACCAGACGGTCTTTTCCTTCCAACAGCTTCTTCAGTGTCTCCACCTCACACTGAGCGTGCTCCAACTCGGTTTCCATGGAAGCGAGACGGTCGATCTCATCCTCTAGTTGCTGATTGGAGGAGAGGGAGAAGAATGGTTGAGAATTAGATCAAGAGAGAGACAGTCATGTATTCCATGGTATTCAAGGTGGTGTATACTCCTAATTCATGTGCTACATGGCTGGCCTAACTTGGGTCCAGATTTGGTCTGTTGTACAATTCAGTGACGTGTTAGCAAGCATACATACACAAGCGGCATGCAATGAATGTGCATGAGCAGTCCTTTTCTGACTGGAAAATGCTAAGAGAAAACACATTTGGTTGGGATTTTGCTTGCATCCAGTTTTGGCACACTTAATATAAAACAGCCACATTGAGCAAATAAAGAACAGTGCATGATAATACACTGGTTGCAGGTGCCATGATTGCATAAATCAAGGTTTGCTCGAATCAATTGAAAATATTTTGTAGTTAATTATGTGAAGATATGTGCCAACATTGTAACTTCGTGAATGATATATTCTTTGATTGATGATAGGGCAAATATTGAAATGTGGAAGATTAATTGACTGAGTAGGACAACAGATTTCTACTGCTTGCCTCGTCCTGCTACTGCTAACTATTGTGATGGTTTTCAAAAGTATCTTGATGCCACTGTACCATCCATACCTTGATGGTGGTCTTGTTGTCTCGGAGGGTATACCGGGCATGGCTGAGCTGGGCCTTCTTCTCATCGAGAACACTTTGCACTGCTCCCACTTTCTCATCCGTAACAGAGAGCTCCTTCTTTAGTGATGGTATCACACTCAATTCCTATTGAAAGACAATAATGGGCAGTTCATTTTCTCTTTTCCCTTTTCTGGTATGCCTTCATATTCTCCCCCTGTGCTTAGATTTCTATTTACAATTCACTTATCCCTCTTCCTACCTATTTTTCTTATGTAGCGTCCATGTTCTGTTTGTTTTGGTATCTGTCAACTATTTTTCATTAGTTTGCATTCTTCTGTTGCATGGTCCACTGGACATGGGTAAGACTTCTCTCTATCCACTTCTGTATGTTTTCTCTTTAAATGACTTGAAACCATATCACTTATGAACCTTCTTACTCCATTTCATTTTAGTACTTTAAATGTGGATTTTTTGCACAAGTTATTTTTTGTGCTCGGCTGAGTAAGATGAATTTCACGTATTTTAACTTCGTGCAATCAAAGTATTACATTGTGGTAAGATATTTCTGCACTTAGTATATCGCTGTTTCATCTATTTCTATGATCTCCGATCATACTTCCTCCATCTGTCTATTCCTCCTGTTGATGGAAATCAACGACCCTCTAACATCTTCCTTTCCTGCAGCTATCTCTGCTTCATATAACACCCTTTCCACCAGTTCATCTATTCTAATCAGTTTGTCTATCCATTCTTCTTTCCTTCTGTCATCCCTTATCTTATCATACTCCTCCATCTGTTAATCTATCCCAATCAGTTTATCTATCCATTCTTCTTTCGTTCTTCCATCCCTCTATCTAGTCATACCTTTTCCATCTGTTCATTCCTCCTGATTTCTACTCTCAGCTGCTGATGGAGATCAGCCACCTTGTCTTCCAACATTTCTCCTTTCTCCCTGGATTCTGTCAGGGCCTTGTTCGTCTCATCCAATTTTGCCTTCAGTTGCCGAATCTCAAAGTCCTTTTCTCTCACCGTCCCCCTGAAAACAAAAGCAAGAATATACTTAAAGGCTTACATTCCAGCTGTGCTACAGCATAGAAGGTAATCAAGTTTATGAATACAGATATCATCCATTTTTCTTTATCTCCTGTAAGACAATTGTTCTGGTTTTGCTATTTGTCCCTCACTTTAAGTTGTTTGCTTCAGAGTGAAAGTATTTTGATACTGTAATAGTATTAGTTATAGCTTGCACACACTACACTACGAGTATGCGTATCTCCTGAAGTCATAGATCTAACACCAATTACAGGTGAAAGATCAAACATTTGTTTAGAAATGTAGCATTCCCATCGAAATGTAACCAAAAGTTTCTTTGCAAACCAAATACTGCAAGCAAATAGTTTCAGCCACTTGTTATTTTTCCCCAGTGCCCAAACTGAAAAAGTATGGAGGAGTTGAATCTTTATTTCCTACTTAAAGGACTATGCATAATGCTACAGCAAACTTTTCTTTCTCAATGGTTATCCCTTTACAAGAAGCAAAAACTGGGATGATGCCATGTGAAATCTTTACTGAGTAGATAGTGTCATCCTTCTGACAAAAAAAGAAGAAAATCCTTTTTAAATCACTACTTACTGTGTAGATTTCAAGATGTCTCTCAAAGACTCCAGGTTCTGTTCTGCCTTGTCACCTTCAGCAGCTAAACAGCATAAACATAAACATTTTTTGTCAGTACAAAGAGTGATATTCAACCTTACATACATGATCACATACAGTAGGCTACTTCACCTTAACTGGGATACAGGCATTGAAAAAAAAAAAAAGAAAACTTTCGAGGAAGAAAATAACATTGTTAGTTAAATAGTGGTAAATGGCTTGCATGTCCATACAAACATTCATGCATGTAACATGAAATGTTGATAATAATAATCTGAAATCAAAACAATACATTTCATGTGACTGTTTCTAACAAATAAAACATTTTCTAAAAGTCAATTATCTGGATTCAAGTAATAAAACAGCAAACTTATCAAAGTTGAGTTTTGTGGACTAGAGTCTTCATGAAAGAATATACAATTAAATGACCACTCAATAATCCACATAGAACACATTGTTAAATTGAGCACAGTATTGACATTTGTGTCCATCTTTCACTAAATGTCTCCAGCAGAGATTGATGATACGGTACCTGGTATATAGGAAGATTTTGCCCGAGAAAACATATTGTCGTCTTTCCTAGACATGGTTTCATATCAAGATTGAAAAAACATAGACTTGATAGCAAATATATATCAAATTGTGTCAGTGAGTACCTCTTGCTTCAAGCCCCTGCATCTTTGTGTTCATTTTATCTCTCTCCCTCTCCATCGATTCTATTGTCTTGCCTCGCAGGTTATTCTGAAAGAAAAAAAAAGTTCAACAAAAAATAATGCTATACACGGGACTCAGCACAAATGAAATCTAAAACATGAACAACAACAACAACAACAACAACAACAAAACATATATGCCATATTCTACTCACAGAAATATCCTTTTATCATTCAACAATAGTACTGCTCAAAGCTTGCAAAAAGATCATGAACACTGGTGCAAGATTTATAATACTTTCTTAAAGGACAAGTTCACCCTCATAAACATTAGGATTGAGAGAATGCAGCAATATTAGTAGAACACGTCAGTGAAAGTTTGAGGAAAATCGGACAATCGATGCAAAAGTTATGAATTTTTGACATTTTTGTGTTGGAACCGCTGGATGAGGATATTACTAAGGCTCGTGATGTCATATGAGTACAACAGTATAAAGAAAATGTAAAGAAAATTCAACATATAGTAACGAGTCAAGGGAATGTGTACTTTTTTCAGAAGATGAGATTTTGTGAAATTCTCTTTATATTTTCCTTATATTGTTGTACGCATGTGACATCATACACTGCAGTAGTCTTCTCATCCACCGGTGACTGCACAAAAACTTCAAAAATTCATAACTTTTGAACGGATAGTCCGATTTTCCTCAGACTTTCAATGATGTGTTCTACTAATATTGCTACATTCTCTCAATCCTTATGTTAATGAAGGTGAACTTGTCCTTAAATTACTCCTTGTTGGTAGCTGCAGATAATGTTACCCCAAATTACTGAAAATCTTCCCATGACAGAAAGTAGGTTGATTGCCCAAGATAGATCACATAATGCAATCAGCGAGTCAGTTGGTTGCCTTATTAACCCATTGAGGACGAGCTGATTTTACTACAACAAGCATTTCCCATATACCCCTGCCCAAATATATTGGGGACTCATTCTCAATGGGTTAATGTAAATTTCAGTGGGAGTTGACAGTAGCTGCTACATTTGATATTGCACAAGAGAGGAACTACATTTACATAATGATGATGATGATAATAATAATAATAATAATAATAATAATAATAATAACAATAATGATAATTTCAATCCACAAAAAATGTCACTGTCTTTCCATTTTTTCCTTTCCTCTTAATCTTTGTTACAAATTGAATCACTTTCATCATTTAAACTTTAACACTCACCTCCGTTGTAGTTTTCTCCAAGGCTTTTGTTGTTTTTTCCAGAGCTTTGGCATTGCTGTTGTTTTCTCTGGAAACTATACTTAGTTTTTCCTCCAGTTCCTTTAGAATATAGAACACAGCATGTCAGAACAAGACATTTGGCAAGGAGAAAATCAGTGAATAATTAGTAAATCTATTGAACATTTAATTCCCTAAACATTTTATCAACATAATAATATCTAAGTATCAAATTTATTGAAGTCTTTTACTTGTGGCATACTTCTAATCATCTTGCCGAAATTCTTGATGAACAGACAGCACTGAAAATTTTGCTCTTTCAAAAGTACATTCAAATTACAGTAAGTGAAGAAGCCTGCTCAAATCTCCTGCACATCTGGATGACTCCACATTAAATATCAATATGACATGGTCATCATCCAAACAATCAGGTCTTGAATACTGAGCATCAGAAACCCTGTGCTTGAAAATGAATATATGTGTTGCTCAATACTCTGATGTACCATTATTTATTTATTCATTTTTTTTTTTAAATAAGAACATGGCACTTCATTCTTGGAAACAGTCCTTTTGCACAAGACAGTTTAAATTTCTTGACATGATAGCTACATCCTGTCTCATTGTTATTTCTACAGATGAAGTGTCACGTTGATGTATATGCTCTACTCATAATAACAGTGTTTCTGTCCTCTACAAATCAAATGATTGATAACTGAGCCCAGGAATTCTCACCTGTCTCCATTTTTTCTCCTTTTCCAGCTCCTTTTTTGTCTTTTCCAACTCATCAGCTGTTGTTGTTAGAAGCTCCATCTCAATTTCTCTGTGTATCACAAAAACCAATGGGAGAATATCACAACAAAGAGAAAACGCAGGCATAATCATTCAAAATCATCACTGAGCATTTTACTAATGTAATATTACATTACCGTTTATGGTTGAGTAATAGAGAAACATGTGGGACCTCATTTTTATACTCTCTTTTCATCAAATCAAATCTACATTGTTTCTAGACCACAAAGTGATAACAAGGATAGTTACATATACTTCTATTACATGTGTGTATTTCATAGCAATTTATGCCAAGATATTTTGTAGATAATCAATGAACCTGTAAGTCCCATCTGTGCAATTACCTTTACAGCAAATAGAAAGAAGAAAAAAAAATCCATGCAACTTTGTTACAAAGCATTATTACAAATACAATAGCAAATGAAAAACATACACACAGCAAGCAAACAGATATTATACATACAAGTATTCATGCAAATTCAGTCTGCATCTTTCTACCACTTTGCCCCCCTTTTCACACCAAAAAACCAGAGATTGGTCTCACCAAGGAGCTTATACTAACCTGTCTACCAGTCTCTCTTGCTGCAGTGTGATGTACTTCTTGGGTGGGATGCGAGAAGACTCCCCAGTCTGTTTGTTGAACCAAAATGAGCCTACATTCCCAGTGTACAGGTGACACCAGTCATGCTGAGGAATATTGACATTAAAATCAAGTTAAAACTCAAGTACAGTGTTATTGCACATTGATCACTTAGTACATATTCTCACTTCAGAATCACAACACTCTATCTACTTACAAAAATATATGGAATACTGCATTTATTTCTGCTTCTTAGGTGGTGATATGAATTTATATAAGCCTACGTGAAGGATGTTTATTACTGTTGTGAAGGATAATATATGTCACATACTCGTTCTTAAATCGTTACATGAAATATGTCATAGATTAACACTCATGAACTCAGAAGTCATACATAATGCCAACGATTTAATCTTTGCTAAACAAAGAAAAAATTAAACACACACAAAAATAGGACAAACACCTTACTTTCTATTTTACAAGTGTGAAAGTATAACATAATTTACTAGTTCAGACTAATAGATAAGAAGCATATGAACATTACTATCTATATGTGATTATCACAGATTTGAGTAGGATAAGATAAAAAAAAATTAAACTTACAAAGTCAAATATAACTGATTTTCATCAACAAGATAAAGATGAGAAGCAGAAAAAAAAAAGTGTTGGCATGTTAAAAACTCCCACAGCTGCATGCCATGTATACACACAGTTCCATTACCAGACAACTGTGAAACAGATGTGGCTGACAAACAACGCATGCACATTGACAAACAACTGCCTGAGGGACTGACAACTCAGTCTGCTCCTCCTCATAGAGTTACTACAGAAAACTTTTCACAGTACTAAGTATATTAATGTGACAGCTATAGGAAGCATAGATTTAATGTCACATACTGATCAAATTATGACACAAAATCATGTGGTGATTACCTGCTATTAAAGATAAGCTCCTTATTCGCTGTAATTTGAGTCGGGCCTGTGATACTCAACACACACGAGCTATTCCTCCTAAGTCCCTTTCAGAGGGCTTTCAGATAATTGACAATACTGATCCCCCTCAACGCAAGGACACACCACCTTAGCAACCAACATGGTCTTGTCTCACAGCCTCAAAGGATTAAAATCTTCTAATAAGTCAAACAAAAGTTACTCAAAGAACATTGCAAAACACAGAAATTCAATAAACCTAATCCTTATATTTTTATACATGAGTGGCATACATAGTTTTGTTTGTTATGCAGGGTTTCTTAGTTTTACTTTAAAGACTGACATATCAAAGAAAAGAAAGGGCTGAATGTAGAGACTAAGTAGAGAGGGGAGGTTCCTATTGTTAGCCTTTGAGGAGCACTAACCATAGCTTCTTTTATTTACATGACAATAGAAGCACTTCAAAGGGAGATAAAGCTGGCTGTCACAATAGTCTAAAGTCCGTTTACAGATCGAAAGCCAAAATAAGAATCAAGGTTTCATTATATACTGAGGTTAGAGAGCTCCTCCGTGAGGGGATAAGATTTCTCAGGGAGGATTTCATCCTCCGTTGATTGTTATTGAATTCCAGCCCTTATACTCTTAACACCGTTACCCATATATAAAATCCTACTATCCATATAATCTTCTCTTATAACCATACTGACAGGTTTCTCTGGTGTACAGATAGGTACCCTGCCTTCACTGGCTCTCTTCTCTAATACACTTGTTATCTCTGCCAAGGAGGTTATATTTTGTCAGCATTGGTTTGTCTGTATGTATGTTTGTTTGTTTGCAAGATAAGTCAAAACTTTATGAAAGGATATGAATGAAAATTTTCAGGAAAGGTTGATAATGACATGAGGAATAAGTAATGAAATTTTGGTAGTGATCTGGATCACCATTTTGATCCATGATTGTTTTTTCCAGAAACTTTTGATCCAACAATCCAACAGATCTTTATCATTGGGAAATAATGCCAACAAAGGATTTAATTCAAGCTGCACATACAGCGCATCAGTGCACTGATGGTGAGCTCGACCCGCTGTACCAGCTGTACCAACACAATACACAATTGTTATACTTTCTCATAATTGCGGAAAATGTAAGCTGTTACATACCTTCACAACATTTTCATAAACTCTCAAGGACTTGTAAATTTCGACTTCATAAAGTGACTTTAGTATCACCTCTTTGTCTGATTTTTTTCTGACTTCATGATCTCTGATAATTTAGACTGATATGAAAAAATCATAAAACCCAAATTTTCTTGCTGCGTCAAGCAAAGTATACACAGATAAATTTTAATAAAATGTTTTTCAATTTGATAGATATGTTACTGATCTGAAAACCTCATGAATTACACACTTGGTGAGATGCTTAAGATGTAAATGAGCACATGGATTTAACTTGGTCACAACCATCTGCAAGCTGTTGGTATACGATTGTGACATTTTGAGTTTGTGGGATTGAGAAGGTTATAGACGGCTGTCAACAGTTGAGAGTTCACTTTCACACAAACCATCTTATAGATGATGTAACTATTACAACATTTAACAGCAATCGGGGAAGAGATTCAGAATTTGAAAGGAGACTTACCGGACTTGGATCTCGAGCCCTGAACACTGTGAGAATCAATCTCTTGGCCATTGGGACAAAGAATTGGTATGGCATCTTGACCAGCCTACCAGCTTCACTGTAAATAGAAGACAATATGTGTGTGTGTGTTTGTATGTATATATATTATATTATATATATATATATATATATATATATATATACACACATATCTACATACATGCATACATACATATACATTATATGATAGAAAAACTCAAGAAATGTATCATACTCTCAATCCCAACAGTTTGTCAAGACAGTGATGGACAAAGGCGAGGGCGCCCGAAACTTTGTGCGTTTTCAAATAAACTGTTGCTACTGACAGCATGATACATTTCTTTAGTTCTGTTCTATCTGTGATATTATTGTACCAAGTCTTGGACTACGAATTATTTAACACACACACACACACACACGCAAATATATATATATATATATATATATATATGTATATATATATATATATATATATATATATATATATATATATATATATTTATATATATATATATATATATATATATATATATATATATATTTATATATATATATATATATATATATATATATACATATATAACTCTGTTGCTCTTTGTTCCCATACTATGCATAGCTTCGAGACTTTTCATTCTTTATGACAAAAAAAATATACCTACATTAAAAATGTATCACTGAGTTCAGCATTTCTTTTTTTAAACCACATATCATGATTGCTCTACACATGCATTAGATTAATTCTCCGCATCTGCATTTCAAATGACATAAAATTGGAGAATTAAAAGCAATGTTGTGAGTTTTTATCTCCTACCAGAAAGGAACATTACAGAAAGTGAATGCAACTGATACTGTTACTTTCATTGATTCAATCAGTACTCACTTGGCAAAGTGGGTATCAATTTGACCCAAATCCTGTTCTGTCAGCTGCAAGCCAAAATCTGAAGATATGATAATCTGCAAAGAGAACACTGAACTCGATTAATTGTGTGCAAATAGACCTATCTGTACTTTATGTCAAAATCGTATGCAAAGCATTTAAAGTTATACACAAATCAGACAATGCAATTTCTACAAACTCAACAAATAAAAACCATTTTGTTTTATGCATTTAATATTCACACTTCAATCTCAAATGAATGAAATTATTAATGAATGTCCACAATAGGAAAGAAAATTGTGGTAAGTTACAAATGATACTGACATCAGAACAGATCACTTGCACTGAATTATGCAATTCAAAAATTAGTTGTAAGTTGTTAAGTCCTTCCAAGATTTTCACTATACTACTAACCCTTGTCCATTTACTGCACTCCCTAAAACTTAATTGTTGTTACACATACTCACTCTCTCTCTCTCTGTATCTTAATTAATCTATTTATAAGTCAATTTTCAAATTTAATGTAAAGAAATGTATGTAAGATACTATTTTGCAGTGATATCAGTACATGACCTCTGCAGTCACAATAAATAAAAAAGAAAATCGATGTTGGTTGAATGGATTAATTGATGTCATTCATACCCGTAGGAAGTCATTGATATTGATCTTGCCATCATTGTTCATATCAGCGACCTCAAAGAGATCAATCAGAGATTTCTCAAAGAGATCTGGCTCCCTGAAATGCCACGCATCGAAATCCAGTGGTCGCGTGTCCCTATCAGGAGAGGAATAAAGCAAATAGCACTCATTGCCCAACAGTGTTTGCTGCTGTGATTACAAGCAATGATTAATACAAAAATAAGAAATGGCATGCAACTTACCAGTGCATGTGAAATGAGGTGTAAAACTAACATTCATCATTATTGATTTGCTTTCGACAAATAACAATAGGGTGTTCAATAGAGGGGAGAGGGTTACCGATACTCACTCATGATCAGTAAGGAGAGAATGCAATGATTTATAATCAAACTTTTAGGCATTGCCCTGATGTGCAGCTATTCAACTTCTAGTGTGTTTGCCCAACAATGAGTACTCAAGCAGAGAAAATATGTGCTGCTTCATAACTGTGACACAGTAACCTTATTTTGCTCTTCCTAACCTTATCTGACTTTGGTGAATAATATGCAGTCATTGATTGCAGTCATTGATTTGTCAAAAACCAAATATCTAGAGAGAGATTAAAAAAAAATCATTGGGCTGTCTGTATGCTTTCAGGCTTGAAATAAACCAAATGTTTCATTACGTGCTCACGTTAAAACATATCACATCAAATAATAATCAAATGCTAAGTAACTAACCTTGTCTCTCCTGTTTCCTTATTGAAGTAGAAGACTCCATTCTTTAAACCTTTGTCTAGCACTACCCAGTGGTTCTGGAAGTGACAGAAATGAAGGTGAACTTCAACACAAATCATGATAATACAATTTACAGAATACAATATGTAAATACACAAGTATTTACAGATAACAGAGAGCATGCTGAGACTTGAACAATCACAATGCTTGCAGCAGTATATAACATCATATAATTTTCTACTGATCAGCACAATGAGTTCACTGAGATCACAATGTCAATATTTGGAACAGAAGCACACTGAAAGAGTTAACTCAGGACGACTTTCAGTAGGTAGGAACGGTGGTTTCAATAAATACACTGCAGGTACAGGAAGCTCTCCAGAAAGGGATGACTTTAAAAACAACTAAGTGTACCTTTGTGTGTATACATGCCACTTCAATCTTTTCTCAAGCATGCTACCTGGGATAAGGCTCCAGACTCAGTCACGAAAATGTTTTATGTGGGAATGAAATAGCTTTTCAAGCAATTTGTTTTTTTATTTCAGTTCCTGAAGGGAGCCAGAAAAAACACAGAGTAAGCTTAGTGATCTACAAAATGGACAGGATATTCATAACATACAATGTCACCTTCACTTGTGTACATGCACCTTTCTTTCGAATAATTGTACAAACAGTATGGAAACATTACATCACTCTGGTTAGCATGTCTCATACTTGTCCAAAGAATAAACTATCTGTAAAAATCATTGACTAATTAACTGAAAAGGTGCTGAAGGGACACCTATAGATATTTTCTTTTCCTCAAAATATTTGTGTAGAAGGTTATTTTTCAAAGCTTTGATTAGATTCTGATAAGAATGGTACTTGTGATTATACTAGATTGATATTTCAAATAATTGAACTAAATTTAACAAACAATGAAAAGAGTACCTTTTATTTTCAAGATTCTTAGTGCCATTTTAGGAAACATTAAGTTTTCACTCATAATTCTCACGGTTTAAATACACTGAAAATCGATCCAAACATATGAATTTATATACATGTTATATGGAGAGATTATATTCATAGTATATAGATTGCCGTATGCTAGTATATTACCATAGTTAGGAGAAAAAAAAAATGATATAAATGAATTTTCCCGAAATTAATGAACTTTCAACAAACTATATGGGAACAAAAGCAAGGAAACAAAACAAGATTCCCCCCCCCCCCCCGAAAGAAAGAAAGAAAAGATTCAGCTGATTTAGAGAGATGCAATGGTCTTTAGGGAATTATTGAACTCACTTCCGAGTTGGCATCCTTCTTGTTGAAGAAAAATTTTAAGAGATGGATAGCAAAGGGAAAGAACTCATCAAAGGTCATCGGACAGTTCTGCATTGCAAAGGAAAGAGAGACACAACTTAGTAAAGAATGATATAAATAGATACCAAATAAACTATCAAGGTTAATTTGAACACATTGTAATCATAATATGAATGCTTCAGGCACGGGGTGTATCAAACTGAAATAGATATAGGAATTTATCAGATATGAAATGTTTTTTTTTTAACTCATTTAATTCACGTCTATTGTTTTCCCCATTCTGATATAATTTTCCATCAAAGGTCTGCACAGGTCAAGGTCAATGTTAACAATAAAGTTCATTGCTCAGTGAATATAATCTTTAAAGAATGCAAAAGCCCTAAATATTTATGCTATCTCAAATATTTAAACTCAAGAAGGGTATAGTGTTACAGAGGCATATGTTATCAAAGTCAAACAATTTCTATCAATTGTCAGAGAGAAATGCATACTTATTTCCATGTTTGTAGTTTCTACCATAGATTACGTGACCTGTTGCAACAGCTAATCTTAAAAATTTCTTTTAATTCCTGGTATCCAGGACATGCATACACACACACACACACACACACACACACGCAAACACACACACACACACACACACACACACGCAAACACACACACACACACACTCATATTGTTTATACATACTGTGGTGTATCAATGACAGCGGTTAATTACGTTTTTAGTCATTCCGTCGCTTCATCAGTGTTATTACAAATGGTCTCCATGCCAACGGGATGCTAATTTCCCATAAACAAATTAGTAGAGAAGCTTTGGCAATGAGCCACCAAACAAAGAGCCACAGGAACTCCGGTGGTAGAGATTATATTCATTTGTTATTAACAAGATGGAGGGATCCTACCTTGATGTTGTCTCTACCATGACAGACATCAATCATTAGCTTCCTAACGTCGTCCTTGGAGAGCTGGAGGTCCAGACGAGGGGAGTTCATGATCTAAAAAGGAAAACAACAAACACTGTCAGATATATATCTATAACATCACTAAAAGCACATATTATGTAGTATGTTCGTTATTTCAATATGGTGGATCATGAATTACATGGGGAGACTCCTATAGCTCTGGTGTGCACCATCAGTTGAAACTTCACTCTGCTTGTGTAAAGTCTGCATGCTTGCCTCATTCAATGCTTGCCTAATGATAATAAGGCTTGTCTAATAATGTACAAAATGTGCATCATGTGCATCATTGTCTATGTAACTCATTTTGATAATGAAAATAATGATGGATTATGGATTGATGACAAATTATACTACTGTAATACCTGGCAGGGAGTTAAAAGTGCGGTTCACAAGAAAGCCCTCATCTCTTACACAAATGGTGATATATAATTTGCAAATTCTTCAGAATTAACTGATTTTCGCTATCCATTTTATTACAATCCAGGAATGATGCAGCAAACTAGGATTTTTTTTTTTTACAAGCACTCAAATATTCAAATAATGGCAGTAGTTCTATTCTATTCCATTCTTTCTTTTTTTCTGATTTTAGGTACCAACAGTAACAAAGTAAAGAACACTAGTACATAATGGCCATGGTTATAGAAAGAAAAAAGGAAAGCTGACAGGTTGAAAAGATATAATGCTTCAGCCCAAATCTATCGCTTGCTTTAATGTTGATTTTTTTTTTTTCTGGTTGTATTTTCTTTTTCTTTTCTTTTTTTTTCTGGTATCCAATGTTTGTCTAAAAGACAGTTTTTCATAATGATACCAGCAAATATTTCCAGAATCATTACCATCATATTTATGAAGAAAGAATTGACAGGAAATACATGAGTGAAATACATGTCCACACACACTTAGATAGAGGAAACGAGAAGAACGAGTATAAGAAATTATACCAATCAAGAAATGAACTTGAAAAGTGAATAATCTTACTATTCCAAATTCCTTTCGGTTGAGTTTGCCATCATTGTCCCTGTCGGCAGTCCTAAAGATAGTCCAGGCAAGTTGTTTGTCAGGCTCATTGAATTGGGTGCATTTAAACCGCCGAGCACGACGCTTCTTTCTCTATATTATACGTAGGAAGGTATGTGAGAGAACACAAAATATGGCATTACTGGATTTCAAATTCCAAACATAACAAGAAATCTCAACAAAGACCCTCTGCTTCAAAATACAGTGGATTGTCTTATTCTTAAAATGTCTTTAAAATGTTCAAACCCTGCCAGATATTAATATTTCAAGGGGAGGGGGATAGAGCATAAAGAGATTTAAAAAGGAGCTGATTGTCACAATGGCATACTGGCGTTCAGAATTAATTCTTTCAAATTTTGACAAGCTAGCTGTACATACATATGTACATTTACATTCGTTCAAAAGGGATACCTTCCTCTTTGCTTGTAAAACAAAACAAAAAAGTTTTACAAGTAATATTTAAAGGCAAACCTTGCTGTACTCGTGTTGACATTTATCCTGATTTCAGCTTACGATAAATTAATCTTACAAGTAGGGTTCTTGGTTTAAACATCAGTCTCTTTATGACATCTTTTATTTTTTTTTTTCGTTCAGCTTTTTTCCCCCCTAAGACTGATTATTGCACATAATGTCAACATTTAGGAATGACCAAATATTGCAAAACGTATCCTTATTGTTATTCCAACACGTATAAAGGAACTCTGCGCTTTGAGGTGCTGCTTCTTCTCATTTTTAGAATCCAATTTTGAAGGTACGGTATGTTATTAAGAATGCATGCCACGATGACTGTCTTTACAAACTGAGGTAAAATCTTACAAATATTTCAGATTTTTTTTTCTCTTTTTGCTAGCACATTGAAATGACGAGTCTTACCATCTGAAAAGATTTTTCTTTCCAGCATGTATACCACCACCAACATCTTCACTGCCAAACCGATATCACCAATACCACCACCATTTTTCCATAATTTCAACACTGTTATAAAACCACCACCAAATACCTGGCATCAACACCAAAATCGCCAACACCACCACTGATATTCTTTGATATCAGTGTTAATACTACCAATACCACCACCGTCATTCTCTAATATATGAATATCATTATCAATATTTATACGACCATTAATGCAACTGCCATCATGCTAACTATCTACACCGTTTTAATCTATACTGTAAACATTGTCATTTCCACCACCATTGCAATCACCATTCGATAAATTTGCTGCAAAAATGTAGGGATCTATACCCCCAAAAAGCTTTGAGAAAATTAGGAAACCACTTCAATTCTCACCGATGACCAAACCAGTTTCAACGTTCTGGGTGTAGAGTGCAATTAACAAAAGGAGTAATTATTTGTACGGCACCATAAAAGCATCACACAGGCCAATGCATTTAATAATTATGATAATGGGTTCTTCTGAAAAATCCATTGATCATTGGTTTCACACCTAATTGGACTCCCAGATCACTACATGTAACATGCAATGCGACTTTGGCAATTATCTCTGTTGTTCTAAGATACAATCAGTAATCTTAACAAACCTCGACACAATATGAAATTCTGATTTAAAAAAAAAAAATCTCATTTTATAGCTGCTTAATTGTTTGAATTACCGGTATGAAGGCAAATACAGTTGAAGTTTGCTAATTTATACCACGTATCATTTCAAAATTGACTTCTTGTCAATTAGTCCCTAGCTGTAAGTTATTTAAGTTAAGAGAATTTTTTTTTCTAAGATTGGATCTGCTAACTATGATTATAATGCTACGGTTTGGAGATATGTGACAAGAAGTGATCAATCGCTGTCAATCGCAGGTCAATAAATATCTTCCCTCATTTAGTTGACAGTCTACAATGATCCTTAACTACGTGTATTTCCATTGTAATTTACATGAAGTGCTTAAAACAAAATTGTCATGCATTAATGAATAGCAACATGTAAATCATGCATCAAAATGTAGGACAAATCATTGCTCATTAGCAGCAACTTGATAGAAATCTAGAAGTAGTGACTGAATAATCTGATGCAAAGTAATGTTCAGTTTCCCACTATACATGTATGCATATCAGATACCGTGATACATATACAGAACTAAGTGATGCTAAGTAAAACAGATGAAGATGATTCATTATGCGTATAATTTGAAATATGCCCAGAAATTATCAAAAGAAGACTGTAAAGCAAAAAACAAACAAACAAACAAACAACCACAAGAATATTTTGACATGTTGCAAGTTACAGAAATGATTTTCTATACTATGGTATGGTTTGTGATTTCCTAATACCTTCAACAACTGTGGAGACAATACATCCCTGAGATATGACATAAGCTCCAGAGCGTGCATTTTTATGTAAGATTTGCAGAATCTATAGATGTGGCTTACTGCTACACAAAGTAAACAGAGCTTATTTATCAGTGCAGAGTGCTGCAACACAGACGACTCCCGTTATAACAAAGTCCTTTGGAGGGACAGTTTTCTTTCATTACATCAATATTTTGTTTGAGCCGAACAAATAAAGTACATACACTGTATGTAAATAATTATTTTTGGACCTGAATGTTCACTTCGTTGTAAAGAAAGTTTGACCGTGTTTGTTATAATGGGAGTGCTCTGTCTGTATACATTCCAGATTGTGAGTGCGTTATCAACCTAACCTCTCCAAACACTTTTAAAGAGGAAATCCACCCAAAAAATGATTAAACTTCAAAAGAAAATGTATATATATATTCCCCACAGAATGATGTGAAAATAAAAAAAGAAATCGGAGAAGAGATAAGGAAGATATGACATTTTGAAATTTCAGATTTCTTCTTCTTTTTTTTTTTACATTTCTTGACCAGTCCTCATGAATATTCAAATGAGCGAGTGGATGATATCATACCCTCACAATAATAATGTAACGAATTTTTCATGTATGTTATATATGAAATTCGGCGAAAATGCCATTTTTAGCTAATACAAGTGTAAAATTAATGTCCTCATACCAAGATGAATCAGAGTTAATATTTGTTCTCTTTTATTTTGGGTGGTTTTAAGGCAAGTTTTATATCTGTCATTTTTGTATGTGAAATGAATGAGAAATTGTAAGAGCATGGCATCGCCAACTCCCTGAATTGAATATTCATATGTACTGGTCAAAAAGCATTTTCTACAAAAATTGAAATTTAAAAATGTCATATCTTCCTTATTTCTTATCAGATTTTTGTCATTTTTGTAACCTTTTTTTAAGTGATTTTGTTTCTTTCTTTTGAAGTGAATTTAGTTTTGGGGGTGGGTTTCCTCTTTAAATGATTAGGATACCATGGAATAAAATCATATCTGTGCAACTCAAGGAGAAAAGACTATTACACCAGAGTCACTATAAAAAAAAATGATAATATTACGACTGTTTTAGGTACAAACCCGCTTCTTGGGCTATGTGATGCATTAATCCACGGAAAAAGAAACCAGTCACAAATATAAATGTATTTAAAAATCTCAGGTCAGCTTTTGAGTTTCACAAACACAGAACATTCAGAATCAATAAATATTAAAAGTTAGAAATGTAACAATTAAAGTCAGCAATATTACACTGTCAACATGATCATGGAGAACAAATGGATTAAATCACAACAACAAATGCATTGAAATAATGTATAATGACAGCAGACAGAAACAAATGTTGAAGTCAAACACACTTTAGATTATAAGTAATCATTGTATTGTCGCAAAGTACTGTGCCTATATTGTCTAACATGACGTTCCATCATTCCGTCGCACATTATATTCTGTAGTGCTAGTCAACACGATGAATGATATGTTATCATATACTTGTATCACCACTGCAAACAATGATGTTAGAGCACAGATCAAGGTCACTGTGATTAAATTATCATAGCTTACATAGTATGCGCCTGAGGCACAATTCACATTGTTCACAAAGGTTTTTTTTTTCTATGTTATATAGTTACTGCGATCACAGAGTTAAGTCCTTACTCAACACCATTTTAGTATATATCCTTTACTTTATTATCTAAATTTTGCTACTTTGTGCTGATTCTCATTCTTTAAGTCAAAGGACAATGCACAGAAATGGTTAGTCTCACAGATGGTTAGAGATTTCGGACGGATGTATAAGTATAAATACTAAGAATGAACTTTGAACTCTTGACTGACCTCTCCAAACTCATCCAATTCTTCATCATCCACCTCCACTAAGTCCTTGATGGGTGGGAGTTCCCCAAATGGGTCCACCAACCTCCTCTTCCGCACCTTCTTGGGAATCTCAGCCTGGGGATCCCCCTGAGGGTCACCCGACAACTGTGGGTCATGTGACCTGGGTCTTACAGTGGGAATATTACCCCCTTCGTCTCCAGATGTAACATACCCTGCTGTATCCCCTCCAATGTCTGCATCAGTCTCACCACCTGCTGTATGGAGCAAAAATGAAACTCTAGGTGTAGAGAGTCTGGCATATAGAAGACATAGGTTTTCATAATATTATAATTCTTGAAATCAGATGGACTGCTTGTTAAACTTCACTCTTGCCTTTCAAAAGGTGACGAGTTGTGATATAAGTCATGGAGAATTGATATATTTCGTTTAAAACTTGAGTCAGCCATGACAACTTTGAACTTTCATCACCTTTGAAGAGAATTATAGGTGTGATTATAAGTTAGTTATCTTTTTCAATCTGCTCTGCATTAGACGTCAAATATAAAAAAAAAAAAAATGTGCGATATGACTGTGTTGCAACTTCATGATATAAAAACGTGCATGTTGCTACACACAGACACGTACAGCTGTAAAGGGTTGATCTTACTGTATGTATACATAGCACGAGACTCTGTGCAAGTAATGAGTAACCTTGTTACAAAGAGTCTTCTTCTGTAATGAATCACATTTGAAGAATTCATAAACAGAAATATTAACTTTTCTCGGAGAGTAAATAAATACCTTCATCTTCACCATGTTCATCTTCCTCCAGTATCATGTGTAACAGGTTTTCTCCTCCAATGGCTTCCTCTCCCCCGTCAGGCCCAAACTGATCTATCATCCAATCAAATCGTCCATCATCAGTTTGGGGCTGACCCATTCTTTGGTGGGGATTGTCACCACCAGACAAACCCTGAGGGGCAGATTTAGTTGCTTGTCTTGACATAGTTAACTTTAACGCTTCTTCTTCACCTCTGTGTCGGAAATTAGCTTGCTTCCAGCTCTGCCATGATCATGTCCTATTTATAAAAGAATGAAAGAAATACAAATGATGGGTAAACTGACAACTTTCTTACCCTTTTTCGTGATCTACGTAATAAAAATGAATGATCACGTACAAATCAATGTGTACAAACATTACCCAACTGGCCAGTGGCGATTAGGCCTACATTATGCTACGTTCCCACAATCTATTGATCCGTTTCGAACGCCACAATTTATTTATATACCATCAGTATACATTTTTATTATGATTGTAGATCTTATCAGATCTTGAGATCAGTTGTGGCAATCGCGTTGATCGTAGACAAGGTTGGGACGGTTCGAAAATTGTCTACGATCAACGCGATAGTCACACCTAGTCTCAGGATCTGTTAAGATCACCCCTGCTTCACGATCAAGACCTGTATGATCAATTTCAAAAGTGACACAAATTGTGATACACATACACAGAAATTCTACGATCAGCTACTATGCCCAATGGTCAATCGTGGCGTTCGCGACGGATCGCACGACGGCGGCAACGTAGCATTAGCAGGACAGCCAATATCATACTTTTCTGCCAAAATCATTTACATAATATATGACTTTCATTTCGTTAATCCAGTAAACACATTATCACAAGTTACTTGCGATCGCAATAAATTACAACATTGTTGAAAACAGCAGCAACAACGAAAACACTTCATTCAACCTCACTCCTACTACCGACTTTTCAGCATCACGACATCAAATCTCATCAAATAATTGGCTGTCAAGGACATATCACTCACATCATATGCCACAATCTATTCCATTGTTGATCCCACCACGACAAAAGAGCTTGTCTAACTCACAGTATGCTACATTGTACAAAATACACTGACGTACATACTAATCATTAAGTATAGTTTAATTACACAGCTCCTGTAGGTCTCTACTGAGCTGTTACTATGGCAACCTCACTATGGCTACTCATTCATCTTCATTAAATCAGCAGCGAACGCAGACAAAACTTGTTAATCTTGTAAATGATGGTCTGTCAATTATTGATGGCAAGTTACAGTCTGGAATACTCGGGGGTGGGGAAGGGGATACTTTGCTATTGGCGAATCATATCAAAGTGAAGTACATTGCTTTTATGTAGGCCCCATCATATTTCTGACATTGATTTGTGATATCCTCAGATGATAATGACCATTTATATTTGTGTGTAATGTTTGTTTGTCTTTTTTTTTTTCAAACATAAGATATGCTTGTATATATTTTGTACTTTTGTTTTATTGTCAATCATTTTGTAATCCCATCACTGAGAAAGTGGAAATATGAAATAAACTTGAAACTTGAAACATTGTAATTATCACTGTACAATAATGCACAATCCTGATGTACACGAAAATTGACATAATGTGTCGAGTCAATGAATACAATACGCAAATACATAAAAAGGACTTTGAAATGTCAAAACTGAAAATTAGGTGCGTCATTCAATCCAGAAATAAAATTTATAAGCTTTATTACTAACGTTGACACACAATATCGAATATGATCAAGAAGTCAGTATCTAATGAAATGAACCATATAACATATATAATGTAGTCTTCGTGCAAGGCATATATGCGAGATGTGGAATTCAGCGTTTCTGAGCTTCAACTAAGTTTGCTCAGTCAAGATGGTGTCTGATCAAGGAGTAGGTATTTAAGAAATGATGCATGAGACAAGGTCTGAATGATTGTGTTCAAAATATTGACTGCCATAGATAACACGTTAAATAGTCATATTCCACATGGTTAACTTCGATTGATTTTTTTTTAATGATAATGGCATTATCAAATTGAATAACTGTGTATAATTTCGAGAGAAATTTGATAGGCTACAATATACTAAAATCACGGTGAAAATCAGGCGGCGTAACTTTGAAATTTCACATACTTATTTCATGCAGAAATTTCATTAATTCAGCTCATTTTGCCACCCTTGCCGACCCATCACATGACATCTACTTGTCAGCTTCCTGAATTTGTAAAAAAAAAAAAAAAATGAAGGTCATTATCTATTCTAACGAGTTATAACGGATTTAAGATATGTGCACTTTTTTCGCACATTTGCACTGTGGATCGCCAGTAGATCGCCAAAATTTCAATTTTGACGGATCCGTTTGACGTCACATGTCATCAAGTCGGATAGACTTGAAATGTGATTAAATTTTCAATGATAAATACTGAAACCGATTCCATTCATATATATATATATATATATATATATATATGAATTTGCATGTTTCTATATGTTTGCTCCACATTATTTAAGGGAGCTACTTCAAATCTACACACCAGACATGCCAGAGAGAAACCAAAAAGTAAAGATTTATTTGTTATTCCGAACAGGAACAGAAGAACCAAATTTTACGGAGAACGAACATTTGCTTTCAATGACCCTACCTTATGGAATAATTTACCTCAGAAATTAAGGCAAATCACTGATATAAGTCTGCTTTGAAAATGAATTTGTTTACAATGTGAGCAAACATGAAGCTCGGTACCATCACTTTAATTGGAATTGCATGTTTTTGTATAATCTTTTCATTTTTGAGCGCATAGGGACATTATCACTTTGTGTTATACGCTATATAAGAACTGTCAATTATTATTATTATTATCATTTTATATATATATATATATATATATATATATATATATATATACAGTCAAACCTGCCTTAGCGGCCACCTGTCTATAGCGGCCACCTGTCTATAGCGGCCACTGCAAAATCCCCCCGAGAGAAAAGCCCTGTTAAAGACCCTGTGTATAGCGGCCACCTCTCTAACGCGGCCAGCGGCCACAAATTTTGTTTCCCGCGAGAGATATTAACCTGTCTATAGCGGCCAAAAACCCATTGGAGCCGTAGCCAAGCCGATAATTCAACGTATTTTTCTGTTTGGTAGCCGTGCGAGCAACGTTCAGTGATCACCACCACTGCATTCATCCCTCATTCAGTCATAATAATGCACGATTCTTCACGACAATAAAAATGCTACTGTGCAACAATTTCATATACACCGGCATAGTTAAATGCATGAAACACACGGTGTATGCATACGTACACACATACACTGTACATGTACAAGAATACAACGATGATACATGTACATGTAAGCAATGCACACAAAGTTGGAGTACCTGTCTATAGCGGCCACCTGTCTATAACGGCCACTTTTTCCGTCTCCCTTGGGTGGCCGCTATAGACAGGTTTGACTGTATATATGCATAACGCAATTACGGAAATAGGTGCAAATGAAGCGCGCACAAAATCCTAAAAAGTCAAAATGGTCTGAAACACTATATGCAAAATGATTTCTCGGTCCAAAGGACGTTTTTTTTTTTTTTTCCGCGCAAGCTTACGCTCACTTACTGCGTCCGTCAGGGCAATCCTGCAGACACATTATCAATATGCGAATTGAATAAGAAACCGTGAACCATGCGGAAAGTCTACCTAAACTTAAATGTCAGTTAATTAACATTCAAAGTACTCTTTTCGAAGACTGGCGAAACGGCTCTGTGAATAATGCCACACTAATCCATGCTATAGCTTCTCTTGCCCTGTGATGTGGGTCCACGGTTCCCTCTCCGGGCCTTTCCTTCCCCGCCACTCACATACCCGAGGAGGATAGCATGATGAAGGAGGCAGCGGCAAAGTTTCCCGGGAGAGAATCGTAGTCCAGATGGACGCCAAGGAGGAGACAGAACCAGAAGTTTTGGATAGGGTCTTCATGGAAATAGAAGTGGTACCCTAGTATAAGGCCAAGATCGGCGTTTCTTGTTGCCAACGCATGGTAAGATCTCCAAGGTTTATAACTGCCGACATCAGCGTGTGCACCGACATCCACAACACTCTCATCATCTGGGTCATCATCACGGCGCTCATGAATTACGACACCAGGAAGCAGAATGAGAATGTCCTCCTATGGTCATCACAGACAGTGTGGGCAGTTTCTGTCAATTTGAGCAATCCTCCGGAAGTGATGCTTTTGCCACGGAGGCGGAGAAAGACGGAGACGACTACACGACTACTGTGCCAACTTAACGCAAGGAGGCCAAGTCATCACATCTTTCCTGGTTGACTCATGTGACAAAATCTGGTGATTGGCAAGCAGGTGAAACTATGGGATTAATATCATAACGTCTCCAACATGGCTTATCTACTTTGAAAATGTCCCAGCCAGCAATGTTCTTGGTGAGGTCGGCAAAGGTTGCATGATCTCCATAGAGCTGTTAAAATACGAATGAGGGAAGGATTGGTATTGGAGTTCAAGATGATTGGTCTAGTCCAGTGTTGTATAGATGCCAAGGTCTCATACGTCATGGAGAGGGAACAGTTTGAACAAAAGCTTTGGGACTTTCAGAGCTGGCATGCAGCACCAGGTAGCGCATGACTGTGACCACACAGATCGACACAATACTATGATCATTAACACCATCATGTTTCATCAGAGTAATAAAAATTGTAAGAGGAATTCAAAGTATATTAACTGATGAATATTGGTTTTAAGTAGCTGAGATATCCAAAAACAAAGACGTCCTAGTAAAAGGTGGGATCCAGTTTTTATTAGGACCTCTTTGTTTTACCTTGTTTGTAGATATCTCAGCCATTTCAAACCAAATTCTTATCAAGTAAACTTTGAATTCCTCTTAGAATTGTATGCTCTTTGATATTCTTTTCATAATAGTTTCTAATTATTTCGCAAAAAAAAAATGAAATCTGAATCCCCCATCTCAATCAAAATTATACCCTCCCTGTAATAGAGGACATTCATTATTCAATTTAATTCCATGCTCAGAAAGGGATGGTAGGCCCACTCCTGCGTGACATAATGCCGTTGTGATACATCTGTAGTCATCCATGCCCACCCCACCCCCACCCCCCAAAAAGGTGAAAATGAGAGGGTGGCAGAATTTACTTCAAAGGGTTACGTACATGTGTAATATACACTCGCTTTATATCTGATCCAGCAGTTTGCTTGCTAAAATATCCCCAAATACCACAGTATGCACTGCAAACATGCATTCACAGATCAAATGCAGCTCTTATTTAACAATACCCTTTTATAAGAGCAATGGTATACCAATATGATTTGGAAGAGAGCCATGGTATGTCATTTATACTCTAATGAGGAGTGAAAGTCTCAAACAAAATGGAGCATTGGAAATTTGCCAAGGAGAAAACAAAATATCTAATGCTGAGTCAGACATTCACATTTACAATCTGTGCATGTACAAGTATGATTATATTATGTACATAATACAGTTGCATAGAATTTTCGATATGGATTCAATAGGCCAACTAAACTACTAAACTTGAGCTTGACATTCTATTTGATTGGCGCGTAACAATGATACACATTCTCATCTAGTAGGCATACAAAACATTGATGAACATGATGAAGTCTTTCCGGAACAAACGATACTACCGTCCTTAACAGAGACTATCATAGTATATAACATATTAGTATGCTCATCATTCTCACCGTCCAGTAGTAGTCTGAACACCAGCAACATACAATGTCACCTTCCAGCACTTCGCATTCTATTGTTACGCATGCATACACTCCCGTGATACTGTAGTCTCTAGATAGAGTAATATGGTTTTGATAGGCGAAGCACAACAACCCAACACTGTCAACTATCACCGACTATCGCGGATGACAATCAACAAACAGTTCGTCCGCTCGTGTTCGCGAAGGGGCCACTTCTTAAAAACTATTGACGAAAAACCCGGTGTCATTGTACAGGCAACATTCATTAGACCGCTTACAGGATATCCTTCCCACTGTTTAGACCACAGCATCGATTTCATCCGAGTTGACCTTGAGAATATTATTGTCTGCATCTTTCTAATCCCTTTTGTTGTTTAGAGGAACTTCTCGACTTGGTTGAGCGCCTTCAGTGATACAACTCCACTCCATGCATCGCAGAGTGCAATGAGCACGCAACCGTATAATGATAGTCTAGAATTTTGATCTCCCACATGTATATTACGATCACTTTATAACATGATCTCTAGTACATTTTCTTCCATTACTATAGTGAATATCAAATTGTTCGACAATATATGTTTATGCAAAGCATATTTAGATATCTATCTAGTGTGCTGATGCTATTATCTCACACTCCATAGTAACTTATTCATTTAGTCTGAATACAATAGACTAACTGCCATGCGATCGCCTAATAAGTCTATTCAACAACTTTACAACAGGGCAAAGGGTCTCTCTCGCTTCAGGTCTGTTGTCATAGCAACGTACAGCTATCGGCAATGTCTGTGTCTGTGCAGGCGAGCATGATATTAGAATGGCACGTGGGGATAAAATGGGGGAAATAACTCACGTTTGTTTGGCGGATATATTGTACCACGACGAATAGATCCAAGAGGAGGCGTACGGTACACTGTATGTCGCGGCCAACTCCACGAAGTTATCGTTCACACCAAAGAAAATACTTTAGTCGCTCATATAAACTTTTCTATCACAGTATTTTTTTTCTTATTTCTTTGTTGGTGCTGTTTTAGCATCTCCGTACTTTTTGCATGGTGCTAAAAGTATGTATAATTATATATATATATATATATATATATTTGGGAGTTTTTTTTAGTATCTTTCTATCAAGGTGACATCCAACTATATATGTATATATATATATATATATATATATATATATATATATATATATATATATATATATTATTATTATTATTATTATTATTATTATTATTATTATTATTATTATTATTATCATTATTATAAAAATCACATATATATACATTTCTCTTTCTCATCTTGGATTTCAGTAACTTAACAGAAATATCATACTAGCTACAGCTACTATTTAGATAGAGTTGCAAGTTTGTCAGACGATTGGGGAATTAAAGTCGGTTGGTTTTTTACCCTTCATTGTATCGTGGCCGCTACTTGTAACTGATAAATGTTGTTTATTACAACGCAGACAAGAGGCAAGATGCCAAGAGAACGCGAAACTGCTTAATCAAGGATGAATCAATAAATGGAGGTTCGAGTTACATACATGTAGAGGTCAGTTTCATTTACTACTAATAGAAACTGTCATCCAATTTGGGGTTATAGAATGAGTGATTCAACATTAACATGAAAAATGAAATTAACATTTTTGAATCACTGCGACGTCACTGATATGTTTTTCACATCTACATGTATTTTCAAGCTCTTGTATATACTCACAATTTGTACGCGTTGGTTTGTTAGAGCAGCTTATCAGGACTTTTAGATATCAAGTCATTGAAACTTCAAGGACTATTTACAATGTACACTATTGTACGTCATTGTAGATTAATTGATAACATGTTAGTTAGGTAGGAATGCAATACTAAGATAATGACAATACAAACTGGAAAATGTGAAATAGTCAAAGTGCTAACATTAGCCAATATAATGTATAATTATATTCTAACACTTACTCTTTGATGATATTTTGTAGAATGCGGTGTAAAATCCTGGATCCAAACCGGTGTCACGTGGCTAGCTGAAAGGGATAGAAATTATCCAGAGATCGCCTAGCTGAGGTGACAATGAAAACTCAAAACACAATGATTTATCAAAACATAGCCACGCAGGGGGCTGTACTGAAATGGTCAAAGTCTTGTCACACTCAGTATGACAGCGACTTGTAGTAATTCGTGACGATCTACGGTCAGACTTAAACAAGCTCCTTAATTTGTACTGAAGTTCTCTCTATGCACGCCAGTAAAAACAGAAATGTAGTTCTCCAGCAGAGGAAAGTACTTTGTCGGTATAATGTATCCGCTTAGGAAAGTTAGCTATCCTCAGCGAGTTGGTTCCTATGGTAGAGCCGTCGCATTGGGATGCAAGTAGTGATAAGTGGCGGTGCAGTGAAGCAGGGCAATCGATGGCAGACCACTCACAATCGATTCAGGTGAATCGAGGTTCAGTGAGAGGGGGGACTCACTCTTTGTTTGCAATGGACGAACAACAATGAAAAGGACGCCAACAATGGACACTGTCCACAAAGAAGCCATAATGGATAGCATTGGTAGAACCTGGTGTGACAATGAATGGAGAGGTATAGAACTAGTAGCAGAGTCAACAATCTGTCCGACTGTAAATGCAAGAATGGTCCGTTGTTCAAACAGTCTCTATTATGTCTGTTCAAAAGTCTACTTGATAAAAGTTTATCAACTAGAAAAAAGAAATGGGTAAATTACACCTAAGGCTCAGAATAAAAGACAAAAAAAAAATTGGATAAAGTTCTGGTTTGTATCAACAACAAAAAATCGCATCATCCGAGTAGACACTGTTGGAGAAGTAAATTCAGGATCTATCAATAACAAGTCATTCGAGGAAAATCTAAAGGATTGAAAATGACACGTTTTGCGTCGAGTTGACTTCAGTAATCAAAATAGAGTAATGTACGTTTCCCCGCCCAATTTCATCAGATTTGCATACGAATTAATGAGAAGGCTTTCAAATCCAATCGATTTTCGTCAACGCTCTGTCCTCACGGTTCATTTTAGTTCTTTGAACATTCAAATTAGTTTCATGTCATTCCTTTTAGATTTTATTTCATTCGATACAAGTTAAGAGAGAAATTCATTCTAACGACGCAAAGTTGGCATTCAATTTCGCGCCAGCTGGAAAGACGTTCAGTATCGTACTTGTATCAATTTCATTTATCAATATAAACAAGCTATGTAATGTGATTCATACCGCAATTTTTATACGTCAAATTCTCATTTTTCTCTTTTGAATAATTTGATGATCTAATTTCATCTTTACCATGTTTACTTCAGTTTCATTTCATCAGTTAATTTTAATTGTAAGTATGTATCTGTTGTGTCTAGACCTTCTTCCAGTTTCACTTCATTAATTACCAACAATATGGATGAAACACCTACTATTATATATATATATATATATATATATATATATATATATATATATATATATATATATATATAATAAGCCTTCACATGTTCAATATATATATATATATATATATATATATATATATATATATATATATATATATATATATATATATATATATTTATTTATATATATATATATATATATATATATATAATAGGCCTTCATATGTACAGTATAGATGCTTATATAATTACATATTATTTATCATTACTTTTTTTACCTTCGTCGTATCTACAGTATTCGTTGCTCGACCTGTTTTTGTTTTTGCTTTTTTCATTAGAGTTATGACTGCTTTATAATATAATCTTGCTGGTTGTCAAATTCTTCAGGTATCTACAGTTACGTCCATATTCTAGGATATTTATGTCATCTGATCCTCGAGCAGGTGAGCGTATGAAAGTTTTTGCTTCGGATGGCGGTTTGTCGGAGGAATGCGAAATTTCAGTTTAAGTCAAAGGTCCCATTTCAGAGTGCATTAAATTTGCATTATTTGTTCAAACTGATGAGCTGCTACAAAGAAAGTAAGCACTAACAAAAAACACTGCCCTTATGCTGTAAATGCTTGCCTTTTCGTGAATTTGAAGTCCTTAATTATAACTTTCATTACGGCGGTGCTGGTGCGAATTTGAATGCGAATCGGGTGCAATTTTAATCTGATTGCGCTTTTTACACGTTCATGTGAGAAAATCATGAAATGGAATGGCTGATGAAATTAAATTGAATGAATTAGTTTTATGAATGTTGATTTCGATTATCATTCAAATTCGCTCGAACACGCACGCACACACACACACACACACACACAAAGTTCTGAGATACACACTGGATTGGCGGGGAAATTTTCGTCGGTTATCTTTCAAAAAGAGTTTTCACGTCCTTGAAACTAAAATTGTCTATAAGCAGGTATCAATCTCAGCAACATCGAATATTAGAACGCGAAATAAAACACCATCCAGTGTAACTAATCCCCTATTAAGGCCGACAAAGACAATTCATACAAAAGATATGTATGAATGCATAGGCCCTATACACAGTTTACCCGTGACTATGGGTGATCTTGGAACACATTTTACATTGCTGCGGGTGACTATTTGTGATAGACTGGTGTTTTATTCATTGATGGTTACCGTAATTGGCTTGTTTTAGTGTGTCTGCATTGTTTCTGTTCTTCTTTGTGTCTGTTTTGTTTCCTTTTGCTGAGGTTTTCTTTTGGGGTTTACCACACAGGTTGTCAGGCTGCAGTGTACTTTGCATACCGACAGTAAGGGGCACTCATTGTGTTTGCATATATCGGCCTTCAAACGTAGATGGTGTTTGTTGATCTTCATTGTACTAAGGAAAACTTTTGTCTCCGGAGTGCTGTGTTTGCTGCTTTACCAAGCTAGGCATCCACTCCGTTTGGTTGATGGATTTGATCAACCTTGGATGAAAGAAAAATACACAAGATCTTTAGACGTGACAATACGTCATGAGGGCCATCCCCACCACCGGGAAATGGAATCTTCAATAATATGTAAATATCAGTTCTCATTTATCTCTCAAAGATTCGAATTCCTTTGAAGTGTCATCAAAAATTTCCATGGCAACTCGACATCACATATCACAGCTACCTACCCGTTACGGTTCCATGACATTTGATCCTGCGGCAATACTGCTCCCATGAAATATCTGCAAGCCAAAATATAAGTCAAACATAAATTCTACCAACAAACATAACCCTAACCCTAATCCTAATTCTCACATAAAACTAAGACTAAAACTCTATCACAAACCTATAAAATCTAACCGTAATCCCAAGTCCTTGGGTAAAATAAGACCGGAGCAATTGTCGCAGGAGCAACTGTCATGTCACCATGAATACAGGAAGTTGACCAGTTATTGCTATCATAACTCTGACAATGTGACTTTGTGACTTTGAGAGTGTTAGGTATATTCTGTTCATTTGTTGGTGTCAATACCTCTGTAAAATGAAATAATACACTACACAGACATACAACAGATGATATCCCGCTACTCAAACACACATCAACATACACGCAGATGCACATACACACAAACACATGCACACACAAACTTTGCATAGACATACAGGAGATCTGAATTCAAAACTAACACACTTTGATGAGCACACAATATACATGTATTGGGTAGCCTTCCCTCAACATATTAGCCTTAACATACTTCTAGTAGCTTGTAGTTTCGTCACAAAAAGCAACAGACTAAAATGTAAAAAATTAATAAACAATCAAAACGAGAAACATTTTTTTTTTGTTTCTGTAAAGAGCTATGTTTATTCCAATAATCAAATTATTTCACAGACAGCATTCTAAGTGTGACCTTTCACATGTCACCTTTGATAAAATGATTCATTCCATGAAGCATGTAACTGTGCCACAAATAATTTACGCCATGATATCAGTAAAGTGTCTTACAAAGGTGAATTAAAACACACGTCAAGCGATCACAGATATTGTGGTCAGACTAAGCGTGTCTACAATACACTGCACATCTCTGGTCAGCAATGCTAAAGGACAGTAGAACAACAAACAGCATACCCTTTTTTTATCAATAAGTTGATATCTTATCCATCTGTGCTACACTGCCCTTGAAGGTGAAGAAATTGAACCAGTGATACTTTCTTGTAGCTGTAGCATCATAAATTAGCTTTAAAAATGCAGCAGTGCTTTATGTATGAAAATTGATGGATGGATGCAATACAAAAACCAAACAAACTAATGTCTTCAGCACTTGCATTGTTCAGGACAGCTCAACTCATCTTCACAATGAACTGGAGCACTCAAGAAACAAAGCATAAAATTGAATCTGATAAAAAATCTCTCAATTTGTTCAAAGCTCTCTATATACTGCACCACACTCAGTCTCACATCCACCAAAAACTCTAATCCACTTCCATATTTTCAAAATAGGAGATGGCATATATGTCCTAAACATGTAACCCATCACATTAAAGTTCTGATAGATTATGCCATGGCTTGCTTTGATTGACATAATGCCTACTAAAACAGAGAATAACCAAACTCTCTTGGTGTCAGATGGAGGGACCACTTAACAATATCCATGCATTATTTTATAATCACAGAGTATTCACTTGAAGTTGATTCTCTATACATGGCCACATGCCCATTCAAATAAAGAATCAACCGCAATATATGAAAACAGAGTGATATGAAATTGTCATGTCCATGATTGGGTTTGACAGAATTGAGGCTTTCAGTTTTATTTGAACACGGTGCAATGATGCATTACATGGACCCTCAAAATTCGTTCTCAATTATATCTGTCTTACAGTGATACTCACTCCAAACCTCCACTCAAAATCTGTTGGATCTGAAGGAAAGGCTAGTACTCTGACAACATTTAACCATGGTGATAGCTAAACATCAATTTAGTGTACAGTCATGAGAATTTAAGAGCTTGAGTAAAAAGCATTCAGAACACTAGAAGTTAGCTGGTGTGACACTTTCTGGATCAATTTCCTGTTTGTTTGTTTGTTTGTTTGTTTGTTTGTTTTTTGCTGTCATGGTCATACAATATTTTCATCACAAAGTAAAGAAAAACACACATCTCTTATCTAATGACCTTCCCTTCATGTGTGTAAGTCAAGATTACTAGAAAAAAGAAAAAGAAAAAAAGAGTGGCTTGCAAAGACTTTTATCATGGAGCTTGCAAAGTACATATAAAAAGATTACAAATTTATTACCAAATTAGTTGGCATATTACCATCCATTCTATTCTCACAATTGGTACATGTATTGTACACTCTAGACCCTCCCATTCACCAATGTAATTTTTTGTTTTTCATTAAAGGCAAAACTGTCAGGGGGATTGAGATTAGGCAATCTGACCTCAAATAATAGAGGATCATCATTACAAATAATACAATTTTATTCATAACAGACCCATATTGAGTTAGATACTCTCACCAATGAGAGAGATGGTTTGTCCTCAACAACTTGTCGGGGACAAGCTGGTCTCAATTATTTACTCATGATCATGGTACTCAACAGCATGTCTACTGCAATAAAGATACTGATTTGTTTGTTGGCAGCATGCACATGGACTTTGGTTCTTCTTTACGCTTTCACTTGGTGACCTCATGCATAGCGTGGGCCAGGTATGCGTTGTTCTTTGATGACACTCCCGCCACAGAGATGCGGCCATCTTTTGTCAGGTAGACAGAGAATTCCTTGGTCATCCGTTCAACCTGGGTGGACAGTACACATAGATATATGAAAGCACTTAATCCAGGAGTGAGTCTGTATGTTGTGATAAAGTCATAAACTAAAGGAGAGAGGGAAATACATGTATATTCTACAAATGCATAAATTATGAAAATCCATAACATATTTGGACATCTGGTGGTGGACCGTGCTTATAGTTTTGGAAGATAATCTAGCCCAGTGAGAAAAGGCACCTTGAGAACCAAGTGATAACAGCAAAAGATAATTCAATGCAAGCAACACAGACAAACAAGCTGATTAAATTTCAAATATATCAATGTAAGTAGATAAGCTTCTATGGTGCTCTATGTGCACTTCGGGAAAGCCATCTTTGTCATGTGACTTCAATGTCATGTGACTCACCTGTTCAGACATTTCTACTCATGTTGGTTTATGCGGCAAGATACTTTTTTTTTTTTTCCAAGGCCAAACTTTACCAGCCCACAAACAGGAATTAACTCTTACCACTCTGATGTAAGTTGAGGAGGTCTTTTTTAGGATGCTACATTATCAACACTATTCTCAAACTATTTTTGTCCCATTGTCCCTTTTCAGTGCCCAGTATTTCTCACAGTAACTCATTATAACTCATAGTTCATGTCAGTTTGGATGCAAGTAATGCTTCACATGTGTCCTTACTTTCCCAACAAATCTTCCATTGCTTCTCGCTCAGGAGCAAGCAATAATTAAACTTCAGGGTTTTTCAGTGCAATATCACTTTGCAACAGCTGTCTTCACATAGTTGCACTCACTATCTGTACATACAGTCAATGTTACTTTAAAGTCAAATCTACACTCAGCAAAAAGAGAAAGTAAACACTTTTTCGAGGTCATATTTTTCATAGAAGATTATTTTGAAAATCAATGCATCATATACCATTTTAAAGGTAATTTAATTGGCTATTAAGCTAATAGGTTAATTAAAAAGAAAACTTTCCGCATGAGTGAGCACATTCGTTTTTGTCCTCCAAGGCACAAAATCAAAAATTGCAAAAATTGACATGTTCTCTTTCATTTGCCCTTCACGATAACATTGACACCAAAAGACCAGTTTAACACAATGACATGAATGAAATAGTAAAAATAAGTTTTTGTTCTCTTTATCTCTTTATAACCTCTAAGAAAAAACTAAGTGGGAAACTACAGGGGAAAAATACGAATTTTCTGTCAAGTCAAACTTCAAATGACATAGGGAATAATAAGCATAAAGATGATAAATGAGCAGAATTTCTTTATTAATTTCTTTTAATCTAGTGATTTAAGAATTGGTGTGACAATTTCAAGAACCAAGCATTATTTACAATTTCCTAATTTGAAAAAAAAAAACAACTGAAATTTCTACCTTTTTTGTTAATGATTACTTCTTCTCTTATTTCAATTGAATTTAGATTTGACATAAGGTGCTTTATTTTCCTCCATTATATTTAGCCTTCATTTATCTTTTGGGCTTTAAAGATATCATAGAGATCAAAGGTTTATTTTTGCAATCTAATTTATGTTTCTTTTTGTGTGAAATGCGTTATTTGTTCTTACTGTTCTATGGAAGAGCACATATGCATAAATGACAACTTGTTCAGTTTTGCAATTTTTACTTTTGTGCCCTGGAAGAGAAAAACAACAGTGTTCACTCATGCGTAAAGTTTATCTTTTTGTTGACCTACCAGGTTGATGGCCAATTAAATTACCTTCAATATGGTATATAATACATTAGCCATGGCTCGACACTAACTTTTTTGTTTGGTGGCCCGATGGGGCCACCAAAATCCTAAATTTCAAATTTTTGGTGGCCCGAGAGAAAAATTTGGTGTCCCGAAAAAAAAACAATAAAAAACATTAAAAGTCCTTTTTTTTTCATGAGTCAAATGTTTAAGTTTTATGATAGTAAGAAATAGAAGTTAGACATATCTACTCATAAATAAACTTCAACAAACTTGCAACACTCACTCTCAGGCACTCATTCAGTCCTTTTCATCCATCCTTTAAACAAATTTAACTGCTAATTTCCGGCGCAAAAAGTTACGAATTTATTGACATACTTTTCACAAAATTTTGGTGGCCCGAGGCGGGCCACCAAATTTGCCCTTTTTTAAAATTTGGTAGCCCGACTTTCATTTTTGGTGGCCCCGGGCCACCGGGCCACCGTTAGTGTCGAGCCCTGCATTAGCTTTCAGCCAAATATTCTATAAGAAATGTAAACTTGAAAAAGCGTTTACTTTCTTTTTTTGCTGAGTGTATTTGGACTGAAGAAATTCCTTTGACTTCGGAAAAATTTAACTTATAAGGGATTGAACTCGATAGAATATAAAGAGAAGAGGACATAAAAGGACCTTCAACTTAGGCGATTATTCAACTTATGCAAGGTCAACTTAAGCAAGATTGACTGTACTGCAAACTGTTCACAAAAAGAACAACCAGTCACCATCCAGATGCACCCTTACCTGTTCTGGTTTGAGTCCAGTGAAGCAGAACATTCCAATCTGGTCGGTGATGTGTTGCCAGTTGTGGGTGGAGCCCTCACTCTTGAGATTGGCCACCAGCTGCTCACGCATGGAGATGATACGACCAGACATCAGTCGCAGCTCATCCAGCCTGCACCAATGAAGACGCAAACCAACAAACAAAGATAAATATGTAAACAATAACCAACTAGAAGGCATTATAAGGTAAATATTGCACATATCAGTTAGTATCAAGTCTGTCAGACTAGTTGAGAATGAAGAGAAAGACTTTATGTTAATGATCTTCCATGGGAAGGTACACCATACACTGACTTACATCTTAATGGTTGATCATAAACGTCAACAATCCGTCAACACACACAGAAAGTATATTTCTTCATATGCTTCATATCACCCGGACCCTATTTAAAGGTCAATTTCTATTCCAATTGGTAGACAATGGACAGCATATTGTTTCAGGGTTAATTAGATGCTGGCACTGTGCCAGAAAAGTGATTAGTCACTTTGTACACTACATCATACATTTGAAAAAAAGGACTTCTCAAAGTCATGCATTTACAGATAAATAGCTGCAGCAATTACAGTTGTACCACCAACCCTGATTTTACAGCTACTGGTGGATGATAGAGGGCGCTCTTTACATTTCACTTGCATACAATATAGTACATGTAATTAGTTTCTGCTCAGTATAATTTGCTAATTAGTAAAGCTTGTAATCTAAAGATCAATCAAGGTTTGCTTGGTATGTGCTGCAAAGCACATGTTACTCACTGACTTGCCCATGCTTTATTTTACAGAGATTTAAGAGAAAGAAAAAAAAAGATGAAGAAGGTATGTAACAGGCTGCCAACTAGCTGATAATTAGTTGAACAAACTCATATTTCAATAGATATTATGCTCAATGATATATTTCGGGTCAGATTTTTCTCAGGTAAATATTATTCTTGCATGAGATTTTAGACTGGAGACCCTGTAGGACAAACACTTACAGTACGGATATCACAAAATATTGTTGAGCTGTGGAACTCCATGTAGGGTACTACGTATGTAAACTTACCACAAGCTGTAAAGGTCTGGTGTGTTGAGGATTGTGGAAGCAATGCGAGCGCCATTGACGGGTGGGTTTGAGTACATCGGTCTGATCAGAATCTTGATCTGAGACTCCACACGCTTGGCTTCTTCTGGCGTTGAACATACCACTGTGAAAGCTCCGACCCTTTCACCTTAAATTGACCAATATAGATAAATAAACAAATTAATGCTGTTTGTGGATTATCTTCTCTAGCATAATCACTGATGTTACATTATGTAACACAAAAGAGAAAGGAAAAAGACTTTGTAAATGCTTGGATCTTATCTTGAGGGCTAATGAGTACATATAAAGTGCTAATACATAGATTTGCAGTCTGGAATATCCCTGGCATTTTAAATGGGTTCCCTAAAATGGAAGTTCCTTGTAAAGAATTATAATTATAATCTGTCAGCATGCTGATAGGAAGAATAAAATATATGACAACACAATGACATCAAGTAACAGAAACCACAAACTGATCGAAACTAGAAATGTCGCTACAGCGACTGGTTATACCCCCGCCAAACAACATTTCATAGGCTTTGGTCAAAACAACATTTCATAAGCTTTGGTCAAAAAATTGAGGAAGTAGTTAAATCCGCAAGATCTTTCCTTGATCTTCTGCCATTAATATGCCATTACCATGGCAACGTACTTTCGGGTACTGTCGAAAAATGCGTTTTGCACATCTACAACCAAAGGCACACATCTGTACCAAGTTTCATGGAAATTGGGCAAAAACTGAGGAAGTAGTTTGCAACACAAAATTTTCCATCATTTTGGCTCATAATATGTGAGCCGTTACCATGGCAACATACTTTTTGTCACTGTCAAGAAATGTGTCATGCTGACCTATATCCTAAGACAAACATTCAATATGAATTCCATGAGAATTGGATGAACACTGATGAAGCAGTTTTGCCATGAAGCATTTTGCCCTATATTTTACCAATAACATGCCGTTACCATGGCAACGCACTTTTTGCCACTGCGGAAATATGTGTCTTGCACATTAACATATTCAGATGTACCTAATTTCATAAAAATTGATCAAAAACTGTGGGAGGAGTTCGCGACGCAAGATTTGTACCCATTTTTGCACATAATATGCCGTTACCATGGCAACGTACTTTTGGGTAATGTCAAAAAATACGTCTTGCACATCTACAACCCAAGGCACACATCTGTGCCAAGTTTTATGGGAATCGGTTGAAAACTGAGGAAGTAGTTCGCGACGCAAGATTTGCAACGGACCGACCGCCCGACCGACCGCCCGACCGCCCGACCGACCGCCCGACCGTCCGCTGATTCCTATATACCCCCTTCAAACTTCGTTTGGCGGGGGTATAATGATGACAAAATAAGAATGAAATAAAACTTGTCATTTAAGATCCAGGACTTAGGTACTGCAAGGAGCTGGGAAAAAATATCTTGTGATGACATGTCCATGGACTTAGTGATTCACAAAACTTTTATGTTGTTAAAAATGGCAGTCAGCTCCAATTTGTCGGCTCCAAGTTTCATGCCGAAATGGTTCTGGTTTTACTTTCAGTATACCAGACCTCTGACCTAAAGGCAAGCTTTGTACTTGAATGCTTTATCACTAACCATAGAGTCCCATGTTCTTGGCAAATGACTGTGAGAGGAGGAAGGTATGACCCTGATCCGCAAAGTAGCGTACGGCCCAGGCATCCTTCTCCAGACTCCCGGAGGCAAATCCCTGGTAGGCCATGTCAAAGAACGGCAGGAGATTCCTATCCTAGAACACACAGGAAGCAAATGATCAGATCATCAGGAAAAGGAGGCACACTTACAAACAAACTATCGTCAAAAAGGGATCTCACTCTCATTCTCTTCATGACTCGGTGTTCCTTTGATGACAGATTTGATCAAGTGAGGGTCTAGCTGAGGCTAACTTTAGAATTATTGTCTTCATTATGTGTAGGAGCAAGAAGGTTCACATTAAGTCCCCATAACTCATCTGCCAAAAATACCTCAAATGACTTCATGACTTCTGATGACGTAGTATCCTGACTACAGCAATTCAACTGCTGTGCAGTCGACTGGGATGCCTCTGCTTCTAACACAATCAGTACACTGTGCCATACATCTATATGACCCATCAGTTACATTTTGATGAATTCACTACCTTGACCACTGACCAAGGAGTGACCTATGTGCATAGAGCAAATATTTCTCATTTACTTCTATGAATTACACCAAATAAAATATTCTCATTAGAATTGCTTCATAGAATTATGACCAGAAGACAGCAAATCAACTTAATTTTGGTGGCTTTTCACCTTAGCCTTTCTTAGGGTGGTGAGTTGGCTCAGTCGGTGGCGCGTCTGCCTCCGACCCAAGCGACCCGGGTTTGAACCAGAGTCTGGACTGAGCAATGTTGTGTGTAATCATACTGTCCCCTCTAGCAAGAGGCAAAACACTCTCTCCCTCGGATAGGACATAAAATGGAGGTCCCGTGTGTGAGAGAGTCACATCTCATGCACGTAAAAGATCCTACTTCATTCATTCATCGCAAAGAGCAGGGTGTTTAACCTGGTGAAGTGGTCTGGCCTCACATCCAACTTGACCCCATGGAAGACCAGCTTAGCATAGCTGAATATGGGCTATCCAGCCATCTTCTCAGATGGAAATATTCATTACATTACATTACATCCCTAGTATTTCAGGCAACTGCTTGTTTATTCATCTAAATTTTCTTACCTCATACTACCACTGGACATTCCTCGTGAAGTTAGGGATACGGCATAAAGATATGGTAGCATGACAAAAATGACCATGGCCTGAATTGAACTGATTTTTAGAAGGCTTTGCATTAAGTTATTCAGTTGTCTGATAACCTTGTTAATCTGTTTAAATCCATTCCAGTCATCATGCAAACTTTCAGCTTCAGTATAATTTGGATAAAATCTTACTTGTTACTTTGTGATTACCACGAAGATAACTCCAAAACAGCTGATCTTCAAGTATGTACCATGTGTTGCAAGCAACTGATAAATACATGGTAGTTTACCACATATCTATCAGGTGCATGTATCACATAATTGTGGGAATGTCATCTGCCCGTTCTTATCATTTTTGTTCCATTCTTACATTTTTCACATGCATAAAAAAAAAAAAGTGGACTATGCAAAAAAAGAAAAAAAAGTGGACTAATACTTTCTGTATGTTGTACATGTAGATTTCCCATTCACATGGAATTCATACATTACCTGTAATTTGATTGCCACACTTCAAAGTATATGAATACAGAAACATTTTGACATGTTGACTCACCTTCACAAGTTGTGACATCTCTTTCCAATGTTCTTGCTGTAAATAAATTTAAAGAAATATAAATTGAGTGCATGTTTGTCTGTGTTATGATTTGAAAGTAGAGGGTGATCATGGCACCACGAATGATACCACTATCCAGTTGTGTTATGCATGCACATACTAGTGTGTATAATATCAGCTGATTTTATAGTTAGTGTGCAATATTATCATTCAGTTATTGAAAATTACATTATGGTGTGTAACGACCCTTTGCACTACAAATATACTGCTCTTGCCCTCATCTATTCTTCAAGTACTGCAGAAGTTGAAAACTTTGATGATACTTTTCTATACATCAGTCAAAATAATAATAATAATAATAATAATAATAATAATAATAATAATAATAATAATGATAATAATAACAATAATAATAATAATAATAATAATAATAATAATAATAATAATAATAATAATAATGATAACAACAACAATAATGATCATAATAATAATAATAATAATAATAACAATCATCATCATCATCATCATCATCATCATCATCATAGTCGTCTATGGCAGTTCATTCTATTTGGTTCAGGTGTATGACATTATAAAAAAATACAACATTAGATACCACATGGATAGCTAAACTTGTTATCCTGTAGTGTGTACAAAATTCTTGTTTTTCATAAATTATGAAATTGTTATCCATGTTATATTGTTGTTCACCCTTTTTAAAAGGACAGTTATTAGATTCATATTTAATATCAAAGTTTCATTCACTCCCATATGATTTCATTGTAACCCAAGATAATTCAAGATAAACGATGTGCAAACCTTGGGGTCCACACCAGTTGGGTTGTGGGCACAGGCATGGAAGATGATGATGGACCTCTCTGGTATTTTCTGGGAGGATCATGAAAAAGTCAGATAAAAAAAAACACCAACATGTGAATGCTGTGGGGTAAACTTCTACTATCATACACTGACAATTATTAATTATTATCATCACGAATACAGTGGAGCTTTATAAGTAATACATTTTGACCTACAGAGATAACAACAGCACTTACTCATAACATGTTCATACATTTCATTTGCATCAGTCTGGGGTATCAGACAAAACAACAACAACAACATATCGTCGCTGGGGTGGCAAGACCTTGTATCTACAAAAAGTCAAATGTTCAGTAGAGCCAAAAAACATGGCGGCCAAAGCACTATATATATAGCGAATGGGATAGCCTTTCCTTCGACATGCCGTAGTGGCTTCATTTTTGGGGTAAGATAGTTGGGATTTGGACAGGACACCACTTAACCCATTATTTGACCATTAATCGAAAAAAGTCATTTTCACCAAAATTGCAGATACAAGGTCTTGTCACCCCAGCAACGATATGTCTGTAATCTAGCTGAAATGATTACACTTACTGTGACTTGTTCATGAACTGCACAAGGACATATCCTCATATGTGAGCCATTTTCATCAATATGACATTTCTCCTGTACTCAATACATCTGAGACTATCCCTTTCCAAACTGGAAGTGGTTTTTACAGGATGTTAGTTATGTAACTGTACTTCCTCGGACTCACAAAAATTAAAACTTGTCAGGGAATATTGCCTTTGAGGATGTCTGACCAATCAATTAGTAACAGAAATATGCCTGCAGACTCAGAAATATAGTAAATATCTCAGCAATTGTGTAATAAATCTATCTTTGTTGCTATTGTTGGCAGCCCACTGGCATAATTATCCTCACCATTAGCATTATCATCAGAAGTACCTAGTAGTGGTATGTCATACCTCGTAATTAACTGTGTGTAAGCTCTCTCCAGTGTTTGCCTTTTTTCCTCTAAGAGGTCCTCCAACTATCATTACTCCAACATTATCATATCATCATTTTTACATTAATGAATCTCTGAATTAGAAAAGACCTACCGAGATATCATCCATGGCACCCGCTGCATCAAAGCCACAAGTAGCCTTGTCATAGTAACGATAGCTTGCCACATCAAGACCAGAGTGCCTGATGCAAATCAAGATGTTCGTCATGAAATCAAGTTTGAGCAAACAACACACAGTTACACACACATGCACACAAATATAAAAAATGGTGCTTATCATCACACAGAATTATCAAGTGAGTGAAATATAAATTATTTAATACATTCGGCTGAAATGTAAAAATATGTGTAATCCAACTGGACAGGATTTAAGCAACAAAGGACTTATAATTTGTGGTATGATGTCTTGAAATGTTACTAACATGTACAAGGAAAAGTAGAATTTACGCGGTGCGTAATATATGTCCCTGCCGGAAGTAGCATTTTGTAGCAAAATGTACAATACAGGTCACAAATCAAGGTCAAAGGTCAAAGAAATCAAAGGTCAAAATTCTGTGTAGAAGTTTTGAAGCCCTCACCTGCTGCCATCACATAAAGCAAACGGAATCGAAATCGGGTTAGAAATGGCGAAGGAGTAGCATTTTGTAGCCATTGTACAATATAGGTAAAAAATCAAGGTCAAAGGTCAAAGAAGTCAAAGGTCAAAATTCTGTGTAGAAGTTTTGAAGCCCTCACCTAGTGCCATCACATAAAGCGAGCGGAATCGAAATCGGGTTAGAAATGGCGAAGGAGTAGCATTTTGTAGCAAAATGTACAATACAGGTCAAAAAATCAAGGTCAAAGGTCAAAGAAGTTAAAGGTCAAAATTCTGTGTAGAAGTTTTGAAGCCCTTAACTAGTGCCATCACATTTAGCAAACGGAATCGAAATCGGGTTAGAAATGGTGAAGGAGTAGCATTTTGTAGCCAATGCACAATACAGGTCAAAAATCAAGGTCAAAGGTCAAAATTCTGTGTAGAAGTTTTGAAGCCCTCACCTAGTGCCATCACATAAAGCGAGCGGACTCGAAATCGGGTTAGAAATGGCGAAGGAGTAGCATTTTGTAGCAAAATGTACAATACAGGTCAAAAAATCAAGGTCAAAGGTCAAAAAAGTCAAAGGTCAAAATTCTGTGTAGAAGTTTTGAAGCCCTCAACTAGTGCCATCACATAAAGCAAACGGAATCGAAATCGGGTTAGAAATGGCGAAGGAGTAGCATTTTGTAGCAAAATGTATAATACAGGTCAAAGGTCAAGGTCAAAGGTCACAACTGAAATTCTGTGTAGAAGCTTCAAAGCTCCCACATAGTGCTATCATATAAAGCAAACAGAATCAAAATTGGCCCATAAATGACAGAGAAGTAGCAAATTGAAGATTTTGATCACACATGGACGCACACACGGACACACGGACGGACACACGGACGGACACACGGACGGACACACACACGGACACACACACGTATGGAGCCCGTTTCATAGTCTCCTGCTCGAACTCGTTCAGCGGGGACAATAAAGTCTTAACAAGGGAGAATATGCATACAAATGACAGGTCACAAACTGCAGAAATGGTCCTGTCAGAAACAGCACAATTTTCACAGCAGTAGCATGGATTGACATTTTTGTTTGTAGTCTAATACAATTCAAAGGAATGATAGTTGAAGTAAGCACATCATGTTTCTGATGGTGTTGTAGTTGTGCTTGGGATTGTACTACAAAGAGTTTGTGAAGACAATGAATAAAAAAGAAATCTGGTAATTCAGTGATAAAGAAAGCCAAACACAGTAAGGCTGCAAAATTTATTGAAAGTCTATCAGATCAAAGATTCTTTCCAAAATTCCAGAATGCATGCAAGAACTCGTCTACCATGGTGACTATGTCACTGCCGGACAAAGAAGCAGGCAACAAGTTCAAATTTTGTTGGGTTGCCACTTTTCTAACCCGTAAGTATTATATCCTTATTATGACACCACAGACAACAATGCAAATCTCGCTTGATAATATCTGGCATCAAGCCCAACAAAGTGTTCTCTTGAGAGTGGACTTACTTGAAGATAGGAGTATGGTTTCCCCATGATGGAGATGGCAGGTAGATGACTTTGTTGTTAGGGAAGAACTTGTTTAGGAAGGCGCCCCCAACACGCAGTGATCCAGTCCCCGAGATGGTTTGTGTTGTAACATTCTAGACACACATAGCAAAGCAATGGAGTGTTTCCACAAGTTCAAGGCAGAACATATATCTTCTTACTACAGAATAGCAATCACAGGAATGTGATAGAGACATCACTATACTCCTGCATGAAGAATTTCTTTTCTACTTCATTCAGAGTACCTGGTTGACATTTGGATATAGTTATGACAAGATATCCTTGATTCATTTCATTAATATATGGAAGAGAAAAAACTCACTATGGGTAATTAACATGAAAGATTCAAAACATTCCTATTCTTTAACAACTAGTCACCTGAATTTTACCTCTATCAAATACCCAACTATTTTCTTTGCAGCTTTGTTCTGGACTTACTGATGCAATAAACAGTTTTTAAAGGTAGGGAATCCCATTTGCATGCCTTATATGAAAAGTTGTGTAAACACAGTGGTATGTTGAAGAAAGTATCATTTTAGAAACTCCCATAAAGTATTGAAAGTGGAAGGTAACATTTAGTACATTTTTATTGACCGTTAGATTTTGAATTGAATTCTTTTCGGGGCTCATCGTAAATTCCAGTACATTACTAGGCTACCTTTGCAGACCCATGCACTGCATGTGTGTCCATCATGTATATTTTGTGAATAAAGTTCATCAAAACTTACAAACATTTCTATATACATTCTTGCCACACACTCTAATGTACATCAGCTCTTATACTTTAAGATTTGTGTTTATAGACAAAAAATACAGAAGACTGCAACAAAAAGGCTTAAGTGTGGCTGATGCACAGAACTACTGAGTAGTTGAGTTTTGTGCATTATTCAAATTGTAGATAACTGTTGACTTCCAAATTTCTAAGCAGTGGCCTAAACAAGTCCCCTGAGGTTCATATTTAATGTTTTGCTGCATTTTGGGAGTTCTGTTAAAGGTACCCCCTACCTTTAAGGTACTCCCACTTCAAATAACAAGAAAATGACATTGAAAAAAAAAAAAAAAAACCAGAAAAGAAACAAAACAGACATACCAAATATTGGGTTGCATTGAGGAAACAAAAGGGCACAAACCACAAATAGTAAGGAACATGAGTGACTTCTCTTTCTCTGTAACTCCAAACACATCTGTGCAAATACCTACCCTTCCTTCTGAGATCACAACACTGTCTTCTCCAAGGGCCAACTTGGCGGCCCCTTTGGCAAAGTCTGGCAGGCCCGTGATACCGAGGTATTCCTTGTCAAGCTTCTGACCCTGAAGGATTTCCTCTGCCTAGGATCATCAACAAGTAGAAAAATAAATCATCATGATCTGTCATTTGTCTTAGCTCTTGAGGTTGGACAGCACAATATGATTATTCATGTACTTTTCATGATCACATCAGACCTCTGCCTTTAAGACAGTAAAAACAGATTTCTGTATCACATCTACTGGCATACAAATGACTTAAAATGACAACATGGCTCAATACAGAAATAACAAAAATGAGTACCATGCAATAGAACTTGTCAAGTTTCTAAAAAAGCAATAGAATTATCAAGACTGTAAACTTGGAAGCTACACTTTCTCATTGTTGTTTTTGAATAATCATATTTTGAGACCTATCACATAATAGTGCCATTCTTCTGCACATTTGAACCAAAGGCATTCAGGTTAACTACCACACAGAGAAGGCGAACAGCCATTTACATGTGGCATCAAGTTTATCTTGCTCACTAGTAAAGAACTAACCTTACGAACAGAGCTGAGGACAAATGGTTTCCCCTCATCATCACGGTATGCTCCCACACCAAGATTGATCTTGCTGGGATTAGTGTCCCTCTTGAAGGCTTCTGTAACTCCAAGGATAGGGTCTGGGGGTCCCATCTCAACTCCATCCCACCAACTAAAAAGTTGAAGGCAAACAAACAATACATAAAAAACTATTTACATAAGAAAATTCATATTACTGGTACACACAGTATCATGTATCCTCTGGTTCTCCATAATGACAGACAATGTAATGTCACTGCCATCTAACTCAGTCGATAAATAAAGAAGCTATTGTTAATATTGTCATTAGTGCTACAGCTGGAATCCTGGATACATTATAGACATTACATTTAGAATCTACTTGTAACCCTACAACTTATATAGCCGTAGACTAGTAGACCCTCTATTAGAAACCCCTGCTGCATTATACAAAGTACTAATAGAATCTGAAACTCTCAAAAAGCACGAGTGCAATGGTAGAAAGTGAGGCAATTACTAACCCATAGTCCCAGGCTAGGGGGTAAGGGGTTTAGCTAGTGGCCATGCAGGATCATTGACCATGCTGTATATTACCATTTCATCATAAAGGCTATTTTCAGCCAAACATGCCCATGCAGTACAGTGTAGGCAATGTTACATGTTTTTTATACAAAATTCTACCATCAGGGTCAAGTTGCTAGAACTAATTTAGTTAGCAGTTGTTATCACTTGATTCTAGACAGGTCTCTAGTCTAAGACTAAGCTAGTTTAAGTGATGCTAAGTACTTCTGTATCGATGTTGATATCACAAATTTCACAAAGCCAAAGTGCACCAAACTCACAGGATATACTACCGGTACATGTAACTAGGTTATTTTCAATCACTAACATATTTGAACCAAAGCAGTTATTGGAAAGCTAAGATGATATTCACTTGAATGTCGTCACTCAAAACAACTCGCTCTTTGAAAGCCTCTAATTCGCAGTTGCTGTGTACAATGTCACTGCCTGCGCTATGACAATTTCCCAGACACCACCCGCCCGTGGAACCACATGCCTCAAGACATAGAACCTAGTGAAGTTGACATCATTTGACATTGTTAAAACAATGACCAAAGATGTCAAATTGGAGAAATGCAGTTCCTAGAGTGCATACGAACACACAAAGATACACACAGACCGACTTACCTAAAGGGACAGATGCACACACACATGATACACTACATGGGCAATTCCGCAGTTAGGTGGACATGACATGGATAAAAGAAAAGTGCCTCTTTATCTTACCCTCTGATCTAGGTATCAACTAATGCCATGGATGTTCACCAATCATTAGGGTCTTTCAAATTCAGTAGATTTTATTTTTCGTATTTATTGATTTTGCGAGATCTAAAACCATCATTTAAAATGTACATGTGGGACTGGGGACGCTGAAATTCACTTAAATGCAAATTACAGTGGGTTCCTTTGAAATTTTTTCCTCAAAGTTTTGCTAAAGGGTAAAAGATGAATACATTTAAATACTCCAGAAGTCATGTGACATTTTGTCAATTACAAAAGGGTGAAATGACCTTCGGAATTACTCCGGACAAATGTAACGTTACTACAATGTAACCGTAACGTTACTAACCATGCTTTTGGGGGTCTAGCTAAAAAATTATCGGTCGAACTGCTGAAAAAATTTGCATGAACATTTGTCATGATGCAATAATTGAAATTAATGCAACACTTTGTTTGAAGTAATTTGAATTTTTGCACACTTTTTGTTACAAGACATTGATTTTTTTGTCATGTCCTTTTATCGTAACGTTACTAACCAGCCCTTTAAGTTGCTATAGCAATTCTAATATTTCTTGGATTGTGTTCATTCTTTTCTGTATCATAAACCTGGGAAGGACGAACATGTTTTTGACATAATTTTGACTTGAAATGAATAAATGGTAATTTAGTGGTAAAAACAAATATCTAAATTTGTTCAAATGTAACGTTACTAACCGCGGAATTGCCCACATCATGACATGTATTTCCCATTATATTTACAACACATACAATGTATCTAAATATGAGGCGGACGTGAGCTGGGTTGAGATCTTCTGCAACACCAACTCAGGCCTAGTCAGGATAGGACGCATCACCACATTCCGTGAAGAGCTTGCTTGAGTTGCGGGTCACCTATCCACATCCCAGTTTGAAAAGCCCTGCGTCTGGTCCGAAGGGTTCTCTGGAGGTCACCTTTTGTTAGGTGGTCCTATTTCCCAATCACCACAAACAACAACTGTTACTATAAGTAGAAATAGGGCCTAGTTCTAATTCTAGTATTTCTACTCATTCATTCCAAGAACTACTGTAGTATGATAATATTACACTCCTACAGACTGGAACATCCTATACTACCAGTAATTACCACCGACATGCGACAGTCACCAGCATCACAAACAAGGACTCCAATAATCACAGCAGCAACCTTGTACTTCATCCAATGGCAAGAGCAAAGCAACTAACCATTAAACCTCTCCTATTACTGAATACTTTGTCTTTGATCTAGGTAGGCCTAGCTTTTAAAGTTTCTCTCTCGCTCCGCGCTATCTAACGCTGTTAGTATCTAATCAACATCATAAAAATCAGCGCACCCCCTGTCCGGTTGGCCCCTACTTATTAATATTAATATTTAGGTGTGTTGGACTGGAGTTGGACAGTAACATTCTGGAAGAAGAATTGAAGAAAGAAGAAAGAAGAAAGAAGAAAGAAGAAAAAGAAGAAGAAGAAGAAGAAGAAGAAGAAGAAGAAGAAGAAGAAGAAGAAGAAGAAGAAGAAGAAGAAGAAGAAGAAGAAGAAGAAGAAGAAGAAGAAGAAGAAGAAGAAGAAGAAGAAGAAGAAGAAGAAGAAGAAGAAGAAGAAGAAGAAGAAGAAGAAGAAGAAGAAGAAGAAGAAGAATCTGTTAGTTACTGTTAATACAGTGTTATACACCTTAACAGACCCAGAGACAGAAGAAAGTCTGCACTGGCATTTAGTGGCAATGCAATCACTGGACTGGGTTTACGCTTACCTCGACTGCTTAGAAGCAGTTGTTCCAAGGCATCTGGCGTTTGTAGATGCACGAGACTGGCGTACAGCAGAGTTCAACGCTGCTCTTAGGGCCATTTTGCGATTGAATATCCAATACACGAGTGTAACAGATGATTGGATACTATTACTAGCAGTGGTAATTACTGCCTTGAGCTAGCAAAGCCAGAGGGTACGACAACACAACCGGTGGATAAATGAGCGAAGAGCGATCATCCAGCCAGCACGTAGGCAGGCAGGCGAGTCGAGATCTGATACCAAAGCGTTATTCGCCGTGGCGTAAGCGGTCGACGGTCTCGTCTGACGGCTGCGGCGGATACGGTACAGCCAACCGAGTAGAGCCGCGATGCGTACGCATCGAACGCTGGCGTTGTGCACGGCAATACGGTCCGCGCCACGCACATGGATAGCTGGAACACGACTGTACTAGGCTATGTGCTGGTCAGTTAGGATATAGATCTAGGTCATACGTTTCAAAATTATAATTTTCTTCGCAAACAAAAATATAAAAATACATATATTTAAATATGAAAAATATATATAACTTATATGTATGCTAGAAATCTATTGCAACTCTCTGATTTTTCCCAACTTGTATTGCAATTGCTTTCATGGTAGGCTAGGAAACGTTAAAATCACGCATTCCCCGACTGACCTGGATGAGGGTCAACAAACTATTTTCATGGCTTTTTTAGTGAAACGTCAAGAGTCTTTTTGTACTTTCCTACCAGTCGGATATTTTTTTTTCTCTTCAGTAATGTATTTCACCAAAACCAACACAACTCTTCATGGCACCAAGCGGTATAGTCATTAACTGTTTCCCTGAAAATGCTGTAATTGCTCATTTCACTACTAAATAATTTCAGATTTTATATGAACTGTGAATTGTCACATCATTCTATATTTGAAGTCACCATACAAAATGGCAGCCTCCATGCTCCTGAGAAATACACGCCATGAGATACAATTTTTATCATGTTTCTGTCATCATGGAGCACTTATTAGCAAATCTTCTCATCGATTTCGCACTTATTCTACAAGGAGTGTAGACAATTCACAGTATTGCGTAGATCAACTAAGGTAATGTTTAACAGCAGGCAAATGATTTGAACTGATTAGTTTGTTCAGTCCCACCCCTAGGTATACTTGCTGTATTTTCGTTGCTCCAAAGATTGATAATTGATGTTGTTAATACTGTGAGATATCTGTAAGATGTAATATTTCGGAGGTAAATGTAATTATTATCACTAACAACATTACCCTTGATGTATAACCACACGGCACGAACACCTACAAGGTCATTTTAGGACCACTGAGTAGGTCCTAATAGGATTCAGGGTGGTCCACAACTTGAAATTTGAGCATGCACATGTATTTTACATGTTGCATGTTGCAAGCTCAGAACCTGAGAATATTGCAGAAATTGTATGCGCGGAGCGCACACCACGAGCATGTGTTACGCAATATTTTGCAGCTTATCTCTCTTCGTGCTGCTTACATTCAATGACTTACGTTCTCTTTCATGTTTTGCACACAAATATCTCAGTAAATTTACCAGATCACCGTGCAGATAGTTTGATCTTTCTTGTGTTTTGCACATGTTTTTTTTTTCACGTTTTAATTGAAAACATTTTATTTTTAGCTTGCAAATTCTTGAGGATGTTGCACAACATGTATTGTTGCTGTCTTTTTAACTACATGCAGCCGCTGTCGCGAAGCGACGCGGCTGCACCTCTATTCCTTCGCAGACGTTGTCATTTTTCAGTGTGGTTGTGCGACTCCTTCATGAATATCTTTATTAATCATGGAAAACTAAAATACAAGGAATTATCGTAATCTATGATAATTATTCAATAATCGGTATGCGATTTTTTGTTTAATTACGTCAAAAACTCACCGACATCTGTGGCTGAAATCAGGTCTGTAAACGTCCTCATTGCTTCACTCCTCATCTGCGTGTTATTTGAATGGCATTCACTCTCGTATACTACAACGTACAACATAGGTAGTCGGAGAGCTAGAGGGCGCCTCTTCGACTACCTACGTTGTACGTTGTAGTATACGAGAGTGAATGCCATTCAAATAACACGCAGATGAGGAGTGAAGCAATAAGGACGTTTACAGACCTGATTTCAGCCACAGATTTCGGTGAGTTTTTGACGTAATTAAACAAAAAGTCGCATACCGATTATTAAATGATTATCATAGATTACGATAATTCCTTGTATTTTAGTTTTCCACGATTAATAAAGATATTCATGAAGGAGTCGCACAACACACTGAAAAATGACAACGTCTGCGAAGGAATAGAGGTGCAGCCGCTGTCGCTACAGCGGCTGCGTGTAGCTACTGTCTTTTAAGGATGTTGCACAAGAATTTGAGCATGTTGCAGCAACATGCTGAACCTCTCGTGGACCACCCTGTGGATTTGTTGTGATTGGTGTCCTATCACTGCCTGATTGTATCTACAGATCTAGTTTTAGATTTTTAGAATCTATCTCAAGTCGAGTCTTGTTCTTTTTAAGCAGGTTGAGCCTCATTTTCTATGTATTGTTTATTGGCTTAAAGGGAAGGTAAACCCAAAGAGCAATGTGGATTGAGTGAAAGCAGCAACATTAGTAGAACTTATCAGTGAAAGATTGAAGAAAATCGGACAATCGATGCAAAAGTTATGAATTTTTAAAGTTTTGGTGTTGGAACCGCTGGATGAGGAGACTACTAGAGGTTATGACGTTTGAGTGGACTACAATATAAAGAAAATACAAAGAGAATTCCAATAAAAATAATTTTTCATGAAAATTACAAATTCCATCAACTTGATTCTGACATATGTTAAGGGTAGCAATTATCCCCCCAGCTTTCTGAAAGCGGTTAGTCAAGTGCTCTTTCATAATGCTAGAAAAGTGAATTTTTGTTGAATTTCCTTTATATTTTCTTTATATTGTTGTCCACTCATACGTCATAACCTCTAGTAGTCTCCTCATCCAGTAGTTCCAACACCAAAACTTTAAAAATTCATAACTTTTGCATCGATTGTCCGATTTTCCTCAAACTTTCACTGATGTGTTCTACTAATGTTGCTGCTTTCACTCAATCCACATTGCTCTTTGGGTTTGTGTTCCCTTTAAAATATGAATGATATCATCAGTTATACGGTGAATATGCAATGTTACCTGTATGTGCATGTGGCCGGATGACATGAGTACCTACCTCCTTTTCTTTCTCACTATCTTCTAGGTATTGCTATTTCTTTTTTATTTTTATTTTTTTCTTCTGAGCATATCGGCTGTTTACCACAACAGCGACCCCAACACGTGACTGCCCTGCAATGGGGTTAATCACCTGTGTAAAATTACTGGGATACATGACATGTTTTGTTGGTGAAATATTTTGTTGTTTGCCATAGTTTAAGTAAGTCGGTCTATACTTCGTTAGAACTGCGTATATATTTCTTTGTGTATTTAATGAGGCCCGGAATATTAACTTCGAATTACTGAGGATCATCATGTGTGGTACTTTGACTTCATTTCCTCAGTTTATTATATCTCTGTTTTCTCTCACAGCGATTTCCTTATCTCTTGTGTGCAAAGTTAGCCATGATGAATAATTATGATGAATCAATGTGTATGTTCTCTAAAGTGATTTGTTGATTAATTGTGTGATGCAGAAACAGTAAATGAAATGAAATGAAATGTAATACAATAGGTAGAGGTTGGATTAATTATACACAACACCTTCACATGGCGTCTTATGAGGCTATTAAAAGCTTGGGTTCGCTTGTACTATTGGTCCAGTGACAAGCTTTCAAAGAAAATATTCAAAATAGTAATATCCACTACACTAGGTTAGGAGTAGGAGAGATTTAGTGAAGGTGAATGGTGCTGGTTGTGTATTAACATGTCAATGATAATGGTAAATAATCTTGTACTAGTAGTTGTACCTTGAAGCTTCAAGGTTTATGAAGGAAGGTTAGTTGGAGCTCTGACGAGACAGCACTTCCAAATTGTATATTGCACATTATTGTATTCAATGATATACCCCAAAATAAAATGTGATTATAGATTCTACCGTGAATATACAGTGTCATGGAAATTATGTTCACACTGCAACTTAATATATGAATTTGCAAAACTTCTTAAACTTACAAGTTTGTAGTTACACTGCACTGCACATTTAGCCCTTTAATATCATTCATGCCAATTTTCACATCATCATCAGAGTTCATGATCATTTTCATGTTTTGATCAATTATTTCTTTTATAATTGTGTACCAGTATGTGGTATTTACCTTCATTCCACTTGAGAAAAAAAAATTGTATAATATTATATAAATGGTTTATATAATAGTTTTTTTTCAGTTTTTTGTTGAACAAATTTTTTTGTTTATTTTCACTCATTTTTTGGCTACCAAAATCTATTGTTGGGCCACTGAAATTGTGTGTGTGTGTGTGTGTGTGTGTGTGTGTGTGTGTGTGTGCATGTGTGTGAGTGTGATTCTTGAAGATTAGATTGAATTAATAATCCTATTTCTCTCATTTTTTTTTTCTAAAAAGGAAGCAAGACTATGAGGGTTTCCTAGTCTCTCTTTTGATGCCTTCATCATCTCGTTCTGCATCGATAGCCTTGAGGACCTTCAACGCTGAACTAGCCTCAGTCAGAGATTCTGTTTCAAATGTTCACATTGGGAAGATGAGGCTACAGTTTTGGAGAGATTGTATTGAGAAGATATACGCTGTGAGTACATGTTTTCTTAAATGTTTGTTGTTTTTTAAGTTCAAACAAGAGCAAAATGTTTTTGGTGTAAGAGAATTTATCAGATATAAATGTCGAAGATAAATAACATAATTTTAGGGTTATCTTAGTATTCATGAGAAAATGTTGAAATTGTCTTAAGTATTATGCACCTCAACATTTATCCAAATGCCTGGGTGTGTCAACATAGAATTTGATGGCATATCTGCATTAATTTGATGACATATGTGCATTAATTTGTGTCTCATTTCACAGGGGAATCCTCCACATCAACCCATTGCCATGGAACTCTTCAAAGCAGTACAAAAGCATCAATTGTCTCGCAAATGGCTGTCACGCATGGTCAATGAACGGGTATGTTGGCTTTCATGTAACCTCAAGGAAGATGATGTTTAATGAAGGTCAATGTTGAGTTAGAATGAGCTGATTTAAGTAGTTGCTTATTATGCTAATGAAGGTAAAAAGTAGAAATGTGGAGAACCACTTTCATGCTCTCTGTTAAAAAGCTAAATTGGGAATGTCTTTGAGTATTTAATCCCATGTTGCATTCCAAATTTATAATGCTCAGTTGCTGTACAGCCTGCTTGAAAACATGCAATATGAATATACTTTTAACAAGAGACTGATAACTATGATTCTTTTAAAATGTAACTTACTATACAAGTTTGTTGTTTTGTTCAGTCCATGAATCTTGATTTATTCTTACAGGAAAGTACTTTGAAGGACAAGTCATTTGCCACTGTTTCAGATGTCGAGACTTATGCAGAGAACACAATGTCATCAGTATTGTACTTGACCTTACAAGTTTTAGGTGTGTATGCCTCAGTAATTGCCTCTCGTAGTCATAGTTTCCCTTTTCATTGTTTCTTTACTTGCAGATTTAATTTTTCCTACTTTCCTTTCTGCAAAGATTTCCTTGGTAATAATTCCTACAGTTGTGTTTTAATTTCAAAGCATACTGGTAATTATTAAACCCTGTACATAGATGCAAAGGTGCTTCAAAACACACTGTACAGCTTTACATCCCCTGTGCTATCCGCAAGCAGTCATAGTTATAATTATGTTTATACATTAATGCAGTGGTTAGACTATATAGATAAACTCGAAATAAAATGTGATGAGATTTCTGTTAATAATATGAATGCTAAGTTATTGTCGTTTTTTTATAATGGAGTATATAGGCTGCAAAACTCCGCCATCAAATATTTCTGTTGTCTTCGAAGATTCGTGAGGGTTGAGAAATACACAGTAGGCATGTGTCAAACACGCTGTGGCAATCTAAGGGGGCCTTGCAAGAAAGCTGAGTTGCAATCGATTCAAATATCAATTGCATCTTTGGCAAATGATGGATCAAATACAATTTTGCAGTCAATTACAAATTTGCCAGTAATCAAAAGACATTAGAATGATTTGGGGGATTTGTGGGGGATTCTTGCAATGTCCCTTACAACTACAAAGTTATATTCTTCTAAGTAAACCGTATGCTGAAACTAATCTCTGAATGTATACATGTATTACAAATGTATTATGCACTGGGATATGAATGGAAACAGACTGAAATCATGAATTAAAGTGATATCAACTCGAATTATAACGTGAAGCACATGAAATCTTGTCATGCTTCTAAACTGAAATGAAAATTGTCAGCAACAGAATACAGCTTTTACTGTGGACCTCAATACATATAAAATTTGTTCATGTATTCAAGCTGAAATGTTAATATTGACAATGAATGAAATTCCTTTGTATTTCCAAGGCATTAAAGACATCCATGCAGACCATGCTGCCAGTCATATTGGTAAATCACATGGCATTGTGAACCTCATTCGGGGAATACCCTACCTGGCCCAGAAAAGGAATGTCCTTGTTCCCATGGAACTAACAATGAAGGTTTGTGTCAGAAACTTTTCTCAAGATGACAAATTGTGACTAAAAACAAATGCATGTGATCCTCTATGAATCAATTCAAATTGTACAGTGCACTCCCGTTATAACGAACACGGTTATAACGAAATTTCGTTATAACAAAGTAAATCTTCTGGTCCCAAAATAATCACCATAAAAGTCTATGGTAAAAGATTCGCTTATAACGAACACGGTTATAGCGAAATTTCCGTTATAACGAAGTCTTTTCCGAGCGCCATAGACAAAGAAAAACAAAAGAAATGTGCTCCGTTATAACGAAATGCGAATTGCTTTCGAAAATTCGTAGCGGAACAAGCATTTATAGCTTCTCTGCATGGGTGAACGCTTCACACCACTGTGTGTTCGCTCTTTGTGTCACGTACAGTTTCTGAGGGGAACTTGCATTTATTATTGTGATACAGTTATCCCATCACATTTCACATAGCTTTCCAGTGTATGACGAGTATTCAGCAAACATAATATGATATATATACGTGGTTTTCTTGTTTTCATTATATATTGTATTTGTTCGGTTATAACGAAATTTCGTTATAACGAAAGAAAACTGCCGGTCCCGAGCATTTCGTTATAACGGGAGTGCACTGTATGACCATAGCTCATAGGGCCTACTTATTTAGCTCAATGAAATCTAAAGAAAATACAGCCCCAAATTAGAACAGGAACCTCCTCCCATTATATACATGTATATGATGATTGTATGTGTGTTTGTGTATTTGATTTAATTTATTCTACTTGTAAAGTCAAAACAAAAAAGAATTACATTGTAAAGAATTTAAAATAACATTACTAAATTACAAGGGAGCAAAAAGGAAGGGTAATCTCATGTGATGCTACAGCATATATACATTATAAAAGGCAGTTTATTTGATTCAATTATGACAGAGGAGACCATTAGCATATGCATAGCTTTAACTGGCTGAAGACCTCGAGGGGAACAAAGCTTGGGTTTTCCTCTCACAAAAGGTGTATTTTATAGTGGTACTGTAAAGCAAGATACATGTATTTTCATGGCATGAATTTTTTGCAAATTGGAGCAGACGGCCTTTTTTGTGGCATGAAATTTTTGCAAATTGTCACTGGCATTCAATGCACCTAGTATAGACAAGATCTTTTGGCTGCATTGTAATTTCGCAAATCTTGGCTCTCACGAAATTTAAATGCATGCAAACATTTCTCATTTTACAGCCATTATATAGTGTGTGTGTATGGGGGAGTATCTCTGTGTTTCAGAAATTTGTTCAAGGCAGCTTCTCATTCTTGTATCATGTCAAAATTTCTATGTATCATCCATTTTTAGTGAGAATGAATAGGAAATATTTGTTTTGCAAATTTTTCAAGCTGTAACAAAGTTTCATTTGAAGGTTACCGCTGGAATAACATAACCCAAGTGTTGAATTCAGGCAAACTGCCAACTGGTTCAGTACTGCATTTTGATATTCCCTCCAAGTCTTTTGTACAGTTATTTTGAATATGTGAAGAGTATCCCATGTGCTCACTGGGATATTTAATTGCTTCAATGAATATCACTTTATGAAGAACCCAAACATTGTTTGACATGTGAAACTTTGTGTTAATTTTGTCCCATAGTACAATCTCTCTCATGAAGACATTATCAGAGGGAGTAGAGGACAGGCCATGAAAGACTTGACCTTTGACCTTGCCAGTTTAGCAAATTCACATCTTTCACACGTAAGTTCATGTATTTTTTGTGGTCCAGGTCATATAATCTGTCTTGAGCCACAAAGGGCTCTGCATTTTGTTTATGAAGAGTTCAGTGTGTCAATGTAATGATACAAGCATTTTTTGCAGAACTACGGAATTTTTACAGAACAAATTTGTTTTCAACAGCATGAAGATATCAGAAATGTATTTTATAGCTGTAGTGTTCATTATGTATTTGAATCATGTGCATATTGTACACATACACCAGTCGCAGGGGAAAAATAAGAGTTTATGAACAATTGTACATGTATGGGTAATATATGTATCACAAATGACTGATATATTTTAATATGCAATTTTAGCTGTTGCAATAGCAGTAAGTCTTAAATGTCTCATAATTCTGGTCATAGTAAGATGTATAGATGATGATCATACTTTCTGCTTTAACCCTCAGGCTCGGGACCTGAAGAAGGATATTCCTCGCAGTGCCTTCCCAGCATTCCTTGTGACCGTTCCCTTGGAGTCGTACCTAAAACGAATCCAACAGGCGGACTTTGATATCTTCCATTCAAGTCTCACCAACAGGAACCCGCTGCTCCCCGCACAGCTTTGGCTCCAGACATGGCGGAGAACATACTGAGACTTGTTTCTTCTTCTCTCAGGGAAGAAAGAGAGAAAGAAACAAAATGATCCGGTCCATGCAAGATCCTGTTACAACTTTGCTTCAGTGACATTGGCTGACCTGATCGAAAGTCTGATACCAATACACTTCCTGTGGTGGAACTGTTAGAGAAACACTGGAGCAGCTGTGGTCACAAATGGTACCGATGCACAACATTGCAGGAATACTGTCACCAAGTCACCAAGACACGCACAGGGTGTAAACTTCTCAGGTTCCCCCCCCCCCCCCCCACTTTGATGGCAGTTTACTGCTACATAGAGTTTCATAGCAGTGAGGGGTCATTCTAAAGTATTCTTTACTTTAAGAAATTCTTGTGCAATTTCAAGACTTTCAAAGTATCTGTAATTTGTTGATTGTTGGGGTATAAAGATACTTAGTACAGCAATATCAGTCACTTTGCTGATAAGTCTATGCCATTCAGAACTTCAGGGTATCACTTCTTTTTTTCATTGACTACCTGAACAGTTGTCATGCAGTAACTCATGTGGTGATGGGACAAATATGCAGATGAATATATTAAAGTAGGGGCAAATAACTATAGATAATCAAAATTGGATGACCTTACAGGAAAATCAAGCTCATAGAGAAAGATGCATACGTTTGCAGTGATTCGATAACAGAGTAGTGTTGATTTTGAGACAGGTCGATACACAAAAGAAGAAACTTATTCAAATGTCAGACAGTCATTTGATGTGGGGTTTTACAACAACAGAAGAGCAGAGAACAGACCTTTCAGGTATATAGAGATGGTTATCGTAGATGAAAGTGCCACTGTCTTTGATGTCACTCTACTGTGAGAAATTCATATTCATGGGCATTTATTGTAAAAAAAAAATGAAATGAGAAGTGCACATTTTTGTCATGAAGTATGGCAATTATGGCAACGACTTCAGTCCTCCCAAGTTGCTTGGCTCCTGCTGTCATGGTTGCAGAGGTTCCTGTGACATGGCTACTAAGGTAATCATATCCTGCCAGATGTATTACTGAGGGTGCGTGTGCGTGTGTGTGTGTGTGTGTGTGTGTGTGTGTGTGTGTGTGTATATCATGTTCATGCCAACACTGCTACAGCATTGTGAAGAAGTACAAATTATTGTACATTTATTCAGCAGAAAAGAAATACATGTATTGTACATTGTATTGAATCCCCCCAAAGAATCTGTACCTTTTATATTTGTGTTTAGTTTCTTTGCTCAGTGTGTGAATGTACATTTTCTTTTTTTTTCAAGTGTACTGCTTAACTATTATTTTGTTTTGATATTCATGAACCATCAGATCATACATTTATTCATAGGTCAATGCCTATGGGTGTGTGTGTGGCTGTTCGTCTCCAAATGATTTCTATAACTATAGCTGAGCAAGATATGAAGCCAGATATTTGAAAAGACATCTCCCTCTTTCAGATATCAAGTACATGTAATGCATAGGCTGTTATTTTTGCGGACGGACATTTTCGCAAGATGATGTTTTTGCAATTTGACACCCTGGCTACTAGTATCGTACAGTAAGTGCATGCCACTTTAATGTACACGGTGATATTTTCAGCTGGTGTTAAATTCTCAAAATTCACGAAAATTAAACCCTTACGAAAATAACTTTAACAGTAAAGTATTTATATTGCACCTGCTTATGGGTGATTTATATGTATTTCAACATTTCCTTCAAGCTTGTGAAGTTGTGGGAGATTCCCACAGATGGTATCAAAAGTCTCCTGTATTTGAAACAAGTAAATAGAAGATGTCAATGATACAAAACATGCTTGATGACTATTATTTCAGTGATTAAATGCTGGCATTGCGGCATGAATTCTTTTGTGAATAATAATGAACGCAAGTGTGAACAATTCATACATTGCGTATCCATGTCTAACTTTTCAAAACCTATCGTCTGCAAAGTTTGAAGTTTGGATGCTTGTTGAAACATGGCTTTTGTCAAATCTAATTTCATACACAGATTTACATTTACTGCATCACCACTTACAATGGATTTTGAGACATTATCATGCCTTGATGTTGTGAAATTAGACTGATTTCTACAAAAAAACAAACTACATGAGGCAAGATAGTTGTTTGATAAAGACAAGATACATGTATTTATTTTTGAGCATGTCCTTTGAAGTTTGAAGCGGTGCAAAACTTAGACAGAAAAATCTGTCTGTTCAGAGGAGTTTTATAACATTTTTTTTTACCTTCACGGTTTTGCTCCGAGACAGACAGAAGCCTCTGATAGACATTGCTGTGGGGGATGCTCAACCACTGTCCCCATGGACGTATGGGGTGAGGTACCTCACCCTCCTTAATAACATCCTAGATAACAGTCCTAGATCGACAAATTTAGACTTAAATAGTAAAATTTGCATAAATTATTATACATATGATTACACAATAGTACACTGTATACAGTGCGCTCACCAGCTGTTTGAAACAGTGAAGATATGAATGGAATTTTCATGGAAAAAGATGCAGCGACCAGCTCATCAACACACTAGTACACTGTAATGCAATGATAGCATGCTGATAACTGATCATCGGCGAATGCATCCATTAGCCAATCACCACTGGTTTCCCTGGGCAGAGCACCCCCTACAGGATCGGGTATGAGAGCCTTCACTCTGTATCGGAGAGGGATTCTGTGAAGCCAGACGTAGTTTCTGTGGAACATATCCCTGTCAATAAATACAGACTGATCTTTCGGTCTACAAAACACTGCCTTTCACATTGAGTACATGTACCTCACCATCATAAGTTCAGATGCATCTGTGAGAATGAAGTAGCAAATATTTTAGAGGAGAGTAGCCCACATTTTTGTACTGTCAGTTGGGTATTAGGCTGTGATGGGTTTACATGTACCAGTCATCTGGAGAATAAAGCCTCCGGTGAAATATAAATCCACATTAAGAACTGTTGCCCATATCAGAAATGTATCTGAAGAATTTATAAAACTGCATCTTGATTCTTCTGCCACAGAATGAGAGGGGTATAGATACAAACATGCATTTTTAATCCTCACTACTCTCCCAGAGCATATGGGCTTTGCATGTGCAGACCAAGGAAAATATACCATCATATATTTTCAAGATTAATAACAAGAAATGCAGTCAAATTAGAAATCTGTGGTAACACACAAGGCTCTTAAAGAACTATAAATTTGATCCAACATTAGTGCATATTTGATCCAACGTTAGTGCATATTTGATGACTTCATTACTCATAAAGCTGTATTAATTATTACACTTGTGTTTACAAAACTTAGTGCCCTGGAGGATGGGTTTCTATGGTTATACGTGGATTTTATTTATAAACAATGTTCTACTGGTTTGGAAAAAAAAAGAACCAAAAATGTCACTTGTTACTATTGGGCAATACAATATATCTTGGCTCAACTGATATGATGTTGCCCTCATCCTCAACTTGCAGAAATGTGGCCTAGGTTTAGTCATTACATGTAGTATCAGTCTACCGGTAGATCTCACGAGCATTTATGCAAGGCTTGACATTAGCAGTGGCCCAGGGCAACTAAATTTCCAAAAAAGGCTGTCTTTTGGTGGCCACACTGGACAGCTAATATTCAAAACATTTTTTTTTTTTTTTTTTTTTTTTTTTTTAATTTCCTTTCATTTTGGGCCACCAAAATGTCAAATTCATAGATTTTTGTGGTCCAAACAGTCGAGCCCTGGCTTATGTACAGTTGTATTTATCTGGCCAATACTGTACTCCAGAATCGCGAATCGCCACATTTGTGAACTCGTCGGGAAGATCTAATTCATGAAAAATTGTACTCGCTAAACGCATGACGTATAGAGTATTTGATAACATGCCTGCTAGGAAGAGTTGAGGACATTGCGTGAGGTTACATTTAGAAAACATCAAAAACTTTGGATAAAATTGGCAGCTCTCTAAAAAGATGTTACCATATTTATCATTACATTAGTATGTGTAGTGTAAGATCAGTGGACTGGAACATACAGTAGTTGTACTCTTTACAGACATTTGGTGAAGCTGCATTGTTAGGAAAGAGAACAACGTTGGGATGGAGATGACTGCTGTATATCTTCCAAGCATTTGAATAAATATGATTCAGCATCTGGTATGATGCAAAGCCTGCATCTCTGCCCCATGCACATGTCATGCTGACACCGGTCCTAACATGTCACAGTTCACCATGATAAGGCACTGAGTGTTTTCCTTTTAAGTGTACACGGATAGTCTTTTACGGCTGTTCCTGATGGGACAGTAGGGATCTTCATGTGAAGAGTCGTATCGTTGCATCGGCTCCAGCAGTGAATATCCATGGTTGCGAAGGGTGGAACTCACAGGCTAGCACACCAAGGCTGTTGGTGATCACATGACCTCGAAGGATCTTCACAGGCACAATGAGCGGATTCTGGAGGAGATCACTGCAAAACAAAGAGAAAGAAGTGAGAGAGAATGCCTCATTTCAAGATTTGTTAAAATAAAAATAAATGGCCAAATAATCATTTTAATCTTGAAATTTGTCAAATAGAATAAGACCCATAAAAGTTGAGGACCACTGGGGCAGCACTTGAAATGCAAAATCGAGCATTCAAGACTGACACTAAATTGTGCAACAATGTCTAATGATTATAACATGTCCCTCAATGGGGATTTCTGTTTATTATGCTTGCGCCTCCTCATATACCTCAATTCTTTTTTAATTTTTTTTAAAGAAAGTGTCTCATGCCATTCTTATAACACAACTAAACATTAATAATACGCAATAAGATTACATTACAAATCAGCAGCAATTTGAAGCCTAGAATGGAGTACACTAATAAACATTTGTGATATCAGCAATCTCAACTTCAGGCCCACTTCACTGCTTTTGTAACACTATAATTTCACACCATTACCTATTATATATAAGTGTATATATATATATATATATATATATATATATATATATATATATATATATATATATGTATGTATAGATATATATATATATATATATATATATATATATATAATAGTAAAAGGCGAAGTTGTTGTTGTTGTCGGGGCCTTATGTATTTCCTGTTTTATTCCGGCGTTGCTGGTTTGTCTATCTCCTCCCGAGCCGTCGGCTCCGGGCCCCCGAGACCGGTGCCGTCGGCAGCGGGAGGGTCTCCTACGTGCCTTGGACCGGGTTTCGTCCGCGCTCCGCCTCCGTGTCGACGTCGAGGACGACAAAGAGAAATTAATTAGATAGATGCATAATGCATTTTTGTGCGTGACGTCAGAGCCGAGCGTTTTAATATTCACCGATCCTGCGCTGGACTCCTGCCTTTCTCGATCGTCCATCTTTTAGCTTGCAGAGACAGTGGGGATACTAAAGTCAAAAGGATGATGGCGTGCAGCGAAATCTCTGTCATATTCCGGCGGACACGCACGCACGCACACAATGTACTCTCGGGTACGGTATGCCAGTGTGTGGCCTGCGCCTGTGTATGTATTGAGGATGGTTACACGAAACACTATCTGCGTGTGTACGTGTGCGTGATATGGACCCTCATTATGGTATAATACTTAGTACACGGCATGGTCATACAAGAGCATTTACGTACAGCGACGTTCGCCACTGGCGTGCCCAAATGAAAACAACGAATGCCGTTATTTTATTGTATTTTGTACAACTGCAGGATAATATGCAGCTCATGTACGTCATTTAGTTTACTCTCAAGTCGGGTATCATTGTACTCAGACTGTTCAGGACGGCTAAATATCCACTTAAATTTTGTCCTTGCCGATCGTACCCTTCCATATCAGAGTACACGCGCCGCTGTTACTGCATGGCTGCTGTAAACATGAATATTCATAAGACGTGCGGACGCGGGGGAAACCCTCGCTTTGCTGACCGCCAATTTTTGAAGTTACAATTAGTGGACATCAAATGTGTGGTTAACTATGGTGCATCAAACCAAGTTTTGGTGATAAAAATAAAAAAGAGGGAGCAAATGACGACAAAAAATATTGTTCTTTCTTCCATAACGTGGGAAAAGAAAATACAGAAAGAAAAAATACGAGGCCCTGAGACCCATGGATTCCCACGGGTGCCTACTTATTAAACCTAATGACTATGATCTCCCCCTCCCCAAATATAACAATGATGATTATAATGATAATATAATAATAATAATGATAATAATAATAGTGATAGTTATAATACTAATGATAACAATAATGATGATAATAATGATGATAATCCACAGTCTGAAGCAGAAGAATAAGGACATTAATGATTATGATAATAATGATAATAAAAATGTACAGTCTGAAGCAGATAAACGGGTGGTTCTATGATCCATCAAACCAAGGTTTGGTGATAAAAAAAAAGAAGAGAGCAAACGAAGACGAAAATATTTTATTTCTCTCAGCACAATAGTAACAAAAACACTAGGGGTCTATAAAAAAAAATTAAGTAGTCCAGCTCAGCACAAGATTACGTATGTTAGTGCAGTGAAGCAGTTTTGGACAGTTTGCGCAGGACTCTTCAGAAAAGCTTTTTATCAACAGCCTCAAAATGGGGGAAACAGATTTTTACAATTTTTAACAAATTAACACTTCCGCCTCCCTTGGTTGATCATCCCTATATTATGACTCACTCTCTCCTCTCCCCTAAATAATAATAATAATGTTAGTAATAATACTAATGATAATAACGATAACAATAATACGCTGAAATAATGATAATAATGTATACAATAGGCCAATTCAAATGAATGGGGAGGGGGTGCTATGATCCATAACTTAAGAGTGGGCGAAAGAGACACAAACAGGTACTGGATTGTTTTGATGTTTAAAATGAAATAGCAATGATAATGAAGCTATTTGAAACGTCTACCAGTCGTAGAGTAACCTTGACATGACGGAAAAAAAAGATATTCACTATCCTTGACCGATAAACTTTTTTCCTTAATTCCCTTGATTCATCCCCATGTCAATGAATAATATGAAATAATAATAAAACCGAATGACTATGATCTCCCCTCCCACAAAATAACAATAATAATAATAATAATAATAATAATAATGATAATAATAATGCTAATTATTATGATAATAAAACTAGAAATGTCGCTATGGCGACTGATGCCTCCGCCATAATGCATTATTCTCCCAATGGGTGTATAGTACAATGTCTTCACAATGTGTAATGACAGTTTCACATAACTGGCAGAAATATCTGGAATGTTCACTTTCCACGAACTGGGTTTGCTATAATTGTCTATTAAAGAGTGCAGGTATGCATATTTGGGGAATTGAAAATTTTTACTTGACTTCTGAGCGATCTTATTATAAGTTTATGCATTGAGTATAATTTTCAAGGTATGAAGAAAGAGTGTAATTACAGTGCAAAATATATCTTCTTTTTTTTTTTGCATTTAAACCTGACCTTTGACCCTTAACATTTTACCTTTGACCTTCTGGCTAGAAATTTTCAAGAGAATCTCCATTAAAGAATACATGTACATTTATATTAAATTTTAAAACTAATAATGCAATCATTGCATATACTAGTATATGAGGAAAATAGTAACATTTTGAGGAGTTGAACTTGACCTTTGACCCCTGACTATTGACCCATGACCCCTAAATTCCCTAGATAATCCCTGCCAGTCAGTACATGCATATGTACCAAGTTCCATGAAGATACATTGAACTATTTGCGAGAAAAGTGATATTGCAACATTTTCACCTAACCTTTGACCTTTTGACCTTTGACGTTATGACATGAAACTCTCTCTGGATAATCTTTACGCAGTAGTACATGTCTACACAAAGTTTCAAGAAAATAACTGCGGGCATTGCACAGATATGGGGGAAATAGCAACATTTTTAGCATTTGACCTTGACCTTTTGACCTTTGACCTCTTGCCAATGTCACTAAAATCTACTCAACTAATTGTCCCATCATACATCATCCTTGGACCAAGTTTGGTGAAAGCTGCTTCATCCAGTTTTGAGTTATCACGTAAACAGATAAATTTTAGGATTTGACCTTGATCTTTGACCTTTGACCTCTGTCCGATTTCACTGAAAAACTAATCAAGTAATTGTCCCATCATACATCATCCTCCAAGAAAGTTTGGGGAAATTTGCTCCATCAAGTCTTCAGTTATCGCGTAAACGGATACAATTTCATGATTTGACCTTGACCTTTGACCTTTGACCTTTAGCCGATTTCACCCAAAATCTAATCAAATCATTGCCCCATCATACTTCATACTTGGACCAAGTTTGGTAAAATTCCATTAAATATTACTCAAGTTATCGCGTAAACGAAAGCAGACGGACGTACGTACGGACGTACGGACGTACGGACGGACGGACGGACGGACGGACAACCCGAAAACATAATGCCTCCGGCACCACTTCGTGGCGGAGGCATAAAAATGAACAGTATCAATGAGATAATAGGGTGGTTCTAGATCCATCAAACCAAGTTTTGGTTATGAAAACAGAAATGAGGGAGCAAATGAAGACGAAAATATTCTTTGTGTATTTCTTCTCTCATAACGTGGTTGAAGAAATATCAAAGGAAAAATACGAAGCCCTGAGACCCGTGAATTCCCACGGGTGCCTAATACTTATAAAACCTAATGGCTATGATCCCTCTCCACAAATAACAATAATAATTATAATAGCAATATAACAATAGGGACCTAATGATAATAATAATATGATAATAATAATGATGTATAGTCTGAAGCAGATAAACGGGTGGTTCTGTGATCTATCAAACAAAGTTTTGGTGATTAAAAACAAAAAGGAGGGAGCAATTGAAGACGATCAAAAATATTATATTTTTCTCTCATAACGTTGGAAAAGAGATAGGAATGAAAAAAAAAAATGCTAGGCCTTGAGACCAGCCGTGGATTCCCTCGGGTGCCTGCATGGATGCAAGAGCAGGGGGTATAATTGATATCAAAGTCATAGTGTCAATAGTATCTCCCCATTCCGACGGGAAGAATCTGGGCAGAACTTCCGGAGAATCTCTTAAGCGTTTTTGGTAATTTTTCCCTGAATGTTTGTTTTGGGGTTTTGTTTTGTTTTCTGTTTGTTTGTTTGTTTGTTTGTTGTTGATTTTTTCTCCGGGGATGGAAATGTGTGTGTGTGTGGGGGGGGGGGGGGTGGTGGTGGTCATGGGTAGAAGAGATCGAGCACAAGTAACGAAAGAATAAGAAAAATTTTCTTTTTATTTCATCAATGAAAATGTGAAAAATCGTATCTATGAGAAAAAAAAAATAATAAAACCCCTCAGACCCGTGGATTTCCACGGGTGCCGCTAGTATTAGTTATATAAGTATTAAGAATGAACAGGAATTGAAGCATACACTCACTTGTACACCTGTCCATGGAATATCATGACTGCGCCGTCATCGGAGGCGGAGGCGAAGAGCGGATATCGCCGGTGGTAGCTGACCTCCCTCACAGCCTTGCGATGGTGTCTCAATGTCTGGTATGGCTTTGTAGACAGATCCATATCAAACCACGACACTTTGCAGTCATAGCTTCCTATCAGCACGTTGTCACCTTCACACAGGCAAAGTCACAAAATACAAATATTGGCTGCAGAATGAGACTGATGATCTCATAACCATCTGATGTCATTTGATGGTACGAGAAGATGAACTGCTTACACGTCATAGCTAGGGTTTACTTAACAGGGCAGAGAGAGATACATGTGTACACATTTTTGCCTGCATGACAAACAGTTGCAATTATTGTGAGATTCTACATACACTATTTCTAAGATGCATGCCCGACACTGCAGACAGGGTCCCACACTTCATGAAATGCAAGGACTGAGCAATATAGCAGGTGTCAGCCCAACAGAATAAGCTGTACAGGCCTTACACGAACATATAAAACTGTCCTTAAGGCATAGAATTTTTCATTCAACTTTCCATGTCACTTCCAGTGTTTCTATGGTAACCAATCAAGGCAACTTATCCATACCTGCAGGATGAATTGAGATGCTTGAGACCCATTTGGCATTGGAGATGAGCTTCTTGGTCAGTTCCTGTTTCAGGAGGTTGTACACTCTTACATACCTCTGGGTCTGCAGGATAAAAATACACCATTTGATGGGTTAATAATCCTGTGTTACTTGAGTATAACATAAATCTTTAACTGGGACTGAATATTTACTTCCTTAAAATGGGTATTTTATGAACTGAATAACTGAACTGAAATTCTAAGATGAAGGAGTTATCTTCATGTGCATTTATTTTTTGAGAGGTAGAAAATAAATTACATTGCAGCCATAAAGGTGACTTATATGGTATAAAAAGCATTATATCCCAAAAGCTACACTACATACATGTATCTGATGACAAACACATTTTTACCTTTATCATTGTACAGTTGGCCTGAACCAGTATGTTTGGTCACCACTATACCATAATTACTAGTAATCATAATCATGATGATGATGATGATAAGAGTATTGATAAATCATCACCTTCATCACTATCATCATCATGACCATCATCAGTAGAATCATTGCATCAATTTCAACATTGACCATACATTGGGTGAACATTTCAGTCACTGTTTCTGAACACATTATTTGTCTAAATCTTTGCCTTTGTAGCCCAGATGCTAAGAACAGGAGGGGGATGGTTGTAGAAGAAAACTAAACTCACAGCAACAAAGAAGAAGGGTCTGGAAGGATGGAAGGCCACACATTGGACCAGTCCTTTGGTCTTCTTGAAAGGAGTCTGTGACCTGCGCTTAGAGAGTTGGTGTATGAGGACAGACGAGTTCCCTCCGTCCGGTATCACTGCAGCAAAGTAGTCTCCCTTTCCGTGCCATGTCACCTTCTTCACCGCCTATTGGAAAATGGATGTTAAGATTAGATTGTCTTTTCATCTACAATACTTGCTAGCAAGCTGGTTTATCAATGAAACTGCAAATGTTTTAGTAAAGATGGGCACATTTAAGATAAAAAGTGTACTGTAAAAGTGGATATTTCTGTGCAACTAATTTTTCACGCTCAGCTGGGTAAGATGAGTTTTGCATGATTTAATTCCGCGGAATCAAGACATCAACTACTGTAAAGTAAGGCAGGCAAAAATATTCATGTGATTTAATATCAAGCATGTTTCTGGTTGCGCGAAATGTGCAAAAATTTCAACATCGCAAAAATAACTACTTTTACATTAATTCTAGTGCCCAGTATGACACAGTGTAATGCCATTTGTGATATTGACAGAAATGTGTATGTTTGACAAGAATCACCTTAATCGAAGATATCAACAGAAGATGTCAACACCTCTGTCGGTCACAATTTCAAAAAGCTCCCCCGTTCTCTGTTCTCATCAGAGAATATCGACAAATATAAAGATTACCATCCTAATTGATGCTATTCTCATTGTCTTGGAATATTTTGTGTGTACCTTGAAATGTTTAAGCTGCAACCTGATGCCTTTCTCTTTCTCCTCCTCATCCTCCGTCACATCCCACTCCACCAGGGGTGAGGTCTTCAGCTCTTCCGGTCTCTCGTACCCCTCGATCAGACGGTCCGTTCCTGAGGAAACCATCTTGTCGCCAAGTTGGGGATTGATGATATAGATCATCGTCTCTGCACACACAGAAACCAGGCAGACAGCAGGGTTTGGACACCAAGCAACAGACACTGGTGTGTCTGGGAGGTCCACTGTCTTCATACAGCGGCCTGTAGACACCTCCCAGAACCTCAGTGTCTTGTCATCTGAGCCTGGAAAAGTTACAGTCACAAATTATTGATACGGGTGTCAATATAACTTTGAAAATAAATGACATTATGCTGTTATGACTGCAGTGACAGTAAAATAAACATATGGCTCTTCATCACAAAGTGTATGAGCAGAAGACAGGGCACCATCCACCATCCTCAAGGCCTGTGCTCCTGAGATACATCCATGGGTTAACTGTGTGTTAAAGACACCACTAAGAACAGGCTGCAAGTATGTGTGATACTGTGGAGACTGCTCAATACTTTGCATAAATAAAGAAACTGCACTTCACAAAATTTCTGTTAACATGCACAAAGGTGTGCAAATTGGCATACAGCTCATAAAGCTTATGTCAAGGCCATTGGTATAGTGTGCCAACTGTCAACAGTACCAACATTGTTATACAGCCTATTTCTTGTTTCATGTAAAATTGGCTGACTTATTTATATTCCATGCTGAAAGACAAGTCTTATATATCTTTACAAAGAATCAAGATTCTCAGTGAAGGCAATTCATTTGTTTCATTTGTGATCTACTTACACAACTCTCAATCAAAATACATCTTAACCCTAACCAGACCGGGCTTTTGGGGGTTCTGTGGCCAGGGGAGGGTTGATTCACCACCACCAACCCCCCCCCCCCCCCCCCCCCCCCCCCCGTCTGCCGAGATGAAAATTGGCACATGCATTACCTGTGGCGTAATCTACCAAACTATACAAAAAGAAATGGAAATTTTCATGATATTAATTAACTAGAGATTGGTGCTCGGCGGGTCGCGCAGCCGAGCACGTGTATCCCCCGAACCCACAGCATCTTACATCATCGCAATATATAGAGCTCACACAGAAATTTCATAAATAAATACAGTTATCATGGCAAAATTGATCGTGTCTTCGTCTTACCATAATACACCTTCATGCCAAATTTGAAGATGATCGAAGAAGACGTGCAGCCAGTAGAGCGCTCACAAGCAGACCCTATTGGATTTACCTTTTCATGTATAAAGACGGAACAAGCGAGGGCACCATCACCAAAAAACATAGGCATCTTTGTCTTATCATAATACACCTTCATGCCAAATTTGAAGATGATCTAAGGACTGCAGCCAGTAGAGCGCTCACAAGCAGACCCTATTGGATTTACCTTTTCATGTATAAAGACAGAACAAGCGAGGGTGCCATCACCAAAAACAATAGGCCTCTTCATCTTACCATAATACACCTTCATGCCAAATTTGAAGATGATCGAAGAAGGACTGCAGCCAGTAGAGCGCTCACAAGCAGACCCTATTGGATTTACCTTTTCATGTATAAAGACGGAACAAGCGAGGGCACCATCACCAAAAACGATAGGCGTCTTCGTCTAACCATAATACACCTTCATGCCAAATTTGAAGTTGATCGAAGAAGAACTGCAGCCAGTAGAGCGCTCACAAGCAGACCCTATTGGATTTACCTTTTCATGTATAAAGACGGAACAAGCGAGGGTGCCATCACCAAAAACAATAGGCCTCTTCATCTTACCATAATACACCTTCATGCCAAATTTGAAGTTGATCGAAGAAGAATTGCAGCCAGTAGAGCACTCACAAGCAGACCCTATTGGATTTACCTTTTCATGTATAAAGACGGATTAAGCGAGGGCGCCATCACCAAAAACAATAGGCGTCTTCGTCTAAGCATAATACATCTTCATGCCAAATTTGAAGATGATCGGAAAAGAAACGCAGCTGGTAGAGCGCTCACAAGGAAATCTCTGCGGAGGCGGCGGATGCTGTGGACGCGGCGCTACGAGGCCAAATCCATAGTATCCTCCGAACTCTGTTCGGGGGATACCATTATGCTAATAGATGCATAAAAAATACATTTTGCTCTAAATCAGAAAATAAAGCTCTTAGAATCCTAACTTTTAGTGATAACATTCTTTGTAGCATTCCTAACAATGTACTTGAAAAAAAAAATCTGGTAACAAAATTAATTTCTTATGTATTTTATTGTTTTATGAATTTCTTATTTTTTTTTTGTTTATCGACTTTTTCTTTTACCATTTCTTTTTCGCAATATTTATGACAGAACCTATTTCAAGCATAATCATGCTGAAAATAATTGATTTTAGCCTATGAAAGTGAAAATAATCATATCTTTATGAATAAGGTGAGAGAACTCCATTTGCATAGACTTTATGCACAAAATCACGTTTTTGAGCCATTTTCGGTCCGACATGTATGTATAAAAGGACGTGCAACGTTCTGAACAGTATGCACGATTTTCATGAAAATGGTGTCAAAAGTTGCGCGAGACTTGAAAAATTTTGCGCGGCAGAATAGTCACGAAAAAAAGTCGAGGGGGGGGGGGGGTTGATTCAACCCCCCGGCCCTTTTAGGGTTAAAACAAGATGTTTGTCACAAAAATCAAGGATCACCCTCATACGATTTGTAGGACTAGACACTGACCCGAGGCCATCCATTGACCACTTGGGTCCACACTGATGGAGCGGATGTAGCTCTTGTGGCCCTCGTAGACAATGGACTGTGTGGTGGGGAAGGGCTGCAGGTCCTTGGGGCGTGGCAGTTTCGGCAGCAGTTCCTCTGGCTCAACTTGCACCTGATGCAAACCATGATTGAGACATTTGAAACAAGTCACTTTTCAATAAGTAGGGTTATTTCCATGACTACTGCTTTTACCCTGTATTCTTCATATCAATACTCTCTGAAATCGCATATGAAGTGATGAAATGTGGGAGGCAGGAAAGAGAGAAAGCAAAAAAAGAAAAAAAAAAGAAAAAGAGAAGTGAAATGAACTCTTTTGGTCTTCATCATCAAATCATTTGTTGAATGAATATTTTGGAATGTTCTAAGGCTAATCTGCAATGCTCAAAAGTCATTTTGGAATGCTAACAAGCCTATTGGAAAAATCACAGATCATGATGAAATGTCAAAGGTCATCATGGAAGTCTCAAAGGTCAAACAAAAACTCACCCTCATTCTCCTCTGGCGGGGACAGAGGTAGAGGTCCAGGCAGCGCTCAAAGCGATCCTGGATGAAGCGTGGGTAGTACGGAACCTTGCGCAGACAGTCATACTTTTTGGGCAAGAAATCTGTTTTTCTGTCCTCTGGATCCTCTTCATTCCAAGCAAGAATCTTAAGTCAAACAATTCAAAGCATTGCTCAAACCTTCTTACATCAACTAGCTCTAAAATGGTTATTCATTTTCATGGTTTTATCAATACACACTAGCAGATTTTCATAGTCAGTTTGCAGCACTACATTTTCAAAGCTACATGTCGTTTTAACATCATGTAATGGAAAATCCTTTCTTATATCTTATCTGTGAATATAACATCAATTAATTCTACTGTGACAAGGTAATGGTTCTCTTGCTATTAGTCACACCTATTAATCTCTTACTCATTTTACTTTACATTTGACTCATTACCCGTGCCCCTCCCCATAGTATAGCCTTTCACATATCAACTGGAATTTTTAATCGTCTGTTCTCTGTCATATTAATGGCAATATCATAAACTGAGATATTCAACTGATGATGTTTTGAATAAAGGGACACAAATGTTCAAGAATAACTACAGAAAACAATAAATTGTAGCACATCATTCACAAGTGGCCAACACCTTACCTCTTCCTCTGTGGGGAGGTACTCTGGTAGAGGGTTGTAGGATTCCTCATGGCCTGGCAGTTTCAGCTTGGGTGCTGCGATGTGGGCATGGTGTCGCTTGGACAGCTTGATGTTCTCCTCATCACCCCAAAGGTCGTAGAACTTTGGACCTTTCTTCTCCTCCTCCTCCTTCTTCCTCCTCTCTGCCTCCAACTCGCTGGGAAGTTTCATCCAGCCCATCTTCATGGCATGCACCAGTTTGCTCACCTGATGTATTAAATCATTAATATCACAGTTTACCAGCATGCTTCGGAATGTGGCTGAACAAGACCAGAGAGATTGCCTAAATTATCTAATGGCCCTGTTTAAAGACCACATCCATAACACACTGATGATCATACAAAATACAAACACTGTGTTGTGTGATCTTCTGAAAACAAAGACCAAAAATGTTCAGACTAGTCTTCTCTATATCCACAATCAGGGATGACATTGACTTCTGTCCATTACAAAACTGCATTTCTCTCATATATATATATATATATATATATATATATATATATATATATATATATATATCTCATGCAGCCATACATCTCATGCCTAAAAATTGTTACTATCCCCAAAACATGCACATGTCCTCTTTAAAATAACAATGTTGCCTCAATCATGTCATTCACTAGTTTCTATTATCAAATTAAATTATCACAATCAAATCATGATTGTGTTATGTTGTTCAAAACTCAAACCAAATATAAATGTAGTAAATGTAACTGAGCTACAATTTTGTGGAATTCATTACACTGTGACACCTTAAAAAGATTTAAAAAATAAATCAAGACTTCTACCTTATCTTTCTCTGTGAGTGAGGGAATGAAACTGCGCTTGTGTGCTGGCCGCCTAGTAACCGGATGGATCATCTTCTCGTATGTGAAGTGATCGATGTAGTCTTCATAAGGGTCAAAGGTCGTTTCAGGATAGAAGCCCCGCTGAATCCTCTGTATGGTCATCAGTTGCTCCTCACTCAGAACAACATCCTTTCCCAGCTTCTTGTCAAACACTGTCCGCCTGATATGATTAAAAAAAAAAGGAGCGGCAATGTATTTGATTGTGTAGCTGTTCAACTACTGATGACTCTACCTCTTCAATGAGGTAATCAAGCCTCCTTAAAAAGTACAAATGAATAACGTAAGTATTTAATTGAACACAGACCCAGGAGATTTTCATCATTATCTTGACATTTCTCATTATGTCTCTAAAAACAAACTTCAGTACAGAAATTCAGAGAAAATCCAGTATAGCTGGTTATCTGCACCTGTGATGAGAAGTCACAATTGATTGATTGTCCACTTTGTGTTCACAAAAAAAAAACAAAAAACAAAAAACAAAGAACAAACAAAACTGAGTTACAATAATTATAACTACAGTATACAATACCATTTTTTTTTTTTGATGCACTAAAATATTTGAAATATATATTCTAATTACGTATACATAGTGCAACAAATGGTGAAGTACATCATAGTCATAAGAAGTGGGGGAGCCTAAATCAAAAGCACAGCTTTTATTACTTAGGCCCCTGAAAACAAAATCACATCACAGAGAGACAATTATCAGAGAATATACTAAAATGGCTTGAATAAAAAAGAAAAAGCAATTAAAGCTGAAGCTCTGCTTTATAAGAAAGAGAGGAAGAGAGGATAAGAAATAGAAGGAATAGATAAGACAAGTTGAGATGACAGAGGAAAGAAGAGATAGAGAGAGGAGAGGATATCAAGCAGGATGCTGCAAATACGGAACATATATTTACATGTACTCAAAGCATACCACACATGTAAAAGATTTTCCTGGAGCTTATATACATTACCAATAGTCTGGGTTGTCCATCTTGTTCAAGAATTCTTCCAGCTTGTCACGACCTTCAGGTTTGACAATCTTTTGACCCTTGACATCATACCCTAGATGCTTGTATCCTTCGTACCACTCCATGGGAATGTTGCCCACTGTATTGCGGATATCCTGGAAACAACAACCATATGATGTGTTGCATCATCATTAAAACATACAAATTGGGGGGGGGGGGAGGGGAAACTATAGACCCATGACACTTGGATATTTGTTTTGTCACTTACAGCACTGCAATGGCTTATGGTTCTGGCACGGCAAGGTATGATTCTATGTATAAATATATAGCATTTCCTCACATATCTACTCTTAAAAGAGAGGTTAGCAAACAAAAATAATTTCCCAAGATTGTTTGGTCTGTCTAGGCTTCTGTAAGTTTTAGCCCCCCATCATGGGGAAAAAAAAAATCATGAAAAACTAGATATATCGCTACGGCGACTGATATGCCTCCGCCATAATGCATGGTTCTCCTAATAGGTCTATAGTACAATGTCTTGACAATGTGTGATGACAGTTTCACACAATTGGCAAAATATTAAAATGACAGGTTTGCCACAAATGTGCTGAATGTTCACTTTCCTAGAACTAGGTTCCATTGGATGAATGATTAAAAATGTCAGAGTGCAGGTATTTGGGGAACTGATGATTTTTACTTGACTATTGACCCTTTAAGTTTATGCATTGAGTAATTTTCAAGGTATTGAGAAAAAGTATAATTTCAGTATCAAATGGAAAAATAGCATTATCTAAACCTGGCCTTTGACCTTTGACCTCACAGTTCCAAAGAGAATCACTGTTAGGTTGAAAATGCATAAATATGTAAGTTTCATGATGATACCTTGAGTTACTTTTGAGATATGGAGGAAAAAGTGCAATTCAACACTTTCACTTGACCTTTGACCTTTTGACCTTTGACCTTTTGGCAAGAAACTTCCCATAGAATATATATCGGGTAATACATGCTTACATCAAGTTTAAAAAAAAAAACCTTCAGGCATTGCATAACCATAAGGAAAGTAGTGATATTTTGAGGAGTTGACCTTGACCTTTGACCCCCTGACCTTTGAACCATGACCCCCAACTTCCCTAGATAATCACTGCCCATTGGAACAAGCATATATACTAAGTTCCATGAAGATACCTTGAACCATTTGCGAGATATGGAGAAAAACATGAATTTTCAACCTTTTTTTTCACAAAATAACCTGTGACCTTTGACCTTCGACCCCATGACCCTAAAATCCAAACAAAGTATTATCCCCCCAGGATATACCCTCATACCAAGTTTCATGTAAAACCACCACACGGTTCTTGAGATATCGACAAAAACAAAATGGGACGGACGGACCTACGGACGGACGGACGACCCGAAAACATAATGCCTCCGGCCACTTCGTTGGCGGAGGCATAAAAAAAAATTGGTCACGAAGCAAGGCCAGCGTCGCACACACAAACAGACCCTGTTAAATTTACTTTTTCATGTATAAAGACGGAACAAGCGAGGGCACCATCACCAAAAACAATAGGCGTCTTCGTTTTACCATAACACACCTTCATGCCAAATTTGAAGATGATCTAAGAAGAACTGCAGCCAGTAGAGTGCTCACAAGAAAATCTCTGCGGCGGACGCGGCGCAACGAGGCCAAATCCATAGTATCCTCCGAACTCTGTTCGGGGGATACAATGAGTGGATTACCTATATGTCAACACTCAGCATACTTTCACACCCCATGATAGCATACTATGCAAATGATATGTAAATGAGTCCATTATGCCCATTGCATATGGATATGAAAGATTGAAAATACTGAAAAATGTGAAATACATACACTTTGTATGACTACGTTCCTCTTTAACTGGAACATTTTCTCTGTGTGTACAGCTATAATTGTCATCTACAGAAACATTCAAATCCAAACTTCAAAACGTTACCTATTCCTCTCACACTGAAGACTATAATTGCAGTCTATAATGTTCGGAACAATTGTATTCTTTATCTGGTATGTGTTTGTTGTTGTTTGCCATTTTCTTCTCTGTTGTCATGCTTGAACATGTGTTATATCTATCTTTTCATTTATGAAGTGCCATGAGCACTAAAAAGCAGACCTGTGCGCTATACAAGTAGCCACTATTATCATTATTATTATCATTGCTACTTCTACTACTATTACTACTACTACTACTAATAATAATAATAATAATAATAATACTAATACTAATACTTATTGAACTCTGCAATACATCTTGTAAAACTATGTCTGCTGATTCTTTAACTCCTTTACATGTATCAGTGTTTTTTTGTGAGTGAATATATCGTCTGTTGAGAATGAGACGGGCGTTAAGTTGTCTCGAACACTATGGGTTTTGTGACAACTTAACGCCCTTATCATTCTCAACCGACGATATGCAACTGTCATACATTGTATAGTACATGTGTGAATAATGTGCACAGCTATTAATATTTACCAGGTACCATATTTTTTCCTTTCATTGATTTCACATTTTTCACAGAGGAAGACATTCAAAACTACAGAAGCACTCTGAGAGCGCAGACCTCCGCCAAGCATGCAGCTCATTTCCACCACTGATCTTGTTCTTCCATAGAAGTGATTTCCACCCATACATACTTATAGCATTGTGTGCTGAAAGTTGCCCAATTTCCCAATATAGAAGCCTTTGTTACGTCATAAACCCTCAGCTGCACGGCGCGCCTCGCCCCTAGCAGAAACTAGGGCACGCACTAGTGCGCGCATGCAAACCTCAAATACGCGCAGCCTGAACTCCCAAGTTCATTGACCCTACCTGCCAAAATATCAAAAATCCTTCATAAATTCCTTTAAAATTCTCAGATCACTACCAAAATTTGATCATCTGTTACTTGTATCAATCTTAACCTTTCCTGCAAGTTTCATCCAAATTCGTTACCTACTTTTTGAGTTATTTTGCACACAGACAAACTAACTAACAAACAAACAAACAAACAAACAAACAAACAAACAAACAAACAAACCAAAGGTAACGAAAACATAACCTTCCCCCTGGGCGGAGGTAATAACACAGTAACAGCAGATTTGTGACAGAAAAAATCTACTTTATCTGCAGATTATCCTATCATTGTTTTGATAGTAGAAATTCTAAAGAATTTGATAGGGTTGGGGTTTTAGGTGGTATGGAATTGTTAAATGGTATTGTTAAATTCAAGTATCAGAATGGCTAATCACTTTCGACATCCAGCTGAATCCCTGCTTGGCAAACTGCTTGGCACACTCTCGTATTGCCACAAACTAGCATTAGACTAACATGAAAACATATGAGTGGGACTGTAAGGACAGCAGCAATTCTGCTTAACCCACCACCTAGGCTTCAGTTTCTGTACCCGTTCACATGGGTGAACCGACATTTAAGAATTTTTAGCTGGCAGAAATGTATCAATACATTGCTTTGAAAGTGATTGCTATACAGAATCAGAGCGTATGTGAGTTTTGTCCTGGCAGCTCATATTACAGGATATAACGGTAGTTGTTGAATTCATGTTCATGGAATACAGCAGTGAACACAGAAATGTACACATGCACATTACATGATCAGGAGTTGATATTTTCACATGTTGTTAGATTTGCGAATAGTACCCAGATCGGAGAATTCCCACAAATAACCCCAGGAAAACAGGTACGGTATGAAGTCTCATTAATAAAGATTGTCTTTGATGCATTTGAGGTGACAAAAAAATGATGTCAAGTATCAAAACTAAATGCAATCGTAAAATTTGCTTTGTGTTTGCTCTGTGTTGTGGGCTGCTCAGGTGCAGCCCTGTCGCGATTTATACAGCGACTGGGCTGTGTATAGTTAGTGTACAGTGTATTTACATAATATGCACAGCCCTGTACAGTGTATTTACATAATATGTGTATGCACAGGCCTGTCACATCATTATCACAGCAAGTCATGACTGGTACTCTTAGTGGTCTCAGTCTGGTGGCCCCTGGCTGGGCCCCCTGCCTTGGGCCAGCACTTAGGCTCCTGGCCTCGGCCCGGCCTTGGGCCCCTGGGCCACTGGGCCTGGGCCCACTTGGGCAATGGGCCCCTGGGCCTGGGCCCACTTGGGCTCTGGGCCCCTGGTTCCGGGCTAAGGCCCGTGGCCTTGGGTCCGGCCTTAGGCCCCGCCTTTGGCCCGGCTGTACTTTGTACATGGTCTATGTGAAATCAGGCTTGTCTGTAACTGTATAATTACAAATAATTACAAATAATCACAAATGATCAACAGGTCCATACTACATATAGGACTATATGAATATATGAATATATGAATATATGAATATATGATTATATGAATGTATGAATATATACATTGTATGTGAATATATATATTATTATATATGAATATATAAATGTGATCAGGCATTCTGTTACGGTGTCAGATCTGCGGTCATTCATATATAGCAAATTTTATGCATGTATAAATGGCATACATTCATGTGTACAGTATGCTACTTGATTGAACCAGCCAATGGAGAAAGATCACACCATTGAACAATACTTGAAAGACATGTACAGTTCAATGACTCATTGCTTGTTATTATGAACTCTGTAGAGGTATGCAGCCCTCTTCAGATGGAAAACATACAGTTGGCTATCAAACAGAGCTTGCAAAATCATCAACAATTTATTGAGTTGGATGTGTGTGTGTGTGTGTGTGTGTGTGTGTTAGAGCTATTTGGCTTGTTTCCTTTGCATGCATCATCACAAATTCCCGAAGTCTGCATAAAGTGAAACCAAGACCTTCATATAGAAGTGCTGCATTGTAAGGTGCTGGATCAGAGCACTACCATAAGATTGACACCATGGCGGGAATTGTGCTAACAGTGTACTATCCTTCCTGTGCATTACCAATACCCTGAAAATCACATTTTAAACTAGAAATGTCACTATGGCGACTGATACCTCCACCATAATGCATGATTCTCCCAGTAGGTGTATAGTACAATGTCTTCACAATGTGTGATGACAGTTTCACATAACTGGCAAAATACTGATATGACAGGTTTGTCAGAAATGTATTGAATGTTCACTTTCCTCAAACTGGGTTTGCTATAATTGTCTAAGAGTGCAGGTACACATATTTGGGGGATTGAGGATTTTTACTTGACTTCTGACCGACCCTGTTATAAGTTTATGCATTGAGTACTTTTCAAGGTATGAAGAAAGAGTGTAATTACAGTACAAAATATATATATTTTTTTCATTTAAACCTGACCTTTGATCCTTAACCTTTGACCTCTGACCTTCTGGCTGGAAATTTCCCGGAGAATCTCCATTAGGTAATACAACATGTATATATTAAGTTTTAAAACTAATAATGCAAGCATTGAATATACACTAGTATATGAGGGAAACAGTAAAATTTTGAGGAGTTGACCTTGACCTTTGACCCCTGACTACATACTGACCCATGACCCCTAAATTCCCTAGATAATCCCTGCCAGTCAGTACATGCATATGTACCAAGTTCTATGAAAATACATTAAACCATTTGCGAGAAAAGTGAAATTGCAACATTTTCACCTAACCTTTGACCTTTTGACCTTTGACCTTATGACATGAAACTCTCTCTGGAGAATCTTTACGCAGTAGTACATGTCTACACTAAGTTTCAATAAAATACCTTCGGGCATTGCATAGATATGGAGGAAATAGCAACATTTTTAGCATTTGACCTTGACCTTTTGACCTTTGACCTCTTGCCAATGTCACTAAAATCTCCTCAACTAATTGCCCCATCATACATCATCCTTGGACCAAGTTTGGTGAAAGCTACTTCATCCAGTTTTGAGTTATCACGTAAACAGATAAATTTTAGGATTTGACCTTGATCTTTGACCTTTGACCTCTGTCCGATTTCACTAAAAAAACTAACATGTAATTGTCCCATCATACATCATCCTCATACAAAGTTTGGTGAAATTTGCTCAATCCAGTCTTGAGTTATTGCGTAAACGGATACAATTTCATGATTTGACCTTGACCTTTGACCTTTGGCCGATTTCACCCAAAATCTAATCAAGTAATTGCCCCATCATACTTTATACTTGGACCAAGTTTGGCAAAATTCCAGTCAATATTTCTCAAGTTATCGCGTAAACGAATGCGGATGGACAGACGGGCGTACGGACGTACAGACGTACGGGCGTACGGACGTACAGACGTACGGACGTACGTACGGACGGACGGACAACCCAAAAACATAATGCCTCCGGCACCACTTCGTGGCGGAGGCATAAAAAATAAATAAGAAATGCATTTTTTATCAACCCGTACCACCAGGATAATATATACATGTAGGTCTTCTTACAGAAAAGGTTTCAAAGTAATGAGGGGAAAGAGAAACAAAATAATCACCTCTTCATCTGACGAATCAAAATCATATTCATCAACCTGAGCCGCGCCTGTCCTGTTATCAAGTGTTTCTGCCGCGGAATTCTGAACGTTCTGTGAAGAGCCTGACTGTGAGGACTCAACTTCATCCTTTACAGCCACTTCCTGTGAGTCCTGCTTCTTTCTCTTCAGCAAGCTTTTCTCTTTTCTTGCTTTGTCCTGGCCATTTTTAGGTTCATTCTGTCAAGAAAAATGAAGTAAAAATCAAACTAAACAGAACAGCAGACGTATTTGATAACCGTCATATCAATATCAGATCAGCTACAATGCAGGTACATTCAGAGCTCAGACAAAAGTTTTTAAAATAGTCACCACAGAAAAATGTAAAAATGTGACATAACATGAGGCTAAAATTTGTTGGCAAACTATTGAGAGATTACTGAGACAAAGTTCTGCATGTCACAACTACCAGGTAGCTATTATATCTACATCATTATCAAGCATATCACCAGTCAAAGTGATACATGTTTTTGGTCTTTCTTCCTTTCATTAATTTTTTGTGATTTTTCACTTGTCCGAATGTGCATCACACAAAACCTTATATCTATGCTGATGGTAATTGATGCAAGCTCCAATTTTTGGATAAAACTTTGTGCTCGATGATGAAATGTTAACATCATATATGTTTCCATTACTTTGCATTCAACAGTAATTCAGGTAGCATCTCAATGACAAGGTACAATGAAACTGTCTTGGCAATATGACCATGGACCAGATGCTGAGATACATGCATCATGTTTAAAACTGCATCTTCACTACAATGAATCCTTTCCTATTTAGCAGCAGAATAACCCTCTGGTAGCAACTGTGAAAGTTCTGGCAATCACCTCTGCTTCCTCATCAACTGCATCATCGCTGGATTCATCCTCTTCCTCAGACATGCTTGACCCTTGACCTCCTTCACTGTCACTGTCATCGTCTCCACTGCTGTCAAGGTCTACGAGATAAGAGCATAGAGAAATAGGTTTAATGTATCATGCTGTGGACACAGTGTTTCAGGTACTCAAATGCAACTACAATAGGCTGTGAGGATCAAATTTTAGTTTACAAACAATATGATACAATACAGAAAAACAATTACATGTACTCACTACTACACAACATGCAGAGGAAGCATACATACCATATGTTCACCATGTGACAAAAAACAAACAAGCAATGAAATATGCATCAGAAAATACAATATTGTCTTTTCAATTCATAGGCTCCTACAAATGATTAAAAATGATGAAGAATAGCTTAAAGCCAACTCTGTTATCATGGCAATCAGAATTATATTTTGTTATGTCTTCATTATGTTTGACATCATTCTCATCAAAATACCCCACACTCAAAAAGCAAAGTTTGTAGAATACAAACATCATCACTGTGGCAATTAAAACAAATTACCCTCATCATCATATTCATCGTCATCATCACTTTCAAAGTTTTTGAAAGGATCATAGTCATTGTCATCACTGTCATCAGCATCTGCTTGAACGTCATCATCATCGTCAACTTCAGAGTCAGTGCTGTCCTGGTCATCATCTTCGTCAACAGGGGCATCCACAAACAGATTAAGCTGGAAAAAAAGAAAAGAAGAGATTTTAGAAGATTCCATTAAATAGAAATGAATAGGAGATTAATTTCAGCCCTTTTGGACAGAAGAGATGAATTTCAGCCCTATGGACTGAAATTCATCCCTAAGGGAGAGCTGCCTCTGGTGGCTCTTATAGTATACGCATATGCTCTATAAATAGTTAAATAAAGCTGTCCATAATTCGATCATAATGCTGTCCAAAATCAATGAAAATTTGACCCCTCGCTACATGTAAGTTAAAACCTATGCCAATGCCTTTGCACACGGTCAAATTCTGTCATGAGAAGGAGGTCAAACCTTGTCCTTACCTTGTTGATTTTTTTTTTTTTTTTAATGATGTAAAAAGCGGCGCTCCCTCCCCATTAACTAGTTAGGCATTATATTGTGGGAACACTTTAGGTTCGAGCTGGTCGCATTTTTGAGATCGCAGTCATGCTGCAATGTCCCATTTGTAAATTTATGTAAAATTATAACTTTAGAAGCCTACCGTCAGTCGAACGTCTTGTTGAATATGTATCTACAACTTTAACTACACACAGCCCAGTTGCTGTAAAAATGGGGAGACACAGACGCCGGGCTCCGTACGGCGTCTGGTCGGCTACTAAAACGTAGATTAGATTAAATTACTAGTTTAAATGGCAAAATCGTGAAATAGGCCCCACCGCAGTGTGCGTGCACCCGTGCATTAGCAAGCAAGGGTAGGTCCTAGGGTTAGGGTTTAGGGTTAGGTAGGGTTGTATTTATGGTTAAATTGGCCGTTAAATTAGTCGAGGGACATTAGGAAGTCCTTCCGAGAAGAAAGGGAGGATGAAAGATGCTATGCTGTGGAAATCGGCCCCACCGCTGTATCAATTTCGCGTAAACGCCGTTTGGTGGGGCCGCATTCACAAGTATACTTAACTGCGACCAGCCCCAACGCGTACAGCGTTGGGGCTGCGCCGTTTTCGCATTCAGATCTTAATGTTATAGTCTCTTGTACAAAACGGGTGCCGTTCCGGCGCTATATTTCCTTAATTTTTCAACAAAAACTACTAGGAATACTTACATGGGTCGATTAAACCAAAATGATTCCAATCGGCTACAGTTTGATGCATTTCATTGCTTATGATGCAGAAAATGTTGTCTTATAAGGCGAATTATCTTCAGCTCACCTTGTGCGCTTGTGCAAGTTATTGTGAGTTTAGCGAGCATCGGTGAGCTGAAGATAATTCGCCTTATAAGACAACATTTTCTGCATCATAAGCAATGAAATGCATCAAACAGTCGCCGATTAGAATCATTTAGATTTAATCGACCCAGGTAAGTATTCCTAGTAGTTTTTGTTGAAAAATAAAGGAAATATAGCGCCGGAACGGCACCCGTTTTGTACAAGAGACTACAACATTAAGATCTGAATGCGAAAACGGCACAGCCCCAACGCTGTACGCGTTGGGGCTGGTCGGGGTGTGCCCCTGTGGAAGGAAGCCCCACCGCCGTGCTTACCTACCGATAAAGCGATGAACGCCATGCCACACGGTGGGGCTGAATTCACGAGTATAAATAGGCGAGCCGCTGTAGTATTAGTACGGACACGCAGTGGTGGGGCCTATTTCACGAGTATGCCGTTTAAATTACCGGTAAATACTGTATACCGGTAGGCCCTACTGCTACTCGTGATCGTGTTTCGTACGTGTATGAGATTTGGTGAATGTTTGCCAAACACAAAAGTGAATACTTGGGGCTACCTAGGCTACTCCGTAATAATGGTAAGAACGCCTACTGCTACTGCACTGCGATCTTCCCAAGAAACGAGAACTGATTTTGAAATAACGTCAACGCAGAGATAAACCACTTAACAACTCTTGGTCAAAACACTTCAAAATAGGGTCACTTACAGAATCCGATATATCATTTTCTTGTCCACGTGCCGGTCTCTTTCTCGACTTCGAAGCCATGATCGCACTCATCACAGACGGTAAACGACGACACGTGCGGCGGGTGTAAAACGTGTGTGTATGTAATGTGTGGTGACCATAGATCGCTGTGAAGGTGGTGACGACTTGTGGCAGCTGTCGATGTCCGCTGGTAGATGGTGAAAGAAGCCCATAACTCGGATGGTGTATGCTTGTTGCCAATTTGAAGTGGCCACAACTGAAGTGGCCACAACTCGGGGGACTGATTAGCAGCTCGCCCATGAATATTAATCGTGGATCTATAATATTAGAGATCAGTGATTATAATACACTGTACAACTTTTACCTTTATAGAGGTTTAATAAAAAACACAACATCCCGCTTGAGTTAACATTTTCCCCTCGAAACAATGATATATCTTCCCACAGCTCTACATGCTTCGAGAGAATTTACACATATCTTCTCGAAGACAATCTTGGGACTCAATGGCCGAGACAACAAACACGTGTGCAAGGATTGAGAAAAAACAAAAACAAAACACACATACACACATACACTCACACACACAAACAAAAACAAAGATTGTAGAGACCCAAGGTGTCTCGCTCTCATAAGTAGAGGCCTATTACCATGGGCGTAAATCCCGGGGGGGATGGGGGGGATATATCCCCCCCTGAAATGGAGGAGGGGGGGATGGCCTGTACAATCATCCCCCCCTGAATTTTGAGGAAAAAAATGGAGGAAGCAGAAATGTGATTGTAACAATTTTGATATAATTATTGCATGACGTTTGAACGCCGGCCTTCAGACAGGTAACATAGCTGAACAGTATTGTATCTTGTAGGAAAATGTATACATAATTTTCTCAAGCGCTCGCTCGCTTCGCTCGCTCGCGAAGAAAGTAACATCGACATACAGTCACTGTAAGGTATGGCTCAGACGTTGACAACGTCAAATAGTATAGGCCTACATGTAAACATGCTATATGACGCGAGTAACTGGGGACCATCTGCAAAATATGTACGAAAACAAACAAACAAACAATAACAAAAACTATATCGTCATAATTGAACCCCCTCCATTTCCTGAATCATTTCTGAGAAACGACAGTGACTGATTACTCAGTCAGGATACATCTGTGGGCATTCCCAGGGAAGATCAGGGGCGTCAAATCTATCTCGGCGGGGGGGGGGGGGGGGGGGGGGGGCAAAGGGGCATTTGCCCCGCCCCTTTGGAAGTGTTTAGGCAGACAAATCATTTATCCCCCAAGCAATTTCCGAGATGAGGACAAATCTCGAACTTTCTCTCTCTAATAATGGAAAATTGTCCAAATATCCCCAGAACTATGCACCAGATCGTTGTATTGCAATCATAAGCATGCAAAAGCTCCGCTATACAGGATCCCTTTCGATAAACTTTGTACCCTTTTTATTCGACATTGACGTATATATCCCCAATTCATCAAAGAATGTGCAGCAGATCTTTCACTTAACAAAAGCACCCTCATATGCAGAGGCGTCGATCGGGGGGGGGGGGGGGGATGGTTCTCCCATAAAAGTGGGACAAACAAAAGCGAAATATATAGCTACAAACGGCAGTTTTTGGAGTGTAAAATATCAAAATTTTAAAGATCGCTCGCTCCTTTCGCTCGCATTCAACCATAATGCCATTCTCCTGATGTTGCTGCCAGTGACTGAAAGCAGTTTTCGGCCGGTGCGCCCCCCTCAATTTCCAAAGCGAAAAATATAGCTACGAACGGCAGTTTTGGGACTGTAAAATGTGAAAATTTTGAAGCTCGCTCGCATTCAATCATTATGCCATTCTCCTGATGTTGCTGCCAGTGATTGACAGCAGTTGCGCCCGGTGCGCCCCCCTTAATTTCCAAAGCGAAAAATATAGCTACGAACGGTAGTTTTGGGACTGTAAAATGTGAAAATTTTGAAGCTCGCTCGCTTCGCTCGCTCGCATTATAAATAATCATTATGCCATTCTCCTGATGTTGCTGCCAGTAATTGCCAGCAGTTTTCGCCCGGTGCGCTCCCCTTTATTTCCAAAGTGAAATAATACAGCCACAAACGGCAGTCTTTGGACTGTAAAATGTCAAAATTTTCAAGCTCGCTCGCTCCGCTCGCTCGCATTTAACCGCTATGCCATTCTCCTGATGTTGCTGCCAGTGATTGCCAGCATTTGCGCCCGGTGCGGATCCCCTTAATTTTCAAAGCGAAAAATTATAGCTACAAACGGCAGTTTTTAGACTCTAAAATGTCAGAATTTTCAAGCTCGCTCGCTCCGCTCGCTCGCATTTAATCGCTATGCCATTCTCCTGATGTTGCTGAAAGTGACTGACAACAGTTGCGCCCGGTGCGGTCCCCCTTAATTTCCAAAGCGAAAAATATAACTACGAACGGTAGTTTTGGGACTGTAAAATGTGAAAATTTTGAAGCTCGCTCGCTTCGCTCGCTCGCATTTAATCATTATGCCATTCTCCTGATGTTGCTGCCAGTAATTGCCAGCAGTTTTCGCCCGGTGCGCTCCCCTTTATTTCCAGAGTGAAATAATACAGCCACAAACGGCAGTCTTTGGACTGTTAAATGTCAAAATTTTCAAGCTCGCTCGCATTTAACCGCTATGCCATTCTCCTGATGTTGCTGCCAGTGATTGCCAGCACCCGCAGTTGCGCCCGGTGAGGCTCCCCTTAATTTTCAAAGCGAAAAAGTATAGCTACAAACGGCAATTTTTAGACTCTAAAATGTCAGAATTTTCAAGCTCGCTCGCTCCGCTCGCTCGCATTTAATCGCTATGCCATTCTCCTGATGTTGCTGACGGTGCGGTCCCCCTTAATTTCCAAAGCGAAAAATATAACTATGAACGGTAGTTTTGGGACTGTAAAATGTGAAGATTTTGAAGCTCGCTCGCTTCGCTCGCTCGCATTTAATCATTATGCCATTTTCCTGATGTTGCTGCCAGTAATTGCCAGCAGTTTTCGCCCGGTGCGCCCCCTTTATTTCCCAAGCGAAAAAATACAGTCACAAAGGACAGTTTGGGCGACTGTAAAATATCAAAATTTTCAAGCTCACTCGCTTCGTTCGCTCGCATTTATTCATTATGCTATTCTCCTGATGTTGCTGCCAGTAATTACCGGCAGTTTTGCCCGGTGTGTCCCCCTTAATTTCCAAAGCGAAAAAATACAGCCACAAACGGCAGTCTTTGGACTGTAAAATGTCAAAACTTTCAAGCTCGCTCGCATTTAACCGCTATGCCATTCTCCTGATGTTGCTGCCAGTGATTGACAGCAGTTTCGCCCGGCGCGGCCCCCCCCCCCCCTTAATTTCCAAAGCGAAAAAGTATAGCGACAAACGGCAGTTTTTAGACTGTAGAATGTCAAAATTTTCAAGCTCGCTCGCATTTAATCGCTATCAAATAGCGGCCATTCTCCTGATGTTGCTGCCAGTGATTGACAGCAGTTGCACCCGGTGTGCCCCCCTTAATTTCCGAAGCGAAAATATAGCTACAAACGGCAGTTTTTGGACAGTAAAATGTCAAAATTTTCAATGCAAAAAGATTTATACCCCCCCCCCCGTTTGCTTCGTTCCCTCAAATAACCGCTCCTCCTATAGGTCAAATCCTGTCTTCGCCGGTGATAGGCCCCATTATTTAGTAGGCCTTCACAGTGATGTCGCACAGGCGGAGCAAGAGCTGAAATACCACGATTTAGTCTTTCAATAATATATTGTGAATATTTCATTTTCTTATTTTTCTTTTAAGAAAAGAAAATAAAATTTTCACCAAAAGTGTGCACCAGATCGCTGAATTTCAGGTCTGAAAATGCAAAATCTTCTTCGTGTGGGAGAGGGATACCCCCCCCCCCCTACACACCCTCCCCCCGTTCGGTCGCTCCGCTCCCTCTCACAGATATTCAAAAAACAAAAAAAAAAATGTCTTCATACTTTTAAGTTCTGATTTTCCGCCGAAAGTCATCTGACAAGCAAAAAAAAAAAAGCAACAAGAACAAAAAGTCTTCATATTTTTGCTGCCACTTTCCTCCCACTTTATATTTCATGCAAAAGAGTGGGACATCCGGTCCCTGTAAAGTGTGTGTGTGTGTGTGGGGGGGGGGGGGGGGCACCAAGCTTCTTCCCCCCCCCCCCCGGTCCGGTTATGGGCTTGTAATCGTGGTGATGGTGACCATCCCCCCCACTCCTCAGTACGGATTTACGCCGTTGCCTATTACAGGACACTAAGTTTCTTGCAGATTGTTACCCATTCAAGATCAAGAAGAACATGATTAACTTGAGTCGAAGCTTTGGGGGAATATACTCAAAAGGAAATGGTGTCCATATCTATAATCTATTACACACTGGCAATAATACCTGACAAGTTTGTAGCAAGTTTGATGCATTTTCAAAAAGAAGATAGGAATGTGGGCCCCAATTAGGGCCCTGATGGGGCACCACGGGAAGTGGGCAGGCCATGAAAAAAAAAAATAAAACTATAGTATTAACGTAGTAACTATAGTGCTTTATACCCTTCTCATAGCACTATAAAAGATTTCACGTCCAATTCAAGAGAAGAAGATATTTTGAGTTGTGAAATTGTAAGTTTTGCTCATTTTCACGCAAAAGTTCTTAACAGGTGATTGTTTATATAGAAATGAGTGAGCTGATGACGTCATCATGTCACAATATAGACTACATATTAATTTGTAAAAGAACGGAAATTCAATTCTATACTGCTTTCAAAACAAATATTAAACATATTGTTATTCTTTTATATATATATATATATATATATATATATATATATATATATATATACATACATAGCTTCCAAATAAAGATCAGTCAGGAATCATGATTTAAGACAAAACGGCAAAGAAAAATGGAAATATCATTCAAGCATTTGAAACATAATTTCCATGATTTATAACTCTTACTCTTACTCTTTGTACAACCTCCGTGGAAACGTCAATATACGTCGTGTAAATTGCACACATATAATAATAATGATGTTTTTATAAATTAGCAGGCTCTCGCTTCCGGGGTATACGTTCGTTCGCATGTCTAGCAGCCCAGGCGATAACGTGAAAATGTTCCTGCAATGACTTTTGTTAGCATGGTTTAGTCATATTATGGAACCATGCATGCAGATCATGCTCAGTATATAGGGGAAGGTGCATTCTTAAAATGCCTATTGTTAATCAACATCAGTCCAATTAGCAATGAATGACAAGTGAGATCACGTGCTGAATCTTGGTTTAGAAGGTGTGTGTTTGTTTGGTTTTTGTTTTTGTTTTTTTTTTTGCACATAATTATATTTATGTAATCTTGAGAAACACGGGGTAGATTATAACGAAAAAGTACATGCATAATGTGCAACTTACTAGTACATGCATAATGTGCAACTTACTAGTACATAATATATTTAGGTATTCATTTTGCCACAAACTGTAAAACCAGAATATGTTTGCGTGCAATTTAATTTCGCGAATTTCGTGAGAACCAAGATTCTCGAAATTACAATGGTCACGAAAGTTCCTGTCTACACTACTGTGCCTTGAATGCCAGTGGCAATTCGGGAAAATTTCATGCCTCGAACAACCATTATTATTATGACAATATCGACTGCTTCCAGAGGCATGTTTAATTGCCCCAAAGAGAGGGCGAAGGTATAGATTTAACCATTAACCGTGAAGAATCAGTCGAAATTGATATTTATCACAATACAATGCAATTCAAGATAGTCATTTACGCAGCGAAGTGAGTTTGAACTTTATGACTAGTCATTGATTTTCGCAACACTGCCGGGCAGTCAGCTAGCGGTTTCCATGATTTTAACCTTTGACCAATCAGAGTCCTAGAATTTTAGAGTAAGGTATACTTAACATGCGTAAACGTCTTTACTAATGACCCGTTGTAAGCGAAATTTCGTGTAAGGCTAAATAAATGCCAAGTCACATGTTCGCTCTTGATCAATCGTTTCTTAGATAAGGGTCTGTTATTGTAGATCCAGGGCATGATTGTTCATCATTAGCACACGTCCGTTTATTCGCACGGGGTTACCTACAGCGAGTTTGAAAATGAGAAAAATTTGAAACTTAAAGGGATAGCACAGTATTGTTGGAGATGAGAATGGGGCTTTTAACTTTTTGCGAGATACCTGGCAAGAAAACACTCATGAAATAGTACAGAGCATACCATTTTAAGAGGATTTCAAAGTTTATTTGATAAAAATCGAGTTTGGAATGACTGAAACATCTAAAAACAAAGTAAAACAAAGCAATCGTAATAAAGTGGGGGTCCCACACTTATTAGAATCGCTCTGTTTTGGATATCTCAGCCATTTCAAAACCAATTTTCATCAAATAAACATTGAATTCTTCATGGAATTACATGCTATTTCATATTTCATATTTCATAAGAGGTTTCTCATTATCTCACCCAAAAATGGTAGAAACCAGAAATTAGTGTAACACTGGTGTTTTTAGGTTGATTGTTGTTTGTGGTAAGCGTGGACTTTGTAGGCGAGTGTCACTGGAGTATGAGTATCAGGATCACGACGATGATAATAATGCAAAGTCACCACTCGTAACACTTGTATAACTGAGTGTTACTATAAACGTATAACAGTTCAGTAGAATGTGCGATGACAGTCTCAGCTGGATGACCCAATGATAATGATGACGAAGAGACGCGAAGGAAAGTACAGTTCAGCCAGAATGTATATTTTATTTGTAGTAATACAGGAACTTGGTGAAAGTACAATCTCAATATATGAACACTTGGCACTCCCTGGTATGCATCCAATCGGGGCTAGAGTGTATCGCTGATATCCCTCTGCCGGGTGGCAAGAGGCCTGGCCGAACCAGTGTAAGTTTGGCTGAACAAGAACTAAGAGTATGGATTTGCAGGGACATTTATACTTAAACTCGTGAATACATTATTATTGACACTTTGCATAAAATAAAAGGGGAGAGTATTGTTTACTAATACATATGCAGGATATCTCTTAGAAGGCCATCCAAATTTGGGAAGGGGAAAGTCCTTATACCATATTTGGTCATGAGAGTTTATGAATGAACTCACTATTCTGTAATAGTGGTCTCAGCACAAAGGAATGTGCCGGTCAAGTGTTTTAGGGAGAAGTCTAAACAAAGGGGCTCATAATCGGTGGGTGGCATGGGTCAGTGGGGACTGACCACTTTCCAAATAAATCAGTGCGTAGTGCCTCATAATGCACTGCAAGGAGGGGAAGTGAAGAGTGGGGAAAAAGACACAATTTGGGTCTTACATTAGGTATCAACCAAAACTATCAGAAACAGGACAAGTTGTAGAACCGATTTTATTTTATGATATCACAACCAAACTACCCCTAACAAAATTAGACACTATTCATCTATAAACCATATCAATACCAATATTATACTTTTTGTCTTCAAGATCAAAAGTATGCCATGTTTGTTTGTTTGTTTGTTTGTTTGTTTGTTTGTTTGTTTGTTTGTTTGTTTGTTTGCATGCTCGCACTGCACAGCATGTCTGGTTATCATTTTTATGTCTTCTTCAAATTGGCACCAGGCCTTGGTCCCCGCGAAATCTGGTCGAATTTCCAAATTACTCAGCGCGAGCGGGGTGCGCATTAAGAAAATAAAGTCTAACGTTTAGCCTACGGAGATCATGGCTGGTGCTCAGGTAAGCAGGATGAGGGTACTTGCTCTTTATCGTGAAATGTTACGAGAGTCGCAGAAGTTCTCTGGATACAATTATCGGTAAGTAACATCCGTCTTAGGAAGGTGGCCTCGGAGAGTGAGAGAGATCTATCTAGAGACTAATGATAGTGAAACTAATTTACTGTAATGCCCCAAGCCTTAGTCCCACTCGCAAATAAATGTGTAACTGAACTTTCGTCTTTGCATGATGATGATTGATGATGTAACTCCGACGCCGCATTGCATTGCACTATACACTAGTACTAGTTACGTAATTCTACATTGTACGTCTAGTAGAGTTGGGTGTCCAACACATCGACACCCTAATATTTCTCTATCAATAGATACTTAGATATCTCACAATTTGTCTGAAATATTATGCAGCTGTCATTTGTATGACGCACCTCTTGACCCCCGGGAAAGGTACGTCATGGTCGCGTCAAGTACCACCAATTTGATGACGCGTGGTACCGTCGTGGGAGCAAAATGTCTGTCACAATAGCAATACTGACCCATTTCATGTGTGCGTCATAGTCGGTCATTTAACCAGAGTGTGTCAAACGGTTCGTTAATAGGACCGTCATGTAATTTTGCGAGGCTTCTTGCATGGTATCCCTCTGTAACAGAATAAAACAAACTCGCGATCGCAAGCCGGCCTACTGTTTGGATATTTAAATATTTACAATTACCTTGTATCTTTATTAAGATACTTTATGTATTTTATTTCTCATATGTTTTGCGTTTTGTTAATATAGATATTCTTTGATACTAATACTTTGTATTCATATTATATTTCATTGCTATTTTTTTTCATATTAATCTCAAATATTCGATTTCTTAATGTCAACTAGTCAGTCAGGGGCATATAGATAGCAGGGGGGATGGGGGATGCATCCCCCCAGAATTTTAGCTGGGGGGATGGTGTGTACATTCACCCCCCCCCCCCCCCCCAGATCGAAAGATCGATCAAAAACTATATTAAGTAGTAATATTGCATGCCAGTTCAAAAATCAAACAATATTATTATAAAAATTACAATATGACCAAGTTTATCTATCTATATATATATATATATATAGATATAGATATATCTACGACCCAGCTATAGGGAAATCACCCCCCCCCCCCCCCCCCCCCCCCCATTCAGAGCTCTGCAGCATTCCAGTCTGGTACGTACCGCGAATAACTTGCATCAAGGGTCAGTCATTTTCACGAAGAGGTGCGTCACAATTTTGCATGGTTAATGCGTCAATGTCTCATAGAGGTGTGTCACTTTTTGTGACGGAGGGTACGTTATGGTACCTAAAAGGTATGACGCACATTGGTACTTTGACGCACCTATCCCGGGGGTTGAGGTGCGTCATACAAATGACAGCTGCATTACTCACATGTAAAGAAAATACTCTGAATTCAGGTGCGCATTAAAAATGTGATTTGCGCGTTGCGGTACACGCTCCAAGATGACTACTTTGATTTCGAACGCGTGGGTTGTTTAATAATGACGCACTCAGTTGTGCCGGACCCTCCTAACCTATCTGCCAGGTTAATCTTGTAAAGAAAGCACATACTCTGGAGAAGTGTGAACTGAGAAAAGAGGCTCTGAAGTACAGGGTCTAGTCAAGCACTTTATCTTTACCAAGCTGTGCTACCTGTGCGATGAATGGGACAATAAAATAAGGTGTAAACCACTGTAGCAACAATTAAGAGATTATCAGATTAAGCTGAAATTAATCCTACTTTATTAACACATTCTGTCCATGATTAATGCCAATTTTCAAAGCAGTAGCATTATCCTTTCAAAAGTTATTAAGAGTTGAAAGGGATGAGTATGCAAAGGATTTTTTAAGAAATGAAGAGAGCCTGTAAGACATTTGTAGAGAACCTGATGAAAACCCATTTTCCCATTCATTTTATGATCCCAAAATTACAAATAATATACAAGAAGAATAGTGCATTCAGAAAATTTGTAAAACTAAAAACTGACTTTGTTGACCCATTTCACCATTTTTTGAGTCCTCACATAAAATACTTTTTATTGGTTTTGTGATGCATAGTCACATACAATTTCTATACATGCTGGCTCTTTGGACTAGGTTGTGTTCTCACTCAGTAGGGCCAGTTCACTAGTTTCTCAAATGTACATGTTTCTGAATGCCAGTGCTGAAGGAATCATTATTCCTGTACATCTATTTTTAATAACATACCGTGTAGGATAGTTTGTATGCACACAACTATGAGCATTTTGTTGTTCTTGTTGGTTTGTTTGTTAGTTTTTTGCAAGATCACAAGATCTAAAGTAGGCCTGTGACAAACTCTTTTAAGATTGCCATAAACAACTGCTGTGCAGGAAGCATGCATTTACTCTTAAAAAAAAAAAAAAAAATCAAAAATCAAAACAAAACTAGAAAAGTACCCTGAGAGCGCATACCTCCACCAAGCAGCTATTCTGATGATCTTGCTCTTCCATAGAGATCAGTGATTTCCAACCTTACGTATGCATGCTGAAAAATTGCCCAATTTCCCAATATAGAAGCCTTTTTTCCATCATAAACCTTAAGGGACAAGTTCACCTTCATTAACATAAGGATTGAGAGAATGTAGCAATATTACAATCGGTCCGCAGCACGTATGCTAATGAGCCGATCCGGCAAGATTTATTCAGCACTCTCGTTGACGATCTTTGCGTTCGAAAGGTGTCTCCTCGTGCGAGATTTTGTGAGACTTTGATAGGGCTATGGTTTTCACAGTGTAGCGACTTGTACATACATTCGTCATGGCTACAAGTCACGGTAAATTGTTCTCCAGACTTTTATCTTTATTTTGATACTAAATTTGCGTATAACATTGGATCTTATCATGACTATATAATCAGTTGAATTTGCGCAAATTTTACCTGCTTTTCACAGAAGATTTTGTTGTCTAAAGTTCTTTTTTGGTTCCTGACCGGATTAAGAAACTGTTGTTTCTGATTTTGGCTTTTTCGTAGAGAGGAAACGTAGATGCTCATCATATATTGGAGTCAAAGAGACGGAAGCATGATTTATACTAGTTTTTCCGTTTTGAAATGTCTGTAAAATTCACTCCTAAGCCGGAAGTATGCTCCACACAAAGTGTACGGTGGCGCGAAAGAGCTCTCTCATTGGACCGTGCTTGCATTCAGCGCTTGAACTACACGCGTGCCAAGAAACCGCAAGTGGCATGAAACCGTTATGTAGCAGCGTAATGACGTAATGCAAGCGCTGAATGCAAGCGCTGTCTAATGAGAGAGCTTCCTCTTGAGATTGCACGGTTTCAAGCTGATCAGCACTGACATTGATGTACATGTATATTTTACTGGTTCCTGACCGGATTAAGCAACAAATTGTCAAGATATTAACCTGGATACAAAGATTAGGAGATGGACTACCAAATAAAGCATTTTCATTGAGACTCAAGGTGAATTTGGTATTTTTTTGACATCTTGAACGTGTACTGCACGAATTACTTTTTTCACCATTTTTCAAGCTCAATTACGCTATGATATTTTTCATTTACAATAATTTGAGTAACATGTGACGATAGTTTACATATTTTCCTTGAATTTGATACCAAATTTGTGAACATAATGTGAATTTTTGTTGCCGAAGGCCCAAGGACAAAATCCCCTTACGCAGCTCATTACGTATGCAAGCCTAGAGCGGGCTTGCATATGAGTTGAATAAATAGGAGCGAATTATCGGGTGCTGCGGACTGACTGTTAGTAGAACACATCAATGAAAGTTTGAGGAAAATTGGACAATCTGTTCAAAAGTTATGAATTTTTGAAGTTTTTGTGCAGTCACCGTTGGATGAGAAGACTACTGCAGTGTATGATGTCATATGCGTACAACAATATCAGGAAAATATAAAGAGAATTTCACAAAATTTTGTCTTTTGAAAAAAGTACACATTCCCTTGACTCCTTACTGACATATGTTATTGATGATATTATTCCCATTGCCTTTAGAAAGAGACAAGTCAAGTGCTCTTTTATTATGCGAAAAAAGTGAAAATATGTTGAATTTTCTTTACATTTTCTTTATACTGTTGTACTCATATGACATCACGAGCCTTAGTAGTCTCCTCATCCAGCAGTTCCAACACAAAAGTTTTAAAAATTCATAACTTTTGCATCGATTGTCCAATTTTCCTCAAACTTTCACTGATGTGTTCTACTAATATTGCTGCATTCTCTTAATCCTTATGTTAATGAAGGTGAACTTGTCCTTTAAGCTGCGCGGCACACCTCGCCCTAGCAGAAACTAGAGCACGCACTTCAGTGCGCATATGAAAATCTAAAAAATGCGCAGCTTCAACTCCCAAGTTCATTGACCCTACATGTACCTGTCAAAATATCAAAAATCCTTCAAAAAATCCATGAAAATTTCCGGATCGCTACCAAAATTTAATCATCATTCTCAACCTTCCCTGCAAGTTTCATCCAAATCCATGCACAACTTTTTGAGTTATTTTGCACACGGACAAACTAACTAATAACAAACCAACGGTAATGAAAACATAACCTCCTCCCTTGGCGGAGGTAAAAGTTACTGATTGTCTGTGTTTCCATGTTATTCAAAAACCACCCAACCTCCACTTTTTTCCTTCCCAATTTGATAAGCGCACTTAATCAATTGCTTTTCTTTCAGAACGTATGCACTGCGTAGAGTTCGAGATGCTTTTCGTGAGCACAAGGATGAGACTTCACCAGAGCTGATAGAGGGTTACATCAAGAAGGCTCAAGATAACTTGCAAGTGATAAAACGACAGGTAAAAATTATTTTTGCAAGTTCAGCTGAAAGGGAACAGCATTTCTTACCAAAAGGAGAAGTAAATCACAGAGAGATGGATTGATTAGGAAACAGTGAAAAGAAAGCAATATCAAAATTAGAATTAAAATGATATTTCAAGAAAGTTGTCACATGTGATGAACAAGAATGATGCAGTTTGGTTGAACTATCATCATTTTCATTGCCTGAAAGTAAATGCCAAGTTCTGATATCTGCAATATTAGTTGTGTGGTACTTTTGAAAGATATAATGCATGAATGATATCTGGTACTTAGTTTTGTATGGAACATTACAGTACTTTTAGCTTTGTATCAGGTTTGTAGGCATATGTTGCTTTGATATGACATCTTTCAATTAAAAGACTGTCCTCAACTTTACTCTCAGCTGTAAGCTCTGTCATACATGTACGTTTATTCCAATTTTTAATTTTTATTTCATAATCTTATCTTCTTAATGTGGGCATGATTCTATCTCAAGTCATTGAAAGTGATAGTGGTCTCTAACTTAGCTCTTTCTGTAAGATAGAAATATGCATGTTCTGAATTTCATCTGTGTTGGAAAGAAAGTAAAGAAGAGAAGACATATAGATCATTTCAAAATGAAATTTCAGCAAAGCAGTCATTCTGCAGCTGGTGTTTGTTTTTTTATTTATTACTGTGTTTTCTCTGTTGCAGGCTTCCATAAGCCAACTGTACAAGGACCCTAAGCTTGTGATTGAAACCCCCACAGGGAAGACTAGCTAGCCCATGGGATCTTGGTCTGTGGCAGTGCCCCGCACTATGGCTTGAAATGGGAGAGAACTGTCAGATGCGGGAATTATGCAGAGGAGCATGGAGGAAAATGTAGAGGACACCCTTACAGTGGTATCTTTGTGATGCAGGAGCCCTTTACCCTTTCACAGAGATTGGCGAGGGTTCATCATGGAGGTCTGTCAGAAGAAAGGGGATTCTGCTTCATGAGAGGCTTCCCACCAAATGCATAGATTGATTTACCCTTACCCAAGAGTAAGGACTTGGTTGTGGTTCAGATGGCTGGCTAAATGTAATATCTTAATATATAATGCATGGACTCCGCAGAATTATTAATGTTGAAAGTGTTATCAGGGTTTGTAGTGTATTGTAAGACGATTCAAACATCCAAGAAATTGTGCTGACATTCTTTCCTGTGATAATGAATTCACTAGTAAGTTAAAGTAGTCATGATCCCTCCAGGGCTGATGGTTAAAGTAATGCAATATACATGTACCACTCACACCAAATTAAGTGTGCATGAGTCTAGAAACAGTTGGAAGGGACATGTATTTTTCTCATAACAAGGTTAATTGTCTTCTTCAATACTTCTAGTCATGCTTTCAGAACTGTCAACCTACAGCTGTATGTATGCAGACCACAGATATCAGTGCACAGCATAAAACATGAAGGACAAAAGGAAAAAAATAGATAAGAAGTTGGAAGTACATGGCAGCACCTGATTAATGTTTCTGATTCCAAGTTAAGGGGAAAGAAGTGTGGGAATACATGTATTCATTGTATTCTCAATTTGGTTGAAGGGAAAAAAGATACATCTAATACAATGTACATATTATGCCTAAATTCATACTGTGTAGGCAGCTCTGTAAGTAGCATGGAAATCCTAGGAAGCAGGCTACAAAGAGGGTGAAGCTGCAGCAGATGTTTTTTGCTCAGACTGTTCAGCTTTTTTGTTGTTGTTGTTGCTGTTGTTGATGCACAAGTTACTGTCAACATAGCTTGTTAGGAGGGCACTACAGAGTCTCTTGTTTGCTTGGGAGGTGCTGCCTAAAGTGTGTGGAAAGAAGGTTTGGCATCGCCAGACGTGCTGCTGTTGATACCTTTACATCCCCAACATCAGCGAAGAGGAGAATGTCAGTTCTTGTTCCTTTGTGTCAAAAGACTACCAAATTGTGAATATTATGTACATGTAGTCTATATAACTACACATACACATTTACCAGTAATGATGTGCAAGTTGATATCTAGTCACCATAAATGTTAGAAGTGGGTTATTCTCTGCCATATATTGCAGACTTGCCAATACTGTAAAGGATCTGAACGTCCATCATATTCTCAACATCTGGCACGATCCATATTGGTGGGCAGGTATCAGGAAAATTCCCTAGTGCAGTTTGGGGTAATGCGCACTCTACAAACATGTTAGAGTGTAGATGTGTAATTCAGTTTAAGTCGTTGAGGAGATGGTTTTGATGTAACACACATTTCCCATACACGTCTGCCCAAGTATACTCGGGACTAGTCTTCAGTGGGTTAAGTTTATTCAGGGCTTTCTTTTTTCCTCCTCTTTACTAGAATATGAGACCATGCTGTATATGATAGCTGAGAGTTAGCAGATACACATGTTGGTTTGTGAATAGTTGACCTGATGCTGTTTCCTGACCTGCCTGCATAAAGTGCTGATGAGTCATGTATACATGGTACTACTTTTATGCAATGATGTATTTCTCTAGTGTACAAGCTGAAAGCACGCACAAAGAATATCCTTGGTACACTTTAGAACCATGCCGATGTGTATTGTGTTTTCTGTGACTGAAAATATAAAAGGTACTGGGCAGTTCATGACATAATTATGCTGTATCTGATCATCCAGTGCTTACTTGTTGGTGATTCTGACTGAAGACCAATTAGTCCATATAATCAGAGAGATACACTTACACACTTCATGCATTAAAGGCTTATTTGCCTGTTAAAAAAAAAAAAAAAATGAAAGAAACAAACAAACAGGGTATACTGCATTGAGTGTGATGCGCCTGCTTTATTTTTTAAGTACATTGTATCAGTAGCATTGTCTTTTTTTTTTGTGGTGACTTGTAATTCTCATACATTTTTAAATTTAATTTTTACACTTTTTACACTTAATTTCAGAGTGTCAAACTGGAAGTGAAAATGTGATGCATCATGAAACCTGGGTTTATGGAGATTATTGGTGCATGTTATTCTGTATGGGATTCCTAACATCAGAGGAGAATGAACTTGTCTTTTTGTTCGTTTCACACAGATGCTCATAAACTATGCTTCAGTAAAAGTTATAGGTGGAAGACTTAATCGACTACCACTCAATAAACACTTCAATATGGCAGGTGATGTCAGAACTTAAAAGATATTGTAGGAGTTGCCACACCACAATGATATCGATATACAATACACTGATGAGTAACTGATTGATATTTCTGTATGTGACTGTCACACAGTGCAGGTATCACGTGCAGATTCTCAGTCAAGTACATGTATAAATCATTGCAAGTATTTTGATCACCATTTGAAAGACACTTTTATTTACCCTCAAATTATGGACTGAGACAGAGATTATATTGGGGAAAGAATATTGTAGATGCTTATTTGATGCTAGGATTTATTTGGAGTGATCATATTGCACTCAAATGGTGTGTATGTGTGTGTGTGCGAGAAGCATAATCATTGATCATACATTTTGACATTGTGTTGTAGAGTTTGGTACCGTTTGCTTCATCGCGATATGATTATGATTGTAATTATGCATATGGATATGTATTTTGATCTTCCGGGCGAAGGGTCGAACTGTCATTCATGTTTGTGTTTGCCACTTTTCGACAAGATCTGGCAATAAACCTGAAATGAAGAAACTATGAATGATATGCATTTGCTTGCTTTTTCCTTTTCTCAGCTCATCAAGAAAAAAGTACATTGCATTGTAATTCTTTTTTTTTTTCTTAAATGTTTGTAATACTGTATTAGTGTTACACCTGTGTTACATGAACCAAACAGAGTACATGTTGAAGTTTAAGTTTAACATCTTACTGTACCACAAGTACATATTGTACTGACATCTAATTTGGTATGTACAGTTAAACTGTGGGATATAAAATTCTTACCAGCTTTAAGTTGCATATGAATCTGTCTACACAGATCTGCAGTAGGCCTTTATGTGACCTGTTCCAGCAACCTATGTTTTTATTTTGCTTGATAGCTGCATCGGCATTTTTGGTAGACATTTCACTTGTATTACAACGAAATGAAACATTTCCGGCCATAAACACAAACAAAGACTAAACTTAGCACAGGAACGCGCAGACTAAAATAACACGCACAAGAGAAACGTGATTTGACCTTCATAGTCAGTATGAAATCAAGATGGAAGGCCCTTTTTAATGTGAGTAGGCTTACATAATGCTCTCTCTTCGATAGGTAAGATTCAACCAAAGTGTTACATGGTATTGGTTAAGAAATAGGTCTCTTATAGACCCATTATGTACTTATTAATAAAGCAATGACAAACATTCCAAAGGTTAAACAACATTAAAACACACACACACACACACACGCACAATGAATGTTTGTACATTCATTAGTCCACATGATATGTAGGCCAATGACGCCAAGCAAGTCCATTAATAAGTACTAAATTCTAAAGATATATACAAATATTTACTTCGTTTGATTACGAGTAACTTGCGTAAAAAAAAGTCAACACAGAAATGTGTCGAAGATCGCCGACCACTAGTACATGTATCTTAACTTCAAAACGGTAATGATAAATGTTCGACTACTTATACATTATGACAGATAATGTACTAAGCTATCATAAGAATTATGCAACTGAGGACACCACAATGAAAGCTGTCCTGTAGTTAACGCTGCCTAGTATTCGGTGAGATACATTGTATATGCCACTTCCTGATCTAGCCGTTGTAGGTAAGGTCTGTTCCGATCTTGATGAAACTCTGTAAAAAGAGAAGATAGATTAAAGAAGAGAAAGAAAGAAAGAAATACGTAAATGAAAAAAGAACAACTCACATTAAGTTACACAACATACGAAATCACATATGGAGGAACCAGAATTCATTCATCTGTCGCACTGGCGTTATTTACATCGCTTGTATACACTTTAGGTATGTGCATACCGATGTTGCGGTGATGGTGCATGTTTGCATTCATTCCGAAGAGTTACGCAAGGGAGATTTATACACAGAGAGGTGATGTTGCCGATAACAATTTGAAATCCGTGAATTTACCTTTCGTCTATAATGTATTATAGCATATCACATTGCAGTGCTTTGCAACCGTTTACTCATCTCTATTCCCTATATAGCACTACTTGAATGGACTTCTGTGTGAAAAAATTAAAATCCGTGAATTTACCTTCGTCTATAATGTATTACAGCATATCACATTGTAGTGCTCTGCAACTATATATGTACTCATCTCTATTTCCTATATAGCACTACTTGAATGGACTTCTGTGTGAAAACTAGGGGTGGGGGTAAGCTTCGTTATTGACTGTTGCTATGGGAAGTTGCCATTCAAGGAAGAGTTGCTACTCTACAATCTTCGGGCCTGGCTGAAAACCTGTTAGGATGTCAACCCTTGCTGGAATAGCAACTTCCCGGTAACAACAGCCAATCAGGAAGCTGGATTCTTGTCGTTACCATGACAATTGCCATTCCAGCAAGATTTGTCTATCATATTAACTTTTTATGAAATGGGGTCCCAGACGATGCACTGTACAAAGTATTAATCAAAACAACAAAAACAAAAAAAAAAACAAAAAACCCTCTACAAATTAATGAACAAAGTTAAGTCATACCTGTCCCTGCTTGACTACCGGTTTGCTGAAGACAAAGCCATCCAGCTGAGGCAGAGCAGCTCCCTCGGCACCCATTTCTTGAAAACAGACAAACAAACAAACAAACAAACAAACACCATCAATGTAATCATTATACGTAGACGTTAGTTATCCATAGCAGTCAGCCTGAAAGTTAAGACTCATTTCAAATTCGATATTCATAAAAATATTCTGATGATGATGATACATGATGGTGCATATAGCTTTCTAATGGAAATGACTGTGGTAACGGTAGGGGTACAAATCAAGAGACTGGAAACAATGTTCCTGTTTTATATGTTGTTTTTAATCCTGTATTTTGTCACTGCATTTTTTTTTTGTAGAGTTCAATGTGTTTCCATGACATTGTGAATTATACTTTAAGAAAAGATAATTTAAGATGAACTTGATTGAATTTTTTGAAACTTTTACAACACGAAGCTCTCATTTACACTTTTGTTTATATTTCTGGACGGGATCGACTTTCGTTTCATTTGTGTCATTATCGAGGTATGAGGTGATTTCGCAAACTATATAAACCCGACAATCTGTTAGAATTCAAATCAAATCTTCAGATTGTTTAGAAAGACGGCGGCTTCAAAAAGCGATCATCAAAGACACAAATTTACCTGTGGAATTCTTTTTATATAGAAAAACTGAAAGCTATCACTTAATTGAATAATTACAGCCAGCTGAAACTCAATCACTTGAACCTCCTTGCGTGAACTATACCCTGCGTTACACACCACTCAAAAGTTATCGGTACCTAGATCCAAGGAGCTTCAAGCTCCTTGTTAGATTTGAGAGCTGCCCTGTTTTGTTTTTATATAATGTTGAAGAAAACCCTCCTTCAAATTTTCACAATTTCATCTGCAGTTAACAATTAGTATCGAAGTACCATGTATCAGATTGACTGTTTGATATGGAAATGTAACAAGTTTAATTTCTTTATATATAATTATATATATATTATATATATATATATATATATATATATATATATATATATACTGTTGGTGAATACAGCATGTACTTGTTTTCAGTTTTATTTTTGGATGATATAATCACACCAACACCTAGACAACTTACTCAATATACAAAATCGAATACATCTGGAAATCATGAAATGAATATTGGGATGTTTCAAACGCAGCACTTTCAGGTGTCATTTATCTTTTTTAGTATCCAAGATTCCGTAATTCTATGCTAGTCATTGTGACGATTAGGTCATCTGCTGATATTAGCCATAGTCGCTGTCATTTCATACTCACGGTTCAAGTAGGGCAAGACGTAGAGAGTGATCGCTGAGTTGACCGCCACCTCAAGAAGTTTGGTCTATGGTAAGAAATAATAAAAGAAAGACATTCTTAGAGGACTGGTTCTCGGGGTTCCTTATTAATCACATTGTAGACCTACTGATGAAAAAAAAAATGTTTCAAAAGTTGCCACCGATGCTATATTGTATCTATTTCATCATGTTGATTACATGCACAAAAGAGAATAGAATTAGTTTTGGAAGTCGGAAAATGCCGTGCAATATTATAAAAAATACTCCCTCTCCAAATTGCATGAAAACGTTCTGCTTTGTACTGTTTTGTCACTTTTTTATGCTTCGCTTTTCCCCAAACATGTTACTTTTGAATGAAACAGTTGGCGTCTTTACCATGTTTAGAGAATTTGTTGTTTCTGTTTTGTTTGTTTGTTTGTCTTTGCGAGCGAGTTTATGTGTGTGAATGTGTGTGTGTGTGTGTGTGTGTGTGTGTGTGTGTGTGTGCATGGTGAGGATGGCCTCACCAGTTGTCAAAGCTGTGTTCTCCATGAGGTTCCTGCTCTCATAATATAACATACAAAACATAGGAGTACATAGCGTATACATCAATGTCAATAATAGTCACGAACAAAACCATTGTATTTCACTACAGAGTATACAGGTACTAAATGAATAATTATTACAAATACAACAAGTACAGAGAAATACATTAGATGCAAAGCAACCGTTTGTATCTATGTATTACACACGCACTCTGAAGAAGAACATTATTATGTATTTCTGCTCTTTTTGTATAGGCCCTATGCGAAGAATATCTCACAGAGTCGTGTACAAAAATATTTCTTAGAGAATGTGCCCATATACACAAAATTTGATTCGATTTGTTCGGCTTCTGTAAGAAAATCAAGGTACTAAACTAAAACTCGCTGAGGAATGACACTCCTAAAGTATAGCGTGAAGCAGAGGGTGTGTAGGCCTATGGAAGAAAAAAAAAATGTTATGTCAGCGAGTACAAATTCAATTCAGTTCTATTCTATTCGGCACCAAAAAAAAAAAAAAAAAAAAAAAATCAGAAGTACATTTTGTACACAATAAAAACAAAAGCAACGCGCATACCAAAATATATACATGCACATGTTTAGCAAATCAAAGCCGGACACATTTGAAGCGACTGGATAGAGCTTGTTAGCGGGGCCCAAAAGTAGCAGGGAATTATAATATTTGAATATACTCACATTAAAGTTCCCGATAGCTGTCTTGATCAAAGCCATGTCGGCGCTGTATATGATATCGAAATAGATAAAATAACTCAATCAATGAAACAATATGGTTTATGTCCCTTGTATTACTTGATAGAATGATATTACGAATGATGAGAATCGATGATTCCAATTTGTTTATATACTCCATGGAATCCACCATATTTTTCCCATTCATACCGTGTTTCTTCAATTATTATGATGATGATTATTATGTGCATTTAACGCATTTTTTTTGATGGCCACAACATCAGATGCTTAGGAAAAAACATATGTAAATACGTATATGTGTGCATAGGCATTTATGTATGTGTGTATTCATGTAGATACGAATATATGTTGTATGGATGTATACAGTAGATTATACAGAGTAAATATGATATGTGTCAGAACTTTTGCAAATTTGGATCGTTGGAAAGGGAATATCACGGATTATTCATATACACACCCTGGAGTAGCTACGGGTCTGTGCATCACCATCACATATACTCAATCTTCTATCTCCCCCCCCCCCCTTCCCCCACCCCCACCCTCTCGGCAATGTGAGACATATAGCTATCGTCAGTTTTGTGGTTAAAAACAAATGCCGGCATACAGATAATGGCATCTCTGAGCCGTATAGTCAATCTTTACTCGTAAACATGATTTTATAGTGGTGATATAAAGGGACGCACCTGAGCGAAGACAGTGACCACGTGATGTTATTACCCTTGAAACCGACAGTAACCTTGCCAGAGATCGACTGAAAAAATAATGAAATGGTGATGATGATTAAAAACTTATACTCATAATGCTGTTGCTGATGATGAAGAAGACAATGAGGACTAATGATGATAATAGTAATTATTATCACTGTTGCTATTGTCACAAATGTACACATTAGTAGTTATGTACATGTATGATGTACTGCATGCATGGTTGTTTTAATGTGTATGTACACAGGTGGACCAGAATAATGGAGAACATTCTATATGATATAGATATAGTACATACAGGCTGACCAGATCAGTGGAGAATTTTCTACGTGGTATAAAATGTAGCTACAGTACATGTATGCATGTGACAGGAAATACATTATAGCTCACTCAGTCTAGAATGATTTAACCCATTCCAGAATATTCTGGGAAGTGCTTACATATTTGGCTGAGTGAGGCACTGCCCCTGTAACCCCATGTGATTGGTAGTTAATTTTGGCAATGATGTTATGCACATAGTTAGGCAGTGAGTCATCCAGGATTCCTGGAACTTGGACTTGCTAGTATGTTCAGGTATGTGGCCCCAGGTTGGAGAAAATTATAGAATGTACTAGAAAGGGGTGATTGGATAGTATATAAGTCGGAGAAATTCTGAGGTAGGCAGAGTACCCAACACCTCTGCTCTGAGAGTTACGTCACTTCTGGCTCTGAAGCGACTTGTTATAGTCAGACCTGTGTTACCTGCTGACCTGCTATACAAACTCTGTTTGTGGAGATAAGGCCTGGGAGACATTTTGCCTGCAGAGAATTAATTTGCCTACATTGGAGATAGACTCCATATTTTAGTGTCAACGGACATTATTACGGCAAAGCTGTGACGGGCTGGATTCCTTGCTGGACATTATAAAGTGAATCATCATTCAACGCATCAACTGGACGTGGTCGTCATAACATTTGGATTCTGCACGTTTCGCCGTGGACATATTTCGTGGACTTTACCCCGGATTTATACTGTGGATTAATGCAACCTGTGCCTTTGGATTAACGTCGGAGGAATCAGTCGTCGGTGCATCAAGGATCATTCATCTGTGCATCGAATATCGTATCTGGTCACTTCAAGGACTATGTGATTGAATTGGCTGTAATGCATGTAAGTGATTCTATTACCGACTTATAATTGTGGTATTGATCATTATTGTACTGATGTGAAAACCGATTACGAGTCTGTACCCACAATATCACTGTTAATAAACCGCCTGAACATTAGTTGATTGTTTCTTCTGTGCTATCATTCTCAGAGTGATTTTGGTCGTAACACTATATAAAAATAGTAGTAGTAGTAGTAATGACACTACTACTACTACTACTAATGATAATAATAACAATAATATTGATAACAATAATAATAAATGATAATGATAATATTAAAGATTATAATAATAACAGTGATACACATGATAGACGCAATTTCGATACAGAAGACAAAAGCTTTTAGCAGGAAACCTGAATAATGTAACTTATTGCCATGACTCAAAAGCTACTGGGTGTGACAACTTGACAACTAGAAGCAGATGCATGGTTACAGTTGGGTATGTTCATTGTGCACACATAATTATACAATTAGGCTAGGTTATAGAACCATAAAAATGATAAAGCGACTATAGGTGCCTACATTAGAGAGTCGTCTTGTGTTTATACTTGAGTCATAGACTGTCCATGTTGTAGGTCCATGCTTAGGTGTAGAGCGTGAAAATTTGTCTAAGTGGATGTGTTGGAGCGTGTGAATGTTTTATTCACTCTGCATATCTATGAGTGTATATCAATACCGTATATGTAATATATGATAATATTATAATACCCACCACTCTCAAGGAAAAGAGGTACGCCAGAGTCTTGTTGGGTAGGACGGCGTACGGGGAGAAGTCCCCTTCCAAGACGACAAAGATTTCACTCTCTTTGATGGACACCGTTGGTGCCTTGGTGCTGTTCAGGTTGATTTGCATGACCATGTTTGGGTACATCTTGCTCAGCTGCAGGGAGAATTATAGGCATTGATTAAACACGTTTTGCTCAATAATCACTTCGTTTCAGAATCAGAGAAGTAATTATCCTCTCTCATAGAGTACGGAAAAGTCTCACTAGAAAATGTGAATGTTCTCTTTCCAAAACATTTAATTTCTGTTGACATTATCAAGCCATATGTAGACTCTTCCCTGCCAGTGTGCCGTAAGTTGGTTTTTTTTTTCTTTCCTACCCTCACCGATGTCCACTCATATTATCCACTGGTGTCCGCAGAAACTAAGGCTGTGTTAATAATATCACATCCTTAACTAAGGCTAGATATCGAACAGAGTACAGTACCCATATAGCGAAAGCTTGATTAATTGGTTACCTGAGGGATGGCAAGTTTGTAGGCAAAGTAGCTCGTGTTCAGATAGTTCTTCTCCGCGTCGGGAATCTGTGCATATAGGGGAAAAAAAAACCCAACACAAGATGAACGATGATGAAGATGATGACATCATGTAATGACGATGATGATGATGATGATGATGAAAATAATAGTAATAATAATGATAATAATAATAATGATAATAATAATAATAATAACAATGACAATGATAATAATAGTCAAGTTTTGTATGATGTATGAAAAATATTACAGGCACTATATAAGAATTGTCAAATTGCGCTGAATAATATGTATGATTTGTGTTTAAGTGTGTGAAATATAATAGCTCTCTAGCATTTGCAGCATACAAAAGTTTTAAGAGTTACGATCGCACTATTTAGAGATCTATCAACAATCATCATACGAACCCCAGTTTACATTGGGGGAAAATTTGAGCGTGGTAACAGCTCAGGGTGACGAGGAATGGGGTTGGGGGTGGGGCTGCAACCCCCCCCCCCCCACACACACACACACACAATTAAACACTTTTTAGCTCTTCAAACAAAATAATAATTTTGGGGAAAAATCGGAAAAACACAACCCCCAAGTATTTCCAAAGGTTCCGTTCTTACCCTTTAAGGGGGGCACTATACCCCCGGTCCCGCAGCCCCCCACCATGGCAAACGTTCTGCGGCCTCTGCTATAATTATTAACTTCCGGGAACGTTTGGACTCATTACAGATGCAACTGGAAGTGAAACATATGTGTCTATAAGTGGCTATAGTACTGGTACAATTAAAGAAAATGCCGAAGATTAATCGCTTCTCTATAGTTCACCCACGTTATCCTGAGTCACGTTGTACTGTAGAAATCCGACTTCCTGGAGCACATAACCGGCCGAATTGGGCAGGTATTCGGTTATCCAGAGAAACACCATACGCGACGTATCCGAATCAGCCGGGACTCCAGGCACGGGAAGGGGACACTCCTTCTTGCTGTTCAATGGATACACTTCCCCCTGGTCACATGTTGATGAATTCCGGTATGGTATAGGTAGGAAAGAGTAAGAAACATGACGACTGAATAATGTCTTGTCGAAAGCTTTGTTTATGAAGACTCTTTTATTATTTTGACGAATTCGGTGATACGCAGATGAAAATGCAAAATGGGCAATGTCCTAAAGAATTTCCTGTCTTAAATGTAAAAGTACATATTATTATGATTTAGAAAGTGTCTCAAATGGGTAACTCGACTCTGGAATCACAGACATAATACGTTATTATCTTAAGTATGTTAAGTTGCGTGTATCACGTGGAAATCGAAAACTAGAGGAAAGTATAAAAACGAGGAATCATCCAACTTTCTTTCATCACAAAACTTGCGGAAGACTGAGATAGACAAGTTAGGTTTATCGTGATATAATAGTAATTGACGTAAAACGTTTTGAAGCATTTGCAAGATAAAGATTGCTTCAAAATGCCACTTCCGGGTTTCATTCATTTTTTTATTTTTATTTCTTTTGTTTTTAAGTGGTGCCACTTCCGGGTTTCATTTCATTTTTTTATTTTTATTTCTTTTGTTTTTAACGAAAAATAAAGGGGGCGTGCCCCGGTTGCGCCCCCTCTGGATCCGCCACTGATAGGGTATTTTTACCTTGTGGGCAGTGTTCACAGAACCATTGAAAGTCGGCTGGGCGACGAGGGTGTAGTCTATCTGGGCTGCGTCAAGGAAGGGCGCCACCACTGTTACATGACAGATAGTCCAGGGAAATCAAGTTAGCCTCGCTGTTCTCTGTGTTATCACCTAATAGTTTACATAGAGATCTGTGATCAGCATAAACAGAACACTGCGGTATTTGATTTGCATGTGGTTTCGAATGACACCAAAGAGATTAATCACCCTCATGTGTGTCCATTAATATTTAATGTGGCAACATTAATCGTAAGTAATAGGTGATTCATAATGTCGCTAATTTCCGTGATTGTGACATTGATAGTGTGCAGCTGGGAAGAAGGGAGCGGCAAAATATCATGATGATAATGATGACGATGAAGAGGAGGACTAAAAGAGGAGAAGGAAGAGGAGGAGAAGGAGGAGGAGGAGGAGGGGAAAAACAAAAGGAGGACTGAAGAGAAAAACCGAAGTGAGAAGACTACGAGAGAAAAGAGAATTGAAAGTGTCTCTTTATATTCTCTTTTCATTTCTTTCAGCTCTTTTTTTTTTTTTTTTTTTTGGACAAGACTAAATGTGTGTGACATTGACCCTTACTTGTCAGTGTCTTCAGCTCATTCTCTAAGTTGGTATTCACGGCGTCCACGATTGTTGAACAGACCTATAGATTCAAGTTAAAAGCAATCATACTGGTAGCAATGAGAACAAACTAAAGTATAGATTGTCATTTTGAAGTGCACTGAAACGAAATCATGGATATAACTATGTTATTGATATCGTTCATAATAATATTAAGTTACTATCACTTTCAGAATTATATCTTATTAATAACATATAGACTATCTATAAAACAATAAGATATGATCTTCACCGTAGCACGAGACAAAAAAAAAATAAGTTTTTGTTATCTCTAGTTGGGGTTTTGATGATTAAAATCGAATTTGTCTCGAAACTGCTCGCACTGGACTATAAAGTTGTCAACGCCCTCTCACGTTTATTTATGCTGTTGACATTGTAGTTGATTCTTACAGTTTTTTTTTTTCGTGTGTCTTGAAATCATACAATCATCGATAATAAAAGGATGAAGTTTAATAGCTAAAAGTAAATCTATATGATCTGAAATTCCGTTTCAGTGTCTTGCCTATACTTTATTAAGTGAATAGATCACGTACTTCTACGATCGCATGAGGGCGTTGTTTAGACGCTTTGTGGTGGGTTTGTTGTCTTTTTTATTTGAATCACAGTTTATAGGCATGTGTATGGTCAATAAATCACTAGTAGGTGAGATAACAGGATGGTGAGTCCTCAGTGCTTTAAGGACCCGATTAACCCTAGTATTCACTTTTTTTTTTTCATATTCATTTCGTCATGTCTTTCTGGTAACCATTCCGGGATTGCTTGTAAATAACTCACCTTCCCGTTGAGTGAATGCAGTATCGCGTCTGAGATCTGGTCGTCGAATAGGTTGTAGAGCCAGCTATCAGGCGTAACGGACAAAGGGAATCATATCATCTCGTAATGAATCTAGTATAACTAAAAAAAAAAAACATGACATCATGTTACACACCGGGTGTCAGCAATCAAATTGGCAGCTATGACCCTCTCCCCACTTACTTCACTGCAAGTACTTTTGTCTTCAAGTTGATGGCAGTATATAGTACAATATTATAATTCGGAATATCTCATTGACTTTGACGGGTGGTCAGCTTTATTTATATGCAATTAACACTTTCGGTGGGCCTGTTTACTTCAGTGATGATCCTATCACTATCCTTATCACTATTTTCATCATTCAGTCATCTTAGTCATTGACATAGCACCATGTACTTGTGTTGATTATTATCCTTGTGTATAATGGTAGCACGCATTTCATGATAGAAGATCCTGCTCGTAATTTTGAGAAAAAAAAGCATCTGCATAACAATGTGGTCTTTTAGTTTTTATCATTCAATTTATGGGAAAGGAGCTAAGAAAAACAGGAAATGATAACGGTAACAACACATACCGAGGTCGAAACTACTTTCGCTTTTGAAGTGAAATAGTCTTTTCCGGCTAACAAAGATCAAAACTCAGTCTCACAGGATCCAAATTTATTGCTCGATATTCTTTCTCTTTGCGGTCACTTTGCTACTGAAGGAAGATAACAGGTTACATTTTGCTCGTGTCAGTGTACCAAAACTGCGTATAATATAAATACATGACTTTCATCTGTTTCGGTTTCTGAAATGAATTTGAAAAGGGACCAGTAATAAATCAGTCATGGAAACTGCTAACACATCACTCTGTCACGAGGGGTTCTCGATGTCGTTATACACTAATCTATCCTTAAGCATTAATTCCTACAAACCTTGCCCCTCCGTGAAGATCGACGTCCATCCCTCCTGCATGAAAGGAACAGTCCGAACTTTTGGAGGAGACGGTGGGACGGCCCGTGGAGTCCACGCCTGTAGTTTGATTTGGAAAAGAAGAGGAGTCGCTAGCTGTGGAACAGGTTGACAATCTAGCAGTCGTCAAACAATGATGATAGAATGCTGTGTTCATATAAAAAAGCAAAAAAAAATGATATCAAAAGCGACAGAGTGGTAGCAATATGATGACGAATTTACATGACGAATCTAATTCAACTAAACATGTAAATCCAATTGCAGGGCGGAGAGTTGGCCTAGTCGGTACCGCGTCTGCCTCACGATCCAAAGGGCGCGGGTTCCAACCCGAGTCTGGACTGAGCAATGTTGCAGGTAAGCATACCGTCCCCTCTAGCAAGAGGCAAAACACTCTGTCCCTCGAATAGGACATAAAATGGAGGTCCCGTGTATCAGAGAGCAACAATTTCTCATGCACGTAAAAGATCCCGCTTGCGCTTGCGCATGGAAGACCAGCTTAATATGGGCTATCCAGCCATCTTCTCAGATGAAAATGAACAAACAAACAACATGATAGATCGGCTATGCGATATTTCTCATAGTCACATCAACAGAGAAAATAAAGGATACTTTAAAGGACACTTGTTAACAATCATTAACTATCGCATAAAATAACTCCAACAGCATTTCGCTCTGTCAAATAATATTGTTCGAAAGAGTTCCTGCTTGTGGTTTCAGGCAGATATGATTTTATGAAGGGATCTAACCAATCTCGTATCTCGTTGCCCGGAGTTGCGCACGCAAGTCCGATTTATCCGCAGCCAAGTTTTGAGCATGACCAAAACTTTTTCCGGGTGAGTCGCGGGGGATTGCCCGCAGAGGTCCACGCAGAACGCCAGTAGGAGGCCCTTAGCGGTAGCACCTCGCAGGCAACTCCCACGCAGGTGCTTCGCAGTCTCCATATATGCGGCCAAGATGATGACATTTTGTCGGACTTCTGCAATTCCCTCAGAGGGATTACTTCACCGAGTTGTCAGCCCTTATTCGCCACCCATGAGCCTAATACGCAGGTCACACGGAAGTAGAACGTAAGTAGCACGGGTCCAGCAGATAAGACGCATGTGAATCTTGCCTAAATCCTTGTCCGCTTGCAAAAATTGTCATGGGTGCTGGAAAATCCCCACACGCAACAAGGCCGCCTAGCTTGCATGCCCGGAAAGGTGTGACAGGGCCTAAACATGGCTGCGGGTGAATAGAACTTGAATGAGCAACTACGGGTAACTACGGGTGAGATCCGTGCTAAGCACTGTCATGTGCGGGTCATCTGCGGGGATCTCCGGGTAGTAAAAATTAGTCTTCGCAAGTCGCACACAAGGCTTGCCCGGAAAGTTGTAACACGTCCTTTAAGAAGATAAACATGATTATCAGTTGTTATACGATCACCAAAAATCGCTGTATGCCAACATAAAGTATGGCTGCGTCCATTGACGTGCATCCGCATCGCCATTGTATTTTTGACAACGTGGTCACTTCCGTAAACTGAGTCTCGCTGCTGCTATAAGCACGTATTAACTCAAGCGAACTTGCACAAAATGCTGTCACATTGAAAGACTTGGTATTGTTGCCTGGTTATTATCTCTTATCTGTAAAGCGCATAACATTTGCTGAATAAGTATTACCAGTAGTGCCCATAACATTGACAACAAACAAAACAAACAAATAAACAACAAACAAACAAACAAGCTCAGTCAGAAGTAAAGGACGCAGCAGGGATGTTGATTCTTCTTTATTTCTCTAAAAGTATGTAGGAGTTAAAATATAACAAAAAAGTTACATTGTTATTATTGTCAAGATATTCAGTCACCTGCCTCGCTTCACAATCAAGTCACGATCCACGCATGAAGCTATGTAGTAGCGCCAAAATCCACGCTATAACGTCTTACACAACTCTTTAGACATTGACTCTTGACGGTGCTGACACCATAATAAACAGCATCAAGCTAAGAATCTTTGTCTAAGATTCCACGAAAGGAGAATTGCGACTTACCAACTCTCAGAGTGAGAGACAGGGTGATGGATGAGGCCTTAGCGTCAAAGGACCCGGAATCGGAAATATGGCTGCTGGTGGGATTTCATAAGATTTCACAAGACGAACAGGTTTTAAGAGGACAAAATGGTTATGAATCGTCAGGAGGAAAAAAAAAAATCTATGAAACCACGGCATTCTCCGTGTGTGCACATGATTGATGAAAAAGTCGCATCGTTACTCCAGCTTTGTTCAATGATACAGAATGTCGGCAGGTCTATCAAGTTTGCACGGTTTCTATTTATATTTTCAATTCTCTTCTCATTGTTGATTCTGTTTCTGTTATGGTTTGACTTATCATGAATCATTCGGCATTGAAGTTCAAAGTGTATTATCATTTTCTGAGAATGCAAATAATCTTACGTGTTTTATACGTATTGCCTCGTAATACATGAAGTGATGGTTGGAAGCATCATGTCAGTCATGTCGAATAACACGAAGAGTATACAAAGACATACAATTCTTTATGCGACCACAATGTATTACGATAACTCCAGGGCTACTGGAAAAAGCAATTGACAAATGAAATAGTAAATAACTATTATTATTCTTTTATTTCATTACGGAACAAAACAAAAGCAACAACAAAAGGCAATATATTCAGATGTCTAAAGGAATGAATCAAATTGTTACACACTAAACATAAGATAGAACATTTTCCATTCTTAACGATACTAGGATTTAAATTAAGAGAAAGAACACAGTTTACGTTGTCTTCCTGTCATTCTACTCTTTTCCGAGCAATTTATTAGGTACAAGTGCAATTGTTTGTTAATCTTACAACTTTATATACATGTGGATCAATCCATGCTTTTCTTTGGCATGATCTCGCATTGGTTAGCTTTTTCCATTTATCTAAACGTTTAATGCAGTAGGAGAGTTCATTCATTTTGATTTTTACTTTGATTTGCGAGAAGTGTTTTATGTTTGTCTGCTTGTTTGTTTCAATCACTCACAATCCCGTGGTCTCATAGTGCCAGTCTCCGTGCACAGAGAGGGAAACTCCACTGGTTGTTAGGCGGAGCCCTCCGGCTGATGGGTCGGGTGTCAAGGATGATCTTGGAATGCCGAAAGAGGTGATCCGTATTCTAACACGAGAGAGTATATCAGAAGTAGATAGGAGTTACCACTTTCTTTCACTGTCTTGTGTGTCTTGTTGCCACTTAAACTTAAAAAGTAAAAAAAAAAGAAAAAGAAAAGGCATGTGTAACAAACATTATTTTCAAGAGAATTATTCATTTTGACTTTTAGTTGTTGAGGAATGAAAGCAGAGTGGTCTATAACTTAAGCAGAAAGAGAGTGCGTGTGTGTGATTCAGAGAAAATACAGAATTGATTCAAGAGCTGATATTGTTTCTAAATAAGAGCATACTAACATTAATACAATCATGTCATCATATTAGCGCCATGTTATCATTACCGCAGTCATAATATCATTATCCAATCAGGTTATTTCAATAACAATCAGGTTATCATTATCCGAATCAGGTTATCATTACTACAATATTGAAAACACAAGCAGTTCCTATCATGTTGGCCCTATTGCTATGAATTATATTAATTGATTTGAAGCTTTCCTTAGAATTTCTACATAAATGTAAATACACGTAGCAAAACCAGACCGACAGGTAGTAAAGGCCTAAACATTCCCTCGTTTTAATCTATAAGTTGGTATAAAAGAAGAGAATCTCATTAATTACTTGGACACTTTGTACTCGATGTCACCGATCCATACGTCGGCTTTGCCGGTGATGTCGGGTATTGTCAGGTGTTTGATCTGTTTCTGGAGCATCTTTATCCCTACGTCTCGGACTTAAAACGTAGAAACAAACAAAACAGAAAATGAAATGTATGTAGCAATATATTGAGTACAATGTCGTATCACATTCATTTTTAATTCTGCTTCAGTTCGAAACTTGGAGAACAGCACTCACACTGATACATCTACCTTAACATTTAGCTCATGATTTTTTTAATACTATCGCTACAATCTCCAACATCGTAATCATTGTTTGTGTTTATGTAGATTTATTGAAATTGGCCACTACATAAAAAGGGATTTTAGTTTTTATTGAGATGGGGATTCAAGTTTTAACTTTTTGCGAGATGATTAGAAACCACTTATATAAACTATTTAAGGGGAAGGCTCGTAACTTATCAGTGGGAATCAGTGGGAATGCTGGGGGATCATTATTCCAATCCTTGTGGGATTCATTTAAGTATTGTTGTGTGAAAATTATTTGCTTCAGAATGATTTCATATTCAAGTGATGTGCAGTTTAATGTTTCCAGGCTAGCATGCTTGTATAGTGACGGGGCGATCGTTAACGGGTTGAATATGAGACCATTCTGAAGCAAATAATTTTCACACAACAATAAATGTGTATGCACTCTTAAATGAATCCCACATGGATTGGAACAATCATCCCCCAGCATTCCCACTGATTCCCACTGATCAGTTACTATAGCCATCCCCTTTAAAGAGTTTACAATTCTAAGAGGAATTGACAGCTTAATTTATGAGAATCGGTTTTGAAATGGCTGAGATATAAAAAAAAAACAACAGAGTTCCTGATAAAAGGTAGAACCCACCTTTTATTAGGATCGACCACCTTGTTTTACTTTGTTTGTAGATACCTCTAGGATTTCAAAATCGATTTTTCATCAAAAATGCTTTCCATACCTCTTAGAATGGTATATAAGCGGTTTCTAATTATCTCGCAAAAAGTTAAAACCCGAATCCCTATCTCAACCAGAACTACATTATCCTTCACTGCTTATGAGCAAGCTACCACTGTACCAATGGTCTGAGTCCCTCCGAAAGACTAGGCACAACGAAGACAAAGAGCCGTCTTCCTTGCAAGGGTACCACCGCTACTCCCGGCAGGTCACTAGAACCATGGGCGTAAATCCCGGGGGGGGGGGGGGGGATGGGGGATATATCCCCCCCCCCCCTGAAATGGAGGAGGGGGGGGGGGACTATTCTGTAATTTTCATCATTGTGTGTGCGTTTTATTTAGATACTGTATATTATTTTGGGTTGACCTCTGATATTAGTAAGTGTGTGCGTATTTGGAGATGGATATGTGTGTAAGTGTATGTGCACATGGGTGAGTTAATGTGTGGTACACGCGCGCGTATATGGTATAGTAATTTGAGTTTGCTTAACCAAAGAATTTGAGGTATTTATTAATATCATTTGAGCTCCCTCGTGGAGACCTAATTAGCTCCTTTGTGGAGACAATATGAGCTCCCCCATGGAGACTTAATGAGCTCCTTTGTGGAGACAATATGAGCTCCCTCGTGGAGACGATATGAGCTCCCTCGTGGAGACTTGGTACATACATATATATTCAATAATGTTCATATTTTTCTAAGATTGATAATGACTGTTTTATGTTAAGTGATGTCTGGGGCAAATTATTTGTATAGGGCCTCATTTTTCTCTTTCTTCTTTCTTTCTATAAAACAACAACAACAGGAGGGGGATGGCCTGTACAATCATCCCCCCCTGAATTTTGAAGAAAAAAAATGGAGGAAGCAGAAATGTAATTGTATCAATTTTGGCATATTGCATGACGTTTGTACGCCGGCCTTCAGACAGGTAACAGAGCTGAACAGTATTCTATCTTGTAGGAAATTGAATGCATAATTTTCTCAAGCGCTCGCTCGCTTCGCTCGCTCGCGGACATGGACATACACTGTAAGGTATGGCTCAGACGTTGACAACGTCAAATAGTGTAGGCCTACATGTAAACATGCTAAGACGAGAGTAACTTGGGACCATCTGTAAAATATGTACGAAAACAAACAAACAAACAATAACAAAACTATATTGCCATAATTGAACCCCCTCCATTTCCTGAATCATTCATGAGGAACGACAGTGACTGATAATTCAGTCAAGATACATTTATGGGTATACCCAGGGAAGATCAGGGGCGTCGAAAATATCTCGGGGGGGGGGGAAGGGCATTTGCCTCGCCCCTACGAAAGTGTTTAGGCAGGCAAATCATTTTTCCCCCAAGCAATTTCCGAGATGAGGACAAATTTCGAACTTTCTTAATGGAATTATTGTCCAAATACCGCCAGAACTATGCACCAAAATCGTTGAATTGCAATCATAAACATGCAAAAGCTCCGCTATACTGGATCCCTTTCGATAAGTACACTGTTGAGATTGACGTATATTTCCCTAATTTGTCAAAGAGTGTGCAGCATATCTTTCACTTAACAAAAGCTCCCTCATATGCAGAGGCGTCGATGGGGGGGGGGGGGGGGATGGTTCCCCCATAAACGTGGGACAAACCAAATCGCAAAAATATAGCTAAAACGGCAGTTTTTGGGGTGTAATGTCAAAATTTTAAAGCTCGCTCGCTCCGCTCGCTCGCATTTAAGCGCTAAGCCATTCCCCTGATGTTGCTACCAGTGATTGACAGCAGTTGCGCCCGGTGCGCCCCCCCCCCCCCAATCTCCAAAGCGAAAAATATAGCTACAAATGGCAGTTTTGGGGACTGTAAGATGTCAAAATTTTCAAACTCGCTCGCTTCGCACACTCGCATTTAATCATTATGCCATTCTCCTGATGTTGCTGCCAGTTATTGCCAGCAGTTTTCGCCCGGTGCTCCCCCCTTAATTTCCAAAGCGAAAAATATAGCTACAAACGGCAGTTTTGGGACTGTAATAAGTCAAAATTTTGAAGCTCGCTCGCTTCGCTCGCTCGCATTTAATCATTATGCCATTCTCCTGATGTTGCTGCCAGTAATTGCCAGCAGTTTTCGCCCGGTGCTCCCCCTTAATTTCCAAAGCGAAAAAATACAGCCACAAACGACAGTTTGGGGGACTGTAAAATGTCATAATTTTCAAGCTCACTCGCTTCGCTCGCTCGCATTTAATCGTTATGCCATTCTCCTGATGTTGCTGCCAGTACGAACTGCCAGCAGTTGCGCCCTGTGCGCCCCCTTAATTTCCAAAGCGAAAAAATACAGCCCAAAACGGCAATTTTTTTTACTGTAAAATGTCAAAATTTTCAAGCTCGCTCGCTTCGCTCGCTCGCATTTAATTGTTATGCCATTCTCTTGATGTTGCTGTCAGTAATTGCCAGCAGTTTCACCCGTTGCCCCCCCCTTAATTTCCAAAGCTAAAAATAAAGCTACAAACGGCAGTTTTGGGACTGTAGTAAGTCGAAATTTTGAAGCTCGCTCGCTCCGCTCACTCGCTCAATCATGCCATTCTCCTGATGTTGCTGCCAGTAATTGCCAGCAGTTTTCGCCCGGTGTGCCTCCCCTCAATTTCCAAAGCGAAAAAATGCAGCTACAAACGACATTTTCTGGGATTGCAAAATGTCAAAATTTTAAGGCTCGCTTGCTCCGCTCGCTCGCATTTAATCGCTATGGCATTCTCCTGATGTTGCTGCCAGTGATTGACAGCAGTTGTGCCCGGTGCGTCCCCTTTAATTTCCAAAGCGAAAAACATAACTACAAATGGCAGTTTTGGGGACAGTAAGATGTCAAAATTTTCAAGCTCGCTCGCTTCGCACACTCGCATTTAATCATTATGCCATTCTCATGATGTTGCTGCCAGTAATTGCCACCAGTTTTCGCCCGGTGCTCCCCCTTAATTTCCAAAGCTAAAAATAAAGCTACAAACGGCAGTTTTTGGACTGTAAAATGTCAAAATTTTCAAGCTCACTCGCTTCGCTCGCTCGCATGTAGTCGTTATGCCATTCTCCTGATGTTGCTGCCAGTACAAACTGCCAGCAGTTGCGCCCTGTGCGCCCCCCTTAATTTCCAAAGCGAAAAAATACAGCCCAAAACGGCAGTTTTTTTTACTGTAAAATGTCAAAATTTTCAAGCTCGCTCGCTTCGCTCGCTCGCATTTGATTGTTATGCCATTCTCTTGATGTTGCTGTCAGTAATTGCCGGCAGTTTCACCCGGTGCCCCCCCCCCCTTAATTTCCAAAGCGGACAAAATACAGTCACAAACTGCAGTTTTGGGACTGTAAAATGTCAAAATTTTCAAGCTCGCTTGTAACAGTTAGTCAGAAATATATCACTCTCCTCCCACTTTATATTTCATGCAACAGAGTGAGACATCCGATCCCTGTAAAGTGTGTGTGTGTGTGTGTGGGGGGGGGGGGGGGGGGGGGGAGGTTACCAAGCTTCTCTCACCCCCCGTCCCCCTCAAGGCTGCGCCGGTTCGGTTATGGGCTTGTAATCGTGGTGATGGTGACTATCGCCGATCATCCCCCCCCCCCCCCCACTCCTCAGTATGGATTTACGCCGTTGACTAGAACCAGTGCATGACATATCCATTGATGCACAACGGGTACCCTAGTCGGAAGGAACGTGGGTTTTCTATTCTGACCGGTTTCATAGCAAACTGGTACATCTGCAGTTCAGAAATATAAATCTGACGACAATGTAATTTTCTAGCTCTTTCCTGCGGCAGAGGAATTGCTCCATATGGAGCTACTAACTAATAACCAGTAGGCATATGAATTTGGCTGACCCAACGACCATGAATGAATGAAATGAAATTGGTTGACTTTAATCTAGAATAACATGAACATAACTTTTTCACTCCTGTGATAAAAAAAGATGTTTAAGTTTAAATCATAATTTTGTTTTACGTGGCCGATAGGCAGACAATGGGCGCTTTGATAGGCAACACAACCACGGGACTGGCAGACTCAAGTCCTCTCCAAAGGCTCATCAGCATGAGGATAAAGTGCCTTGCCCAGGAGCCTGGCTGCCAGGGGTCTCGCACCAGGGACCTTATTGTTGAGAAGTCATTAATCTCTCTATTATGTTCGTAGTATATATATATATATATAAAAAATCTACCATTTTTTTTTTCAAAGCAGGGTAAGCAGACTTGAATTTTAATTCTAATTAATGTCTGCTACGGGTTCTTTCATGAGCCGTTTAATGCATCAGAATATTGTTTCTGTTGTGGGGAATATAGGCCTACAAAATGTTCTAACCTTGTTATGCTTTTGATCGGTCATGATTATATCGGTAGCATTTCGAACTCTTCAGATATAATATTCTATAATGTTCTCCCTAGCTGCCAATCACCGTCTACAATAATCATGCACTCATTGGAGACTCACGGAAGTCGAGACCGCTCTGAGTGATGCGAGCTTTAAACCCAGGATTTTTGTTCCAGTCCGAGACGAAAACCCCGTCGGGAAACTTCGGGAAGCCGAGAGCCGGAAGGACGGCTAGGGCCAGGAAAAAGAAGGCGCCGGGCACTCGCAACATCTTGAGACTGGCGGCTGTGAAGTAGGCCTCTATAGACGTGTTGCAACAATGAGTTACGTGCTCACTCTCCTAGCACATCAGAGCCAACTGAATCAAGAGCGAGCTCGCTGTAATCAGGAATTGCTACAATCAACTCAGGTGCCGAAGTCGCGCAATGTATTGCTGAACACACTCTAATATTGATTCCTCCCTTCTACTTCCCTTTTCACCCAGATTGGCAATTCAACGTTCTAACGGTCTAACAAGGAAGTAACTTCAATAAATCTATTGATCTCGTGCTATACGAAAACTCACTGGCAAACTGATGTGTTTGATACATTATATTATTTCATCATTTCAAACATGAAAGTTGTAGTGATGTAAGCGAAAGGGGATTTTACTAATGTATTATTTAGTGCTGCACTCAGCTCTTTACGATGGGATGTGTATAGGTGCGACGTAATTGTGTGATATGAAAAGGTGTGTGTGCGCTTTTTGTGTGATCCGTTTTGCTTGAGGTCGTATAGTTATGTATGCGTGGGCCACAGACTAATGTGATCATTGAGAAGTTTTATCAATGAATTTTATTGCTTCGTGTTTATACAGCAAAATACCATAATTTCAGAAGTCAAACATAGTATGCCCAAAAATTTTGAAGATTTTTTTTTTCTTTCTGCTGAAATTGCACTTTGAGACTATTTTAAGCGCAAGACCGAACCATTGTAAGTAGGGATATTATTAATGACCTCGAAATACGAATTCAGAGATAACAGTAGAATACAATTGTTGCTTGACAGATAGGCAGACATCCCAGTAAAATAATCCATTATGTGTTTATGATTAAAATTGATAATGATTACATTTAATACAGCAAGTGAGAGGGTAAGAGGGAATGAGGTTGTCCCCGCTATAACAGTGGGGAAAAATGAATTTTCGTTAAATCTGTAAACTAAGTTTCAGTTGTACTAAACCATACCTGGATCCATATCAATGACATAATACATGCACACAAATGTATGATATATATATATATATATATATATATATATATATATGTATACATATTATACACACAAACGCATACACAAAATATGATATATATATATATATATATATTCAATTCAATTCAATTCATTTATTTTTCATTCTTCTTTTTCTAACAAAACATAACGCATAATAAATTTGGAAACGTAAACATTCGACTTTGCAAAAGATAAATGATACAGATAAACAAAAGAATGCATACTGGCAAAAAAGTACAAAGTTATGCTTCAGTTGAGGAAAAAAAAAGAATTGAGAGGTCCACTAAAAAGCAAGCTTGTATGTTGTGAACTACTCAAAAAATGAACGAACTTATGAATTACTTATTTACAAATACTTATCACATATATAATTTACGACAGAACGGAACAGGACAGGAGAAATACAAAAGACATGACACGACTTGACAAAAAAGACGGAAAGAATGGAGGGAGAGAAAAGAAAAAAAAAAGAGAATGCCTACACGCTGAACTGGAACGGGGGTGATCGAGAATGTGCTTCAGAGGGCTGGTACTGCACGCAGCTGTGCAAGGATTTGATGGCTATTAAATAATAATCCACGTAATCCATTACATAATAATGAAGTCAGTGATCGAAAGATTGGTGGATGGATGATGAACCCTGTCAGGCGCGGTGGAGCACCCCAATTTGCATCTCATTATCGCCCCGTTCTATTTGAATTTCCAACGGGCATCCACGGCTGCCCGAAACTGACAGGCGCGGTGGAGCACCCCAATTTGCATCTCATTATCGCCCCGTTCTATTTGAATTTCCAACGGGCATCCACGGCTGCCCGAAACTGAGTGCATGAAAAAGTCAAATCTTTACCTTCTCCTTGTGCCGCTATGCGTGCCGCTAGTAAACTCAAACTTCCCACACTATCTAAGTTTTTAAAAATCTTCCTTTTGATGAAAAAATTATGAAATTTGCTGCACTAAAACTTGAGATATTAAAGCTTTTTGAAAATCGCCTCTCGCAAAAAGCTGCAAAACATGCTCTCTGTTTTTTTTTCGACTGGACCATGGCCGGGCTCCAATGTGTCCGAAATTGGCAACATAAGTTCATCAGGCCTCAATCCATGTATGGTGAAAGTTTTCGCTTGATTCCACCTGTACTTTTTGAGAAATCAACTTGTTTCTACAGGGTTTGGAATAGAAAATTGTAGTCAGCGAAACATTTGAAAATGACGTCATTTCTTTTCCCGTAACATGGGGATGCGTGCGTGGATACGTGAGATTCAGGATTTCGTGCGTTGTTGTTGGTTTGCATGTGACGCTGTGCGGCCGCAGTCAATTTTGCCAGCTGGGATTCTCGTGCTGTGTGATTTGGTAAGTAGGAAGTTTGATGAAATTTAATTCGTGATATCATATTTGAATGTTGTATTTCTTACAAACATCTTAATGTTTCGTTTAAATGAGTAAAATAATCATAACAATGTAACGGTCTGACATGATGTGGTTTTGATCGGACTCTGCGGCGCGTCTCTGTCGAGGCGAAGCTCGAGGTTCGGCCCGGCCAGGCCTGCCCGGGCGGTGGACCTTAGCAGTTGGTAGAAAGCTGAGCGGAGCCTGTGATTGTGTTTGTGAATGTGTGAGGCCCGGGTGTGAAGCTTGTGATTTTGCGCGTTGTTTTTGCGATTTTGGTAGCACATGCGATTAACTTCTTCATAAAAATCATAAGCAGGAATGTGTTTGTTATGAAATTTTCTATTCCTAGTTATGAATTCAGCAATGACCATGGCCAGCAAAGCTGAATGAATAACACCGTATTTAAGTAACACTAACATTTAAACTCTAAATTATAATAAAATTCAAGTAGAAATCAAAGCACTCAATCATGCAGATCATCCCTCTGTTAACTTGTGAACTAGAATCTAATATTACTTCTCTCGGAATTAAAGCTACGGTCACAGATATCCCTGCAAATGCCGTACAAAGATTTTTGTCCATTTGGGGCTGTACAAATCGGTCATTTTTACAGTGTTCGTAAGGACTTCTGTGACCGTAGCTTCAGTGGGATGCATACTTCTGTTTATGCGTTTCTGTACGATTGATGTGCACCGAGTTGGAAGAGGCAATCATTGAGGAAAGTGATGCTGCTATTGGAATGTGTGAGAAGGATGCAGGGCTGCCAACATTGGAAACTACTTGAGAGTGAGACTCCCATAGGCCAATGCTATAATTTCGGAGTCAAAATGAGTGAGATCAATAGAAATGCATGCAAATGAAATAAAGTTTTAGAGTGAGAAAGAACCAAAATGAGTGAGTCTCACTCTCAATGAGTGAGAGTTGGCAGCCCTGAGGATGATACATGATTTTGTAAATGTGGACAACATCTGAGAGGAAATATGGAAGGATTTGTTGGAAGAAGGTGCATACACATAATTGTAGCAAAAATTACTAGTACGTAATACATAAAAACACTTTAAAACAATGTACATAGGAAGAAAGACAGTACCACACACATGATAGTGATAAACACACACACACACACAAAATTAATGCCTACCTGCATGTACATCAATAAAGAACATGGCCGCTGAAAATAATTCAGATTTACATAAACTGGCCCCCATCTGCTTTCGTCCAACTATGCCATCCACCCAGTAGAAGGTAATCAAAAAAAAAATAAATAAAAATCATATAAATGGAAAAAAAAATGATAAAGATTGGATTTTCTGTGTCATCGAATATTTATGAACAAATAGTTTTTCCTCCTCCCCCCTCCCCCTTCCCTAGGCCAAATTTTCTTCTTCCTCACACATGCCATGTAATGTGACACAGGAGTAGATTTTTTGCATTTAGATCTATATTGTCTCAGAACACAGTTCTCAGTTTTTAGATTAACATGTCAGCTCAGTTCAGTCTGCATACTTCTACTTTCTCGTGTTTTTGTTTCTGTTAAAATATCTCCTTCGTAGAAGGTAAGAAATTACATTTATTCAATCAAATAAAAGTGCAGTGGCCGAGTGTCGCACGGCGGTGACTGCTGAGCTGCTGCCGCGCACGCTGCATGCAGCAATGCGTTGTGTGTGCTGTGACATGCAACGCTACAGTGACGCGATTATATATACATGGGACCGACTTGTACGCTTAGCGTTCGTGTCATTTTTGACATCACCTTCTGGTTTTTTCCGACACAACCATGGCCGGGAATATTACGGTATGACATTTAAAATGCAAGCAGATAAATAAATTTCGGTGTACTTTGTCCGAATGGCGCTTTTGTTCCGCAATCACACTTCGTGAATCTTAGGATGATTTTCGAGGCATATTTTTGGTAATTTTGCTCGCCAGGTTTTCGCTAAAATTTCACATTTTATCATTGTCAAATCCTTTGATATGTTATATGTGAATATTCGGACATGTTTTCAAATTCAAACTAACTCAATTTTAACCCAAAAATAGGTTTCCTTAAATTGTTATTAACTTGAGAAGTTGTTTACTTTTTCTCAACTACGCGAGTACATGTTGTTTACTTTATGCAAATGAGGCTCGGCTGCCGATGGATTTCTGCGAGATAATTGGGGTGCTCCACCGCGCCTGCCTGTGGTTGATGAGATCTAACTAGGGAGGTGCTAGAGAAGGAGAGACAACTACTGCTCTCCTTTGAAGTCAGGCTCAGCACCGCCGAGAAGTTATGCGCTTAACTACTGGTGGAAACCAGGTGCTTTGACAAAAGAGAGCAGCAATAATGGGACTAGCGCTCTCACATCTAGATATACTTGCCCATACTGCAATTCGCTCTCTCTTTCAATGTGATGGCAACAATAAATTTGTGTACCTTGAATTGGAGCAGCGAATCAAAATGCAGTATAAAACTGACAATTTTAACAGCAAATAGTTTAAAAACACGCTGGAGCACGCTTTAGCGGAGTACTTTATTATAAGATCAAAATATCCCAGATTAAAAACATGCGGAAACGTGCGCATTATAGAAAAATATTAGGTTTTTAAGATGGCGTAATTTTCATTTCATTTCGATTTGCGCATTACGAAGCAACTAGAAATACATGTTTATAATATTGAATTCTTTCCTAAACTATTCTAAATCAATTCGAGTATTTCATTTAAAATTTTACGGTGAAATGAAGCTTGTAATTCAACGAAAGGCCAAGCCCATAAACGTCTATCTTTCCCGTCAGTTCAACCTGTCTAAATGCTAAAAGTTCAAACGTAATGATATATTATATTCATGATTATACATTACAAAACTACAAAAACTACCTCCATTCAAGTTCAAGTTCAAGTTTATAAGACATTTATTTTCCATCTTTTTCATGTTGTAAATCACATACATAAAGTTGTACAAGGAAGGCAGAACCTCAAAAAGCAGAGCTTGTGGTGAGCTGCCTAACAAAAACACACTACATCACAAACACAAGAAACAACAAAAACACAATGTAATAATAGTTCCCATGGCAATATTAAGATGAGATATTCCTCGAGGAGAAACATTGCAGTCTAACAGAGGGGCTGCAGTAAGTGTGAAAATAATGTCACGAGCTGCAGCCTAACAAAAGTTGCATATATCAAAATTAAACGTTACATATTAATACGTTCTGGTAATGTGAAACCTCTGCACAGATGTAAGCAAGACAAAGAATTAAATGCACTGTTTCCAACTGCAACCGAATCATGAATAAACCCCTTTACTGTTATATTCAAATCTTATGCATGTCATTTTAACAAAAGTTGTTCCTGGCAACCTGAAAGCTCGCACGAGGCCTGTCCGACGAAGCAACAATTAGTGAATGCGAAGTGAATTCCAAGTATAAGCCATGTTCAGACGTATTTCTAGTCGGAGTAAGAATTTATGACTCGGCAATTAAAATTCAAATTAATGCATATCTTACCACGACCCTTGTATCCACACGACGGTCGTGGGAAGAAATTTCGACCAATTTATGTGCGAGGGTCGGTGTAACTTCCGGAAGTGGCAGGGCCGCGCACGCCGACCATGCGATTGTTTTTTACCAGTGGCATTTGTCTTCTCCATTCTTGTTGATGGAAATTTCTGCATGAGCGGCAGCTTCTTCGTCGCGATCGATTAGGTTAGAATTGCACTACAGGCACACGTGTATTCGCAAAATGTCAACATTGAGATTTGACCCAGGAAGTTTTACCTAGGTCGTAAGATATGTAAGTTCATAGATACTCCGAAGGCTTGTCCGCACGGGCAATTTACTCCGACCGGCTAGTCGTGGTAGCGAGATACTCCTGAGAAAACTCAGGAGTATCTCGTTCGGAGGAAGAGGTCGTGGTAAGTTCCTCCGATCGGACGAAGTTACCACGACCTTGTTCAGACGGGCACTATTCCGACCTATCCTCCGCAGTTACTCCGACCAAGCTTCCTCCGACCCTTCCTCCGAAGTTACTCCTACCAAAACTGCCTCCGTCTGAACACAGCTATTGAAGTGCTATCATAATGTACAGGTTATTAAAATAACTCGTCATCAGGCACCAAGAGAAGAAACACCCAGAAACTTGACAATATCAGCAAAAAAAAAAAAAAAAAAATGTCTATTATTCCGAAAAGAAAGACAATTTATAATGACATTTAAATATACTCAAAGAAGGTACAGATATCAAATGGGCTGGGAGATTATTCCAGACCTCGGGACAAGAAAAACGCACTGTGTGTTGGAATAAGATTTTTTAATGTTTTGGAATGTGAATTAGTGAAGATGATCTAGTTTCATACTTATGGTATTCTGAGTTTTCTTCAAATAAGTGGCATAAATGATCAGGGAGAAGATTATTTGTACACTTACACATAAATAAACCCAATTGAAAGGTATATCTTTTAAACGGAACAACTTTAACTCGTTAAACAATGTATCTGTTCGAACACCACCAGGACCTATATTTCGTACATTACATAAATATCTAATAATATGATTTTGATAAATCTGTAATCTCTTCAAATTTGATTCAAGTGTATTTCCCCAAACAATGTTGCAATATGTTAGGTAAGGTAAAATAAGTGTGCAATAAAGCATACGTTGTATGTTTACAGGCAAAAAATATGCACATTTACGAATGATACGAATGTTTTAGACACTTTTTGCTCAAATTCTGCAATATGGAATTTCCAAGATTAACCTGTAGTCAATGAATACACCTAAAAACTTTGTTTTATCAACTTTGGGGATTGCATCATTGTTTAAGTAAATATTAACATTTTTACCATCACCTTTTTTCCTATCATTAAAAAGAATATAATTACATTTTTTACTATTCAAAGATAACCCGTTAACCTGAAACCAAACACATACCTTTTTAAGTTCACTATTAACTTCATTACACAGGACATGAAAAAATATTTACATCGTTAGCGTATAATATAAAAGAAAGCTTGTCAGAAACAGTATCTATATCATTTATATATAATATAAAAAGTCCATTGCAAAGTTATACAAATAAACCCTATCAGTGATGATACACGTAAAGAGGACACACACCCACCTTTAGAGGTCTCTGTAATGCAGTCAGTCATCATCCCTATCTTATGTTGGTATATAGTACACTCGTAAAAGATGGTGAAGCTTACGAATTATTTCATTGCAACGGAAAGACCTGATTATCTAATGTGAACAGCACATCTTGTTTTTTTTTTTTTACCAATATGTCTTGGATTTAGAAGAGCGTGGACAGTTATTTTGTGAGCTGATGATACAGATATACCAAGTTCATTGCATAGAAGACTAACAAAAACAGTGTACGAGAATTCGCACACACCACCTCAAACTCGGTCATCGATTAAAGTGTCACAAACGGTGTTCTATAGTTTGATCACATGGCTGCCGTGAATAATCCTACATTTTTGGTTGCTTTTGAGATCAGTAAGAAAGAAACAACAAATTTCTCTCATTTTAGAGAGAATGAACAGTGAACGACCGGCCTTACACCACCACGATTTACTTACTTCTTTAGCATGCAAATGTTTCTAGAGGAAAGCCTTGTCAAGTGAAACCCTGTTAATTATAGACTGTAGCACAAAGAAAAGCCTAGCGGCGAAAACAATGTGAAAAATGACGTAAAGATTTTTTTTTCGTTGTTGTTGTTCAACCTGGGTGTACTCGCTGTGATTAGACTCGGAATGGGTGACATCACTGTGACGTCATTTATAGTCGTCATCCCCTCTGGGAAGTGGGTCACTCCTCAAAGATCAGGTCCGTCCCAATCTTGATGACATTCTAGAATGATAAAAAGAAGAAGATGTATTAATTATATGTATATGTGCAAATATATACAAATGATTATATTGTCCAGTATTAAAATCAGTTTGTTATATCTTGTTTGCGAAAACAGCAAATGTCATAAAAACAACAAATGGAGAGAAATGAAATGACGGAATTACAGAGAAGGTTGTGAGAATAATGCCATGCATGTGTATCACGCCAGATACATACTGGCACACAAGACGTTTATCATTAACGTTAAATATACGAAGTGTGACCTCATAAAAGCCCTCTCACGCTGCAAACAACATATACATTCAAATCACTTTATTCATTGAGACACTTAAATGAAATTGTCACAGAAACTTGGACAAACCACTCACAGTTGAGCTAATGGTGCTCTTGCTTTTAATGGTTTTAAGTGGTCGCAAACGGACATTCACAGAAGACGCAATCAGATTGAAAACAACCGCCAAAACGGGACTATCATCACTCTTGAAGATAACGACATGATATTGATGATACGAACAGATCCACCTTCATGGAGGTTGAGGAGTTGAGAGAGTGGAGTCAACTGTAATGTAACTAAATCTGTTTAATTGCAGTTTGAAGGGCAAAATGATCCATATGTTATATTTAGTATTGTTGTCGCATTTTTTAAAATATCGGAATGCTATCACATTGTGGGAAAAAACAGAAAAGGCGGAGAAGACATTAGCACTGGAGAACGCGAATACATTGTAATTCTTACCGGATCATGGGTCACAGTCACGTTGCTGAAATCATCTACCTGTAGTAACGGCCCTCCAATTCCACCAGTGTCTGTAAAAATTTCTGTTCAGAAGTAAAAGATACACACAATCTCATCGACTTTGTTATGGTGTATTAGGGCCCCGTTGCAAGAAAGTTGCAATCAATTGCAAATAATTGTTGATTTTGAAACAACCATTCTGATTGGCTCAGGGTCTGCCCTATTAAGAAGACATGTATGCAACAATGATTTTGATTGGCCAGTGACAATCAGTTGCAAGTTGCGTTTAAACGCAAAGTTTCTAGCAACGGGGCCCTGGTTCGCGTTTGACATTATCAAACAGAATCAAGCCAGACTATGGCAGTAAGTGTATAATATACGCAGATTCGGTCATCATAACTGAGAAACTAAACAAAACATAAAGTATCACGTTTTCACGAAACTACCATGGTAACCAAGCTGTAATAATGGAGTAAAATTTTCTTAAGTCATGACGTCATCACCTCGTATTACTCCTACAGTTCTTTTTCAGTTTTTTTTTTTCTTATAAAACTTCAGGGGAAAAAATCATATTTTTGCTTATACAATTCGGCAACTTCACGAACTGTGCGAGTGATTTTTTTTTTTCTGGATTCGAGGAATTCGAGGATTGTTTTTTTCTCTTCTGGATTATTACCACACAACAATAATTTCATGCTTATGAATACACAAAAGCAAAAACATAAAAATTTTAAGAATAGATATAAAAAAATCTATGAAGCTTTGTGTACAATCCGATTGGAGACTTTAAAGGCGATGACACCTTCACGGCATCTCGTAAGTGCAGTCGAGAACACAATGTCTTCCCGCAAACACATAAAATTAAAAAATGTCACATCTCTCTAAACTTATGACTCCAACATAAATAAAACGTCTAAGTCATAGAATTCATAGACCGATGTTGCACTTTAATGAAAAAATAGAGGCTAACACGCGTTTTAACCCTATAAAGTCCAAGGGGGGGGGGGGGGCACATTGTGCCCCCTACCATATTTTCGTTTGCCACGCCTACACCCTTTACCCGATTTCAACAAAATTTGGTGACTTTTCCTTTATATAATTTAGCTATGTCCAATATTGCTGGTTGCCATGGCAACCGTAAACTGACAACGATGTTCGTCAGATTTTGCATGATTTTCTGTTCCAATTTCAGTTAACAATATAATAATGGATTAAATGGGGTTTTTCTTGGCTCTAATTTGCTGAAGGACCAAAATGTGATGTAATTATGGTTGTGAATTACCCGAAAATGATCTTCTTATTTCCTTTATTTTTTGTATGACATAGGCATTACACAATAGATATAATAGAAATAATCGAAAATACAGCATTTTTCAAAGACTACCCTTTTATTTTGTGTTATCTTCACACAAGCTTTGCCTGTAAAATCATTTGTTTATCATATTATCAATCTGCAAACTCAAAATTCAATATTTTGGAAATATGAAATGTGATACCAATATATATACCCATTCCAAGCAATATGTCATGGGTTTCATTATATTTCTTTATATTGTAATGAATGGCGCCCCCACATGTTGACCTTGAGAAATGTCAACCATAACTAATAGTGAAGGTTGACTTGCTTTTCCTTTGTGGTGAATATGAAAATGATTGATATAAGATAAAAACATATATACTGGGGATAAAGAAATAAAAAGAAAAAACATGATTTTAGCGTATTTCCTATGTATTTCTTTATATTTTGGTAAATAGCGCCCTCAGTGGACGACCTTGAAAAATTTCAAAAGTTGGGTCATGTAGAGTATGAGTTCCTCTACTTATGTACCAAATATGACGGTCATACATCATAAAATAAAGAAGTTATATGGGGGGGCACAATGTGCCCCTTGGGCCTGGAAGGGGTCAAAATAGCTTGGGCTTTATAGGGTTAAAAGAAAGTTTGATAACTTATTAATACTCGGCAGTTGTTTTTAGAACAACACACATAAATAATATTGATGACTTGCAGTTTGAGGGATACTAAACAAAAACAATGTTGTATGCAATACTTAAAGATTCTCATCATTTTAGGTTCTTTTTTTCTTTGGGTAACACTGGGGATCACAGATAAAGATCATTTTGGTAACGGGTATGGCATGGGCGACTTACTGTTTATGTGAGGCAGGAGGGAGTGCTTGATGGCCGAATTGACGGCAGTTTCTAGGAAAGTTCCCTGTTGCAATGGTATAAGCATTTAGATAGAGATAAACAAATTGATAAAAGGATAAATATACAGCTGCACATAATGACATTACTGAACCATAAGCAATTAATAAAGGCAAAGTGTTATCATGAATAGATAATCGAATGAACATACAAATAGATGAAACATGATTCAAGTCTGATAAAGAAAGGAACATATCACTCACATTCAGTTCTTAGTCATTGATAGGAGTTTTTGAAAATGCAAGTTTAGAGAATCTAGTGTTGCATCAAAAGTTAAGAAATCTACTCCACCGTAGTTGGCAAAAAGTCATTAGTAACAATAACTATAAACAACAGAAACAACCATGAACACCTGCTCATTACATGGATGTTGTGTGCTTGGACAAGCCTGTACCTACATGACCTAAGAGGGAAGGGGGGGGGTGGTTGGTTGCGTCGGTGCGTACGCATCCCCCCCCCCCGAAAAAGGGAAGGTCCTTTTTTTTTTCAAAAGAATGTATTTTATAAGTCCCACCACATACGCACTTCTTCAATGTATAATGTAAAAAATGTTTGAAATAATGAATACAATGCATTTGTGATCCAGTATACGATGTATCTCCGAAATTGCTCAAAAGCTGATTTAAAATTGTCAATACATTCCACCAAAATTGTTTACTACAGGAGGACACCCCTCCTCTGTATGGAATAAAAGATGAAATCTAATCAGTGAAAATACTCACACTGAACCAGCCATCTTCCGTCTTGACCAGAGAAAACTCGGTGCTGCATGAAAATATTATCAAGAATTATGATAACTTGCATTCATGTGCATATCTTTCACGTCTGTAATCATATTTATACATACACACAATAAACATTGATAATGTTAATATCGATTTAATAATACAATGAAATATATGTATATATAAAAAGTTAAAGAAATAAGAACTATTGAAAAACCGAGATGATAATGGACACTAGCAGTCGTGGTCTCATACGTAGGAGTTTTGTGTGGAAGAATGCTAGCGCTTATTGTTTATAATGTTCACAGGGAGGGATTATTGCACACAAAAAAAGAAACAAAGAAACAAACCAAAGAAACTCAGACATCTGCTAAGATGGATTTTTAACATGAAAACATGCAATTAAGTTGATGTCGAAGACATTATGTCGAAGACAAATATTAACTTTGATAATTTTAGTTTTGTTTTTGTTTTTGTTTTGTTTTTGTTTTTGTTTTTGTTTTTGTTTTTTTGTTTGTTTTTTTTTTTGGGGGGGGGGTAACAAAGAGTAATATCACAGCCAATACCAGTGCGGTGTGGGTTGCAAAACCCACATAATATGTTAGCATCCAAACTTTGGTGTGATTTGCAAAGGAAAAATATTCTGAAAGCGCATGGACGGTTGGGAAAAATATTCAGTCCGACAAATATTAAATCAAACACAAATTCAACAACGATCATAACCTTACCAATGAAATGCCTACAGGGACCTACCTGAATGACGTCAGTAACCACGTAGGCCTATTCCCGTTGCCTTTCAAACTCACACCAAACTCGGTCGCTGTAATTGACTGCAAAACGTTTTCAAACAAAAAATAATTAAAATAATTAGTAGCATATAGATACGATAATGGTATACGATTCAGCGTGAGAGAGAGCATAAAAGGCGCCCTCAACATCACTGTCTATCAAAATTTATCAATAATATGTGCTGGAGCCATGCAGGGAACATCTCTAGAAAACCTCGAAGTAGAAATTGGGAAAATGACTCTGGTCCTCCAGGTCGTAGTTTATAAACTGAGAATTTTTCTCACCAAAATGTAGCTCGGGCTGACAAGAAAATGCAGCAGATTTCTGGAGTTTAGGTGTAGTCTGAAACAGGCTCATTAAGTTTTGTTTTGTTTGTTTGTATTTTGCTTAATTTTTTTTCCGAGGAAAATATTTCAAATTTGATATATTGGTTTTTGAAAAAAAAACAAACGTTTAAAATGTATAAAAAACCCTTAGTGTATATCAAAATTTAAACGACTCATGTAGCGAATCCGCCAATAAAACCATCCGACCAAACAACAACAACATAGTATCAGAAACAAGAGGTCAACAGTCTACATGATGAATAAGGCAGAAATAAAAAAAAAAAAAAAAAAAAAACTGGAAATGTCGCTATGGCGACCTATGCCTCTGCCATAATGCATGATTCTCCCAATAGGTGTATAGTACAATGTCTTCACAATGTGTGATGACAGTTTCACATAACTGGCAAAATATTGAAATAACAGGTTTGTCAGAAATATCTTGAATGTTCACTTTCCTTGAACTGGGTTTGGTATAATTGTCTAAGAGTGCAGGTACACATATTTGGGGAATTGAGGATTTTCACTTGACTTCTGACCGACCCTTTTATAAGTTTATGCATTGAGTAATTCTCAAGGTATGAAGAAAGAGTGTAATTACAGTACAAAATAGTTTTTTTTTTAAATTTAAACCTGGCCTTTGACCCTTAACCTTTGACCTTTGACCTTCTGGCTGGAAATTTCCCAGAGAATCTCCAGTAGGTAATACATGTATATTTAAGTTTTAAGACTAATAATGCAATCATTGCATATACTAGTATATGAGAGAAATAGTAAAATTTTGAGGAATTGACCTTGACCTTTGACCCCCTGACTATTGACCCATGACCCCTTAGTTCCCTAGATAATCCCTGTACCAAGTTCCATGAAAATATATTGAACCATTTGCGAGAAAAGTGAAATTGTAACATTTTCACCTAACCTTTGACCTTTTGACCTCTGACCTTATGACATGAAGCTTTCTCTGGAGAATCTTTACGCAGTAGTACATGTCTACACTAAGTTTCAAGAAAATACCTTCATGCATTGCATAGATACTGGGGAAATAGCAACATTTTTAGCTTTTGACATTGACCTTTTGACCTTTGACCTCATGCCAATGTCACTGAAATCTACTCAACTAATTGCCCCATCATACATCATCCTTGGACCAAGTTTGATGAAAGCTGCTTTATCCAGATTTGAGTTATCACGGAAACAGATAAATTTTAGGATTTGACCCTGATCTTTGACCTTTGACCTCTGTCCGATTTCACTAAAAAACTAATGAAGTAATTGTCCCATCATACATCATACTCGGAAAAAGTTTGGTGAAATTTGCTTGATCCAGTCTTGAGTTATCGCGTAAACAAATACAATTTCATGATTTGACCTTGACCTTTGGCCTTTGGTTGATTTCACCAAAAATCTAATCAAGTAATTGCCCCGTCATACTTTATACTTGGACCAAGTTTGGTAAAATTCCAGTCAATATTACTCAAGTTATCGCGTGAACGAATGCGGACGGACGTACGTACGTACGGACGGACGGACAACCCGAAAACATAATGCCTCCGGCACCACTTCGTGGCGGAGGCATAAAAAAAAAAAAAAAGATTAGAAAGAGAGAGAGAGGAAGGAACGCCGTCTGAACGTTTTGCTAACTGGACACATAATATCCCGAATTCACGAAGGTGGTATTAATAAAACCATGGTTTAAACCATGGACAAAAACCATGGAGCACCAAGTGTCGCATGGAATATCTCATTACGAAATCAGTCATTTCGTCGATGAAAATAATTATTTTGTGACGAAATGGCAACATTTTGTCGTCCACGAAATGATAATTTCGTTAACGAAACGGTCATTTCGTTTTCGAAATGACCAATTTCTTAACGAAATAGTCCGTACGACACTTGGCGTTTCACATGGTTTTTGTCCATGGTTTAAACCATGGTTTCATTGATTTGTATACCACCTTCGTGAATTCGGGCCAATATGCCATGAATGTTGGCAGAGATGTGAAAAGTTGAATGGACTGTTACACTTGGACGAGGAACGAGACATGCCCAATAGTATATAGGTATACTCTATACTAGTAGTACGTCTTAAAAATCTAGGAGTGTTGTGAATTGCAAAGAATACTCTTTCTCTCTCTGTTTATCTATTTATTTATAAGCAACACCCTGTATAGACTTGTAGTTCTCCTTATGAACTATGCAGTGATGGTTTCATTTAAAGGGAACTCAAACCCAAAAAGCAATATGGATTGAGTAAAAGAAGCAACATTAGCAGAACAAAAGTTTGAGGAAAATCGGACAATCGATGCAAAAGTTATGAATTATTAAAGTTTTGGTGTTGGAACGCATGGATGAGGAGACTACTAGAGGTTATGACGTATGTGTGGACAGAAATATAAAGAAAATTTGAAAGTTCCAAAAAAATTCACTTTTCTATGCCATTATGAAAGAGCACTGTCTTGACTAACCGCTTTCAGAAAGAAGAGGGAATAATTGCAGCCCTTAACATAATGTCAGTGTCAAGTTGATGGAATGTGTAATTTTCATGAAAATGAATTTTTGTGGAATTGCCTTAGAATTTTTTTATTGTTGTCCTCACGCCAATATCTTTAGTAGTCTCCTCATCCAGGGGTTCCAACACCAAAACCTTGAAGATTCATAACTTTCGCATCGATTGTCCGATTTTCCTCAAACTTTCACCGATATGTTCTACTAATGTTGCTGCTTTAACTTAATCCATATTTCTCTTTAGGTTGGGATCTCCTTTAACAATCCATTCAGACATATCTGATGAAATGAATAATCATTTACCTATTGACATATGTATGTATAGGGTTATATGTCATATACACAGTATAGACAAATATATTATAATATATACGAACATATGTAAATATTGTGATGTGTGTGTGTATGCGCGCGCATGCGTGTGCGTGTGCGTGTGTGCTTTGTGACGTTTTCACATGTTACCGACAAGCTCCTTTTGATCGTGAAGAGGTAAGCCAGAGTCTTGTCTGGCAGGATGGCGTGCGGGGAGAATTCCCCAACCAAGGTGGCCGAGGTGACGGAGATCCTACTCTCTTCCACTGGTGGTTTGGCGCTCTTAAAAGGGAATACCATGCCAATTAAATGATGTCTGCGACGTAAGAGTTAAATATGACAAGCACAACAGCGAAAATTTGATCAAAATCGGATTCAAAGAAAGAAAGAAAGTCATAAGATTTTAAAGATTCGCTAATTTTTGTACAAGAGTTCTTGAACAGTTGATATGAATACGTAAATGAGTGAGGTGATAATTATGTAATCACCTCACAGTATTCAAGTGATCGTGTAAAAAAGATAATAAATAAATAATAAAATATAATGTTTTTCTTGGTTGGATGATTTCAAAACAATGGTCTGTCAGCTGTCAAATATAACAGGACCTGAGACGGAGTAACAATTGCGTTTGATTAAAAAAAAAAGAAAATTCATTTTTATATACATTCTGTGTCAGAAATTGTTCAGGGATAACATGATAAATTCACTCTATGCATATTGACTGTCTAAGAACTCTTTTGTGAAAAGTTTGAGCGAAACTTCACAATTATACAGCTTCCTTGGTTCTAAGTTGATTTTGATTAACTTTCGCTGTAGTGCTTGTAATATTTTACTCTTTCTTTATTTTTCCCGGATTTCCCTTTTAAAGTATTTGCATGATATCCATATCCGAGTATCCTACGTGATGCTCAGGCATGTGGATTATACTTGCATGAGTACTGCTTTTACAATTGCTATACACTGTACTACCTCTCCTTGCAATGATAATGCAAATCACAATAGCAACTATTAGAACAGCAATGTTTAGCACCATCAATATCGCTGTAGTTACATGCAGCATGAGGGAACATGAGAGAACTAAAGTCAAGTAATGAATATTCATTAGTAATCAGATAACTTTCTAATAACGACTTTCATAGGCATATTTCTTGATTACAGAATAATCAAGAAGGGATAATAGTCATCGATAGTATTCCAGATTATGGTGAACCTGGAAGATATTATAGGTTATGATACATATCATAACATTATTTCTTTTCATGTTGGCATAATAAATATATGGCAGTACTTGGATAATAGTTTGCGTGCATTAGTTGTTGCTATGTCCCGCAAGATATACTCTGTTCAGAATTTGGTTGCTTTTAAGAAGGCTCCATCATATTTCTGTAGCATTCATACATAGAGCCAAACCTACAAAGATTGACCACCATGTTTTATGTTTACATTAAGTCCGGTACATCCAGGCCTGATATCCCGATTCACTTCATTTTATTATATTTGATGTACGTTCCTTCATTGAGAAATATGAAAATAAATTGAATTGAATTGAATTGAATTGAAAGATTCGCTGGCTATGTACAACATTATGTTGCAATTTGAGTAATACATAGTAAAGTGTGCTCAGCATTTCTTCTGTAATCTGGTAAGCTAAAAAAAAAAACACTCGAAAAAGTGGCATGTACGTTTTTGTGTGATATTCACATTATTCTCTTCATTTATTCAATTATCATCAATACTATTTAAAAAATGATACAGATAATCAGTGTACGTATAAGGCAATTACAAGCACGTCTTTGGGGTGTAGGCCTACCTTGTGAGCAGTTTTTACCAACACATTGAAGATTGAGACATTAACGACTGGAAGAGCTGCGAGGGCGTAGTCTGTGCCAGCAACACGCAAGGACAGCGCTTCCACTGCGCGAAACCACAAAACAAACAATCAACAATCCATAAAAAAGCAACAGGTGACATGCTTGACATTCTTATTCACGACGAATGCTCTTTTTAAGGAAACTCGATATCCAAAGACATCGAAATAGCAAAGTTAATTGACTTGTGAAAATGACACAAATTTGAACATTGAATAGGAATGTCTATTAGTTTCGGATGATTTCATAGTTTTAGGTGTTTCCATATATGAAGTGTGGCATAGGTTGTTATCTATATGACGACATGACGATTGCTCGAAAGAAAGTGGACACCCGATTTTGGTCTCCCGCGGGGGACCACCGACACACGCGAGTGAACACGGCCGCACGCGTTATTGTGCGAGATTCATCGTCTGATCGATAGTGGAAGGAATTCTCACATAATCGATTACAAAGGACCGATAACAAACCTCGCACTCTGCTTGCAATGCTTGCTTCCGTGTTATGTTGCTTTGTAGTCGCGAGTGGGATTAATCTGTTTTGCAGACGCCTGAGCAGACATGCCTAAGAGTAAAAATACTGCTATTTGTAATCTGCACGCATTTTTGCCTGCCTGCGTTCGGCAGCTTGTAAATTTCCTATCGCTGGATGGCCATCCGCCTACTAGTAGTGTGGATAAAATTAATTTTGTGGGCAGTTGGACGATTAACGCATGCAGGGAGGTTGAGAGAGATCCCCACTTACCTGGTGCCATTTGGCATATCTAATAAAGATAAACGGAAATAATTCCACATGCCATGATTTGCGAGAAACCAATCACTGTAGGAACTTTCTCATCTCTCATCTGGCACCTTGCACTTTCTCGCGAGGTACATCCGCTATTTACATCGTGTATTTTAGCATCTAATTGAGTCGATTGATACCGTTTATCATTTCCAAATGTAAAAGCAACAATTTGTTATTCATTTTAGCATCGTACGGAGTAGAATATTACCGTTATTCATTTCCAAATTTAAAAGCAAACATCGGACATTTATTTTATTCTCGTACGGAGCCGAATGCTACTGCCGTCCACTTCCGAAAGTGAAACGAATCATCTGACAAATCATAAAGCATCGTACGGAGCCGAATATTACTGTTTTTCATTTTTGAACGTCAAGGCAGATATCAGACATTTATTTTATCATCGTACGGAGTTGAATATTACTATTATTCATTTCCGAACGTCAAAGCAAATATCCGACATTGATCTTAGCATTTTCCGGAGCTGAATGTTATTGCCATTTACATCAAACAAAGACATTTTATTCTATCATCGTACGGAGTTGAATATCATTGTTATTCATTTCCGAACGTAATTCGACATTTATTTTAGCATCTTCCGGAGCTGAATGTTATTGCTATTTACTTCCTAACGTAAAAAGCAAACATCCGGCATTTATTTATCATCGTAGGGACTCCTAATTGTTATTCATTTCCGAAAGTCAGAGCAAACATCAAACGTTTATTTTACCATCGAGCGCAGCTAAATATTACTGTTATTCATTTCGAAATGTAAAAGCTAACATCCGACAATTATTTCAGCATCGCATGGATCAGAATATTACTGCTTTTCTCTTCCGAACGTAAAAGCAAACATTTGACATTTATTTCAGCATCTTCCGCAGTCGAATGTCATTGCTATATAATTTCGAAAGTAAAAGTAACATCCGACATTTACTTAATCATCGTACGGAGTTGAATATTATTGTTATTCATTTCCGAACGTCAATGGATCATTCACCATTTCACTTTAGCATCTTCCGGAGCTGAATGTTATTGTTATTTATTTTCTTGCGTATATATAAACGCAAACATCTGGCATTTATTTTATCATGTTGTACGGAGTTGAATATTATTATCATTCATTTCCGGAAGTCGAAGCAAACATTCGACATTTATTTCACCATCTTCCGGAGCCTAATGTTTTCCTTCTTCATTTCCGAACGCAAATCAAATATCTTACATTAATTTCAGCACCGTACGGAGCTGAATCTTACCATTTTTCATTTCTAAAAGTATAAACAAACATCCGACATTTATTTTAGTATCAAACGGAGTCGAATATTATTGTTATTCATTTCCAAACTTAAAAGCAAATATCTGACATTCTTACGGAGCCAATTGTTACCGCTGTTCATTTCCAAAAGTATAATGGAAAACATCCGACTTTTTAGGTGGCCTGATCGGGCCACCAAAATCTTCATCTGAAATTTTGGTGGCCCGACGTACGTTTTTGATGGCCCCGGGCCACTAGGCCACCGTAAGTGTCGAGCCCTGCCTTGTACATGGCTTCGTTGATTTTGACACCTTTGATCACTATGCATGCTCATTTGAATACTGGTGCTGTTATACATGCACCCAAGGTAATCTAAATACCGTCAACGGGTCGTGTCTGACAACATATCCTTATAGTTACGAGATATAATTGTCGGCTCATTTTTTGATCATGGATTTCTATTAATCAATTGCTGACTGGTTCGTTTCTTGAGAAGCTTTTTTAGTCCCGGTCCCGCTTTCAGGATCAAAAGAGCAACCAGAACAAAGAAAAAAAAATCATTGTCCCGGCCTGTGCTCCCGGAGCGTTAACTCACGAGGGATCAAACCATCAATAGCAGGGAGGTAGGAACTCCGCCGCTTCTTTTGACTGCATGGCGGGCGGGACAATGTTGCAACAAGTCTATTGAAATCAGCTCAACTTTGTCTGTGATACCTTTCTCTGCTATTTCAGGGCATGAAATGAATTTTGCAAGTCATACACGTGGAGTCGCACGAATGCAAAACGTAGTCCATGTTAGCCAAATCACCTTCCGTACCGCAAAAGTTCTGAACACTTTTGGTTACATCCATATGCCGTCATCACTATGTATACAGACTACCATAAATTCGTGACGTTACACCATATGCAGGGCTCGACACTATTATAACGGTGGGCCGGGGCCACCAAAAACGCGCGTCTGGCCACCAAAATTTCAGAAATGAAGATTTTGGTGGCCCAATCGGGCCACCAAAAAGTCGGATAATTGCCTTTACTTTTGTAGATGGACAGCGGTAATAATCGGCTCCGTAAGATGCTAAAATAAATGTCAGATGTTTGCTTTTTATTTTGGAAATGAATAACGGTAATATTCGACTCCGTATGATACTCAAATATTTAAGTGTCGGATGTTTGATTTTGCGTTCGGAAATGAATAAGGATAACATTCGGCTCCAGAGATGATGAACTAAATGTGGAATGTTAGCTTTGACGTTCGGAAATGAATACTAATAATATTCAACTCCGTACGATGAGATAATAAATGCCGGATGTTTGCTTTTTATTTTGGAAATGAATAACGGTAATATTCGGCTCAGTATAATACTAAAAGAAGTGTCGGATGTTTGGTTTTGCGTTCGGAAATGAATAAGGATAACATTCGGCTCCAGAAGATGCTGAAATAAATGTGGAATGTTAGCTTTGACGTTCGGAAATGAATACAAATAATATTCAACTCCGTACGATGAGAAAATAAATGCCGGATGTTTGCTTTTACGTTGGAAAGTAAATAACAACAACATTCAGCTCCAGAAGATGCTAAAGTAAGTGTCGAATGATCCCTTTGACGTTCGGAAATGAATAAACATGATATTCAACTCCATTGATAGTAAAATAAATACCGGATGTTCACGTTCAGGTGAATGATAAGAATAATGTCTTATGTTTGCTTTTATGTTCGAATGTAAACAGCAACAACATTCAGCTCCGGAAGATGCTGAAATAAATGTCGGATATTAATTTTGCTCTGACGTTCGGAAATGAACAACAATAATATTCAACTCCATCGTAGTAAAATAAATACCGGATGTTCACGTTCAGGTTTGAAGTAAATAGCAATAACAGATCAGCTGCGGAAGATGCTAAAATAAATGTCGTTAATGATCCCTTGCCCTTTGATGTTCGGAAATGAATAACAATGATATTCAACCCCGAATGATGATTAAATAAACGTCGGATGTTTGCTTTTACTTTCGAAAGTAAATAGCAATAATATTCGGCTAAGGAAGATGCTAAAATAAATGTCAGATGATTGCTTTTACGTTCGGAAGTGAATAGCAGTAATATTCTGCTCAATACGATGCTAAAATGAATGTCATATGATATTTGCTATTACATTTCGAAATGAATAACAGTAACTTTCAGCTGCGTTTGATGGTAAAATATTTAATGTCTGATGTCTACCTTGACGTTCAAAAACGAAAAACAGCAAAATTCGGCTCCGTACAATGCTAAATTGTCAGACAATTATCATTTCACTTTTGGAAGTGGACAGCAGTAGCATTCGGCTCCGTACGATAATAAAACAAATGTCGGATGTTTGCTTTTTTAATTTTAAAATGAATAACGGTAATATTCCGCCCCGTGATGCTAAAATGAAACAGATTATTGCCTTTACATTCGGAAATGATTAACGGTATCAATCGGCTCAGTTATCTAGATGCTGAAATAAATGGGGGATGTTTGCTTTCACGTTCATGAGAAATGAATAAGGATAACATTAGCTCCGTAAGATGCTAATGAATGTCAGTTCCTTGTTTTTACATTTGAAAAAAAAAATAATAGTAACATTCGGCTCCGTACGTTGTTAAAATACTAGTAAATGTTGGATAATTGCTTTTACAATCACAAAATGAATAACGGTAACTTCCAGCTGTTTATAATGCCAAAACAGATGTCGGATGTTCACAAATGTCTGCAAATGCTCCCACTCTATCGTTTAAAACGTAAGTTTTGACCACCTAACTAGGCATCAACTTTTATAATAATCTATAAGCCTAGTTGCTAAACCTTAGAACTCAGAATAACGGTGTTAAGATGATTGAATTTTCTCTTCATTTATTTTAGACATGGGTACATGTATCACTTCAGTAAAAACAAAGACAACTTTTATCATTGACATATAACATATACATTGAGTGAGCATGGATTCATGATGACTTAATTCCATCAGAACGTTGGTGATCAATGTGTTCAAGTTGAGAGGTCATGCTGTTATTGCACAAGACACAAACTCAATATCGTCCACAGGTGTCTCACGTGGTGACGCCGTATCCACAGTTAAAGAGATAATCATTAATGTCGGCTTATTTTGATCATGTGATTTCTATCAGTCGCTGTCTGGTTCGGTCATTAAGAAGCTCTTTAGTCCCGATCCCGCTTTCAGGATCAATAGGACAACCAAGACAAAGAAGAAATCATTGTCCCGGTCTGTGCTTCCCAGAGCGTACACTCACAAAGGATTAAACCAGGGAGGTGGGGGTCTTTTCCCACCTCCCTGATTAAACTACGAGTAAACCGCTTCTATTGACTGCATGGCGAGCGGGACAATGTTGCAACAAGTCTATTGAAATCAGCAGAACTTTGTCTGTGACTATCTTTCCCTGCTATTTCAGGGCATGAAGTGAATTTCGCTATGCATATAACGATCGCATGGATATAAAACGTTGTCTACGGCAGCAAAATCACAATCCATGCAAGTTTTGATAACTTTTGGTTACATCCACGTGCTGCCGTCGCTGGGTATAAGGACCATACATTACTTTGTAATGTCGTATGTGAAAAAAAAAGGAAAACAGAAAAAATAAACAAAACAAACAAACAATGGATTGAGCAACGGGAAAAAATGGACAAGATGATCAAATAGACTAATAAATCAACGTTTTGGACTATACAGCAGTTAACTATACTCTATGATTTGAAGAAATAAAAACAACTAAAGTAATAGTAATAATGTCAGCGAGTACTTCAGTACGAATAACGAATGCATATTAGTGAACTCGCCATTATAATCGTAGAGGAATTAGAGGTTATTTTTTTTTGTCTTAATTTTTCATTGACAGCAGATATAACTTGCTTTAATATACTTTTGTAATAGTAGACTGTGAACTCGCCATCATATTCGTTAAGGAATTGGAGGTTTTTATTTTTTGTCTGTATATTTTTAATTGACAGCGGATAAACCTTGCTTCAAGATACTTGTACAAACTATAATAGTAGACTGTGATATCATTTTGCTGGAATTAGACTCGAGTTAATTTTCCCGTTTTGTGTAGGCGCCTATACACGTGGTTGTCACCAAAACACGAAGGTTTCCATCTTTTAACCAGAGAAGTGAATTCTAGTGTTCTAGTGTCTTTATCTTTCATGACAGTACACAAACTATATTGAGCTGTCTTGGACGGTCCGTTATACGCGGTATGGTCGGCCCCCCGCTATATAGAAAGCGAATGGTCCCCCGCGAGAAAAGTGATCACACAATAGGTCCCCCGCGAGAAAGTGCGTATACACAAAAGGTTTCCCGCGAGAAAACGTTTGGTCCCCCGCGAGAAAAGTGCGAACACAATGACCCCCAGAAAGGAAGCGTTTGGTCCCCCACGGCAATGTTCATACACTATCCTCTCGAGGGCATGGAACGAGAAAGAAAGCAATCACTTAAAATGCGTCAACCCAAATTATGTATTGGTATATCATCTGTCTTTTCATTTTCTCGTATTAACACGTCCATAACCAACATTCTTCAAGCATGATTATTGTGAGCCTAAATTGTTATGAATGCTTAAAGGAGGAAATCTTATTAAGATGAATGAGCTGTAATATCATTCGCTGGAAATACAACTTGATTAGGCCTATTCTTGTTTCGTGTACTCATGAAGTCACCAAAACACGAAGCAGACTGTCTACGCTAATATCATAAATCGTCATCTCTTTTCTTTCCATTTTTCCCATACAAACACATACCGGCACTTTTAAAGCATGATTATTGTGAGACTAGATTGTTATGAATACCTCATATGGAAATCTTCTTTTACTGATCTGTAATTATTTCTGTAATCCGACTAGAATTATTCTGTTTCGTGTATTCTTGATCGTCACCAAAACACGAAGATTGCTGCCTTTAAACCTGATAAGTGAAGTCGATTTTATATTCGTAGAGGAATAAGAGGTTGGTATTTTTTTTTCGTGTTTATTTTTCATTGGCAGCGAATAAACTTGCTTCGATATACTTAGTAATAGTTTAGTAGACTGTAATATCATTTGCTGGAAGCCGAGTTGATTTCTTTCTTCTTCTTTTTTGTATGGGCACCTACTCATGATCGTCACCAAATCACGGAAGTTGCTATGTTTTAGTGTCTTTATCTTTCAGTGACACAAACTTGCTTCACGGAAGCTCCCATAGAGCTGTCTTGGACGGTCCGTACGCGATGTGGTTGGTCCCCCGCGAGAAAAGTGCTCACACAATAGGTCCCCCGCGAGAAAGTGCGTATACACAAAAGGTTCCCCGCGAGAAAACGTTTGGTCCCCCGCGAGATAGTGCCAACACAATGCCCCCCCCCCCCCCCCCCCCGAAAGGAAGCGTTTGGTCACCCGCGACAGTGTTCATACACGGTACGCCAAGGGCATGTTAAACGAGAAAAGAACAAAATCCCTTCGTGTCAATAAAAAACATCAACCCAATTAACGTATTCGTATATAAGAATCGTCATCTGTCTTTTTTCATTTTCTCATACAAAAACATACCAGCACAGTTTTTAATGTATGATTGTTATGTGGGAAATCTTTTTGTGAACCGTATTTGCTTGAATCCGACTTATTTTTTGTTTTGTTTTGTTTCATGTACTTATGATCGTCACCAAAACACGAAGATTACTGTCTTTAACGTTTATTGGTGAACTCGCCATTATATTCGTCGAGGAATAAGAGTTTTTTGTCTTTATTTTTCATTGACAGCAAATTAAACTTACGTTAATACACTTTTGTAAGACTGTAAAAAATATATTTGTTTTTTTTTTTTTTGCTGGGATCCGAGACAATTTTTCCGTTTTGTGTAGGCGCCTACTCATGATCGTCACCAAAACACGAGAGTTTATGATTAGTGAATCCGCAATTATAATTTTAGAGGACAAAGAGGTTGTTATGTTCTAGTGCCTTTATCTTTCAGTGACAGTACACAAACTTGCTTAAGGTGAGTTCCTATACGATGCAGTCTTGGACGGTCCGCACGCGATGTGGTTGGTCCCTCGCGAGAAAGCGAATGGTCCCCCGCGAGAAAAGTGCTGACACAATAGGTCCCCCGCGAGAAAGTGCATATATACACAAAAGGTTCCCCGCGAGAAAACGTTTGGTCCCCCGCGAGAAAGTGCGAACACAATGCCCCCACGCCCCCGCCTGCCAGAATTAGCGTTTTGTTCCCCGCGAGAACGTTCATAGACTGATTCGTCTCGCGAGGGGCATGGTGAACGAGAAAATTCTTTTCATGTCAATAAACTGCATCAACCCAAATAAAATATTCGCATCATCTGTCATATTTCTCATATAAAAAAAAATATCATTAGTATTAAATCCGAAAATATAAAAAAAAAATCGTCTTCTCGGTCATAGATAGCTGTGATATCATTTTCTTGAATCCCAAGTTATGTGTCATGATCGTCGCCAAAACACGAAGGATGGTGTCTTCTAAGTCAGTTAGTAAACTGGCAATATTCTGAGAGTAATAAAAGTTGATATGCTTCGTTATTTTTTCATCGATAACACAGACTTGATACCTTACTCTGCCATTATTACTGAAAACGCGAGAGTTTTTGCGTGGAGTCCACCAAGATTTGCGAAAGAAAAATGCATATTTTTTTTTATTTGTTTTCGTTTTCCTTTTGTCTACACAATGCATTACATGCCAGTGACAATTCATGGAAGCTTCATGCCACAAATATATCTATTTTACAGTGATATTTTCTTGTTAATGGACACGTGGACTTCAAGACATCCCTATATTCCTTTGTCCCTCGTGAGAGGAGGTGTGTGTACCAACTGGTCTTCATCGAGTGGCAGGTGAACGTGGAGAATATTAGAACCTGCTTGTCATGAAAATAATCGAATGCGGTAAACAGTTGTACATTGTATGACGTTAGATATGGAGAAATCATTTAGGTCTTTTTGGCGAGGAAAAAAAAAACAAATCCAAAACCACTCACGAACGAATGTTGATAGCCAAAACTTTGAAAAGTAATAAGCAGCTTTGATGAGCGTGAAATTCATTGTCATGATTTTGCTGTCTAACCGGCTGGTGGCTTCATCACATAGGACTTACTCGTACGTATTCTATACGAGACCTTTCATGTATTTTTGTGATTGCATGTTTTAGTCCAGCGATTAATCAATCCTTTTCATTGTCCAGGGAACAAATAAAATTATTCGAACAAGTACAGTGTACGCTATAATCGACTGTTCGATATTTCCTACCATGCACCAAAAGAAAGGCTATCTAGAATCATATCTTTGCAATGATCAACTCAGAGGAAGTTCTTTGATCGATATTTCCATGTTATTTACACGCTGTTTAATTACAGAATCCAGGGCGCGCATTCTTTCGTCTGGCACGCACCTGGGTGTGGCACCTGGTTTTGTGGAAATTTCCACGGGGGAGATGGGTGGGGTGTCAAGTTTCTTCGGTTCGAAGAGACCGCATAATAGTACTAGTATACAATCTCTTCACTTCTATTTACTGTCATTTGTTTATTTTCCCCTTATTTTTTTGCTGATAATGAACCTTAGATATAACTTTACGAAAGTTGTTACACGTGGTTCGTTTGGTGAACAACAATATTTGCGATGATGCTGCATATTCAAGGTAAGTACAATGATCAGCTCACTGCATGCAGTACAATATTGTACTCGTTAGAATATCCTCGCCTTGGCATTAGTTTTGACACGGAGCTAATCTTTGACGGCGCGTCCCTCTCCACAAGCGCGCGCAACCGATCGGAAATTTACAAGCTTCCGAACGCAGGCAGGCAGAATTGCCACCAGTACTGGTTCATCCAAATCAACATGAACTACACTGTTTCTGGCCTCCGAACTCGATCTTTTTTCACAATTACCGCGGGTAGAAGTATGTTGGTGAAGTCACCACGCACAGCTATAGCAACAGCAGGTTGTACAGCAGGCAGTACGGTGCACGCTCAGCTAGCCAGCGTAGAAATGAGACAAGCGAGCAGCGATCTGCCTTTTCATGATCGATTACACTGTAATACATTTAGCAATCGATCGCGTGTGGATAAAAATCTCGCGGAAGCCTTGTGTGCGCCCGACCGTGGTGTCTCGCGGGGGACCGTGGTCCCCCGCGGGAAACTGTCCACTTTCTTTCGAGCAATACTGTAAATGTTGATACAAATTTCTGAATAATATTCAGAAAGTAGGCCTGTTTGGACATTTAAATATTCACAATTACCTTGTATCTTTAATATTCTTAATACTTTGTGCATTTTATTTCCCATGTTTTGCATTTTATTCTTTGATATTATTTTGTATTCATATACGTATATTCTATTTCACTGCTTTTTGTAATATGCATACACGCGGCCCCATTGTAATTCAGCCACCTATCTAAAGTGGGCTTTTACCGTGCTTAAATAAATATGAATAAATACGAATGAAATCAAATTTCAATCTTTAATCCACGCCTACAGGCAACAGAAACAAACAAAAGTAAACAAACAAACACACATCAACAAACAACAAAAAACCCGCAAACGTACGCGCTGTGAAGCGAGCCATATAGTCTAGGCTAGGGTGCAAAACGAAAACTAGCCGTCGGGAAGCGCGCCAGGCTACAGCGCTCGCGTACAAAACGAAAACTAGCCACTGCACTGGGACATGATCATTCAGAGCTCTGCAGCATTCCAGTCTGGTACGTACCGCGAATAACGTGCATCAAGGGTCAGTCATTTTCACGAAGAGGTGCGTCACCATTTTGCATGGTTAATGCGTCAATGTCTCATAGAGGTGTGTCACTTTTTATGACGGAGGGTACGTTATGGTATGGTTGGGTGTCCAGAATATCGGACACCTAACGTTTTTCTATCAACAGAAACGTGAAAAATCACACAATTTGCCTGAAATTTTACTCACGTGTGGAGAAAATACTCCGGATTCACAAGCGTGCACTGAAAATGCGATCTGAGGTACGCGCTCTAGATGGCGGCTTCGAACGCGTGGGGTGTCATTTTTTCCGCACTCAGTTGCCCGGCTCATATCGACCGACCACCCCGCCCTCTATTGACAATACGTATAAAAGCGTACTTAAACGCGTTTTTTCGACAAGCTGCTGTTTTTTTCTAGTCGTATTTTTTCCCCAATAATATTTGAATATATTTTGAATCCCTCGATATTACTTTTGAAGGACTGTTTGATGAATTTGACTTGATTTTCATTAGGAAACTTTTCATCGTAATTGAAATAAATTAGATGAGTCGGTTTGTTTTTTCACATTCATTTCTCGTTTCTGCATCAACTCGTACGGTCGTAGCGGGCGACAAAATGTTTATGTCATGTGTATGTGTACGTGTGTGCACGATCGTACAAGCGGCGGTGACAATTTTGCGGTCAAAATCGTCAAATATATTACGGAAGGATACTCTACATCTAACAACGAGTCAGCAAAGGTAGGCCTAGTTATATGTAGTTACACGATAAACCTTATTCGATTTTGCTAAATTTCGGTAATTTAGAGGGAATACTTAGTTGTTTTCGCCACATTTTACTCGGTAGCGTAGCCCAGTGAAGAATCGAACACCGTTGCGCGTAGTCCCATGCGTACATTTTCTTTCTGTACGCGCAATGCCATTATAATGCGCGGCCGGTCGTTATGGACCCGGTCGGTGGGTTGGACCCCTACCATACCTAAAAGGTATGACGCACATTGGTACTTTGACGCACCTATCCCGGGGGTCGAGGTGCGTCATACAAATGACAGCTGCATTACTCACATGTAAAGAAAATACTCTGAATTCAGGTGCGCATTAAAAATGCGATTTGCGCGTTGCGGTACACGCTCCAAGATGACTACTTTGATTTCGAACGCGTGGGTTGTTCAATAATGACGCACTCAGTTGTGCCGGACCCTCCTAACCTATCTGCCAGGTTAATCTTGTAAAGAAAGCACATACTCTGGAGAAGTGTGAACTGAGAAAAGAGGCTCTGAAGTACAGGGTCTAGTCAAGCACTTTATCTTTACCAAGCTGTGCTACCTGTGCGATGAATGGGACAATAAAATAAGGTGTAAACCACTGTAGCAACAATTAAGAGATTATCAGATTAAGCTGAAATTAATCCTACTTTATTAACACATTCTGTCCATGATTAATGCCAATTTTCAAAGCAGTAGCATTATCCTTTCAAAAGTTATTAAGAGCTGAAAGGGATGAGTATGCAAAGGATTTTTTAAGAAATGAAGAGAGCCTGTAAGACATTTGTAGAGAACCTGATGAAAACCCATTTTCCCATTCATTTTATGATCCCAAAATTACAAATAATATACAAGAAGAAAAGTGCATTCAGAAAATATGTAAAACTAAAAACTGACTTTGTTGACCCATTTCACCATTTTTTGAGTCCTCACATAAAATACTTTTTATTGGTTTTGTGATGCATAGTCACATACAATTTCTATACATGCTGGCTCTTTGGACTAGGTTGTGTTCTCACTCAGTAGGGCCAGTTCACTAGTTTCTCAAATGTATGTTTCTGAATGCCAGTGCTGAAGGAATCATTATTCCTGTACATCTATTTTTAATAACATACCGTGTAGGATAGTTTGTATGCACACAACTATGAGCATTTTGTTGTTCTTGTTGGTTTGTTTGTTAGTTTTTTGCAAGATCACAAGGTCTAAAGTAGGCCTGTGACAAACTCTTAAGATTGCCATAAACAACTGCTGTGCAGGAAGCATGCATTTACTCTTAAAAAAAAAATAGATAAAAAATGAAAACAAAACTAGAAAAGTACCCTGAGAGCGCATACCTCCACCAAGCAGCTACTTTCCGATGATCTTGCTCTTCCATAGAGATCAGATAGAGATTTCCAACCTTACGTATGCATGTTGAAAAATTGCCCGATTTCCCAATATAGAAGCCTTTTTTCCATCATAAACCTTAAAGGACAAGTTCACCTTCATTAACATAAGGATTGAGAGAATGTAGCAATATTACAGTCAGTCTGCAGCATGTATGCTAATGAGCCGATCCGGCAAGATTTATTCAGCACTCTCGTTGACGATCTTTGCGTTCGAAAGGTGTCTCCTCGTGCGAGATTTTGCGAGACTTTGATAGGGCTATGGTTTTCACAGTGTAGCGACTTGTACATACATTCGTCATGGCTACAAGTCACAGTAAATTGTTCTCCAGACTTTTATCTTTATTTTGATACTAAATTTGCGTATAACATTGGATTTTATCATGACTATATAATCAGTTGAATTTGCGCAAATTTTACCTGCTTTTCACAGAAGATTTTGTCGTCTAAAGTTCTTTTTTGGTTCCTGACCGGATTAAGAAACTGTTGTTTCTGATTTTGGCTTTTTCGTAGAGAGGAAACGTAGATGCTCATCATATATTGGAGTCAAAGAGACGCAAGCATGATTTATACTAGTTTTTCCGTTTTGAAATGTCTGTAAAATTCACTCCTAAGCCGGAAGTATGCTCCACACAAAGTGTACAGTGGCGCGAAAGAGCTCTCTCATTGGACCGTGCTTGCATTCAGCGCTTGAACTACACGCGTGCCAAGAAACCGCAAGTGGCATGAAACCGTTATGTAGCAGCGTAATGACGTAATGCAAGCGCTGAATGCAAGCGCTGTCCAATATGAGAGCTTCCTCTTGAGATTGCACGGTTTCAAGCTGATCAGCACTGACATTGATGTATATTTTACTGGTTCCTGACCGGATTAAGCAACAAATTGTCAAGATATTTACGTGGATACAAAGATAAGGAGATGGACTACCAAATAAAGCATTTTCATTGAGACTCAAGGTGAATTTGGTATTTTTTTGACGTCTTGAACGTGTACTGCACGAATTACTTTTTCACCATTTTTCAAGCTCAAATTACGCTATGATATTTTTCATTTACAATAATTTGAGTAACATATGACGATAGTTTACATATTTTTCTTGAATTTGACACCAAATTTGTGAACATAATGTGAATTTTTGTTGCCGAAGGCCCGAGGACAAAATCCCCTTACGCAGCTCATTACGTATGCAAGCCTAGAGCGGGCTTGCATACGAGTTGAATAAATACAAGCGAATTATCGGGTGCTGCGGACTGACTGTTAGTAGAACACATCATTGAAAGTTTGAGGAAAATTGGACAATCTGTTCAAAAGTTATGAATTTTTGAAGTTTTTGTGCAGTCACCGTTGGATGAGAAGACTACTGCAGTGTATGATGTCATATGCGTACAACAATATCAGCAAAATATAAAGAGAATTTCACAAAATTTCATCTTTTGAAAAAAGTGCACATTCCCTTGACTCCTTACTGACATATGTTATTGATGATATTATTCCCATTGCCTTTAGAAAGAGGCAAGTCAAGTGCTCTTTTATTATGCGAAAAAAGTGAAAATATGTTGAATTTTCTTTACATTTTCTTTATACTGTTGTACTCATATGACATCACGAGCCTTAGTAGTCTCCTCATCCAGCAGTTCCAACACAAAAGTTTTAAAAATTCATAACTTTTGCATCGATTGTCCAATTTTCCTCAAACTTTCACTGATGTGTTCTACTAATATTGCTGCATTCTCTTAATCCATATGTTAATGAAGGTGAACTTGTCCTTTAAGCTGCGCGGCACACCTCGCCCTAGCAGAAACTAGAGCACGCACCTAAGTGCGCATATGAAAATCTAAAAAATGCGCAGTTTCAACTCCCAAGTTCATTGACCCTACATGTATAGTAAGGGTACTAGGTTTCGCGCAGGGACGTAATGATCGCGCATAGCGTAACTGCGTATAGCAAGCATTAATACGCGTAAGAATAAGCGCAAAATTTGCCGATACGCCCATGGAATAAACATACCTGACAACCGCTAAAAATGAGAAGGAAGCAGGTAAGAAATTTAGATTTCAAACAAATTTTTCACTAAATTTCCAATTTTTTGGAACAAATTTTTCACTAAATTTCCAATTTTTTACGTTATAATTTACCTACCTTAGCTTAAAATCTTTTTTTAAGGATGTTGTAGCCTAGACGTGTCGTCTCGCTTGTCTCGTTCGTATGATCGTAGCCGATAGAATTCGTAATTTGTTCGATCGATCGTTGATAATATTCTACGAAAGCCGAAGCACGTTCAGCCGCAGAGAGGGGCAGACACTTTCACGCATGAAACTACATAGGGCAGCTGCGCGATCTTTACATACCCCGAGAAGGTGAACGCATAAAAAAAAAGTCCGACATACAAACGGCGACAGCGCACTACTCCGTCATCGTATCATCAGGAGATTCTGGGAGGTGATTTTTCTGCATTTTCGTGATATTCATTGAGAAATTCAGGTACGATTATGAAATAACTTCTATTATAAGAGCATTTCAAATTTTCGTGCGCGATATCTAGACCCCTCAACCATACCTGTCAAAATATCAAAAATCCTTCAAAAAATCCATGAAAATTTCCGGATCGCTACCAAAATTTAATCATCATTCTCAACCTTCCCTGCAAGTTTCATCCAAATCCATGCACAACTTTTTGAGTTATTTTGCACACGGACAAACTAACTAATAACAAACCAAAGGTAATGAAAACATAACCTCCTCCCTTGGCGGAGGTAAAAGTTACTGATTGTCTGTGTTTCCATGTTATTCAAAAACCACCCAGCCTCCACTTTTTTCCTTCCCAATTTGATAAGCGCACTTAATCAATTGCTTTTCTTTCAGAACGTATGCACTGCGTAGAGTTCGAGATGCTTTTCGTGAGCACAAGGATGAGACATCGCCAGAGCTGATAGAGGGTTACATCAAGAAGGCTCAAGATAACTTGCAAGTGATAAAACGACAGGTAAAAATTATTTTTGCAAGTTCAGCTGAAAGGGAACAACATTTCTTACCAAAAGGAGAAGTAAATCACAGAGAGATGGATTGATTAGGAAACAGTAAAAAGAAAGCAATATCAAAATTAGAATTAAAATGATATTTCAAGAAAGTTGTCACATGTGATGAACAAAAATGATGCAGTTTGGTTGAACTATCATCATTTTCATTGCCTGAAAGTAAATGCCAAGTTCTCATAACTGCAATATTAGTTGTGTGGTACTTTTGAAAGATATAATGCATGAATGATATCTGGTACTTAGTTTTGTATGGAACATTACAGTACTTTTAGCTTTGTATCAGGTTTGTAGGCATATGTTGCTTTGATATGACATCTTTCAATTAAAAGACTGTCCTCAACTTTACTCTCAGCTGTAAGCTCTGTCATACATGTATGTTTATTCCAACTTTTAATTTTTATTTCATAATCTTATCTTCTTAATGTGGGCATGATTCTGTCTCAAGTCATTGAAAGTGATAGTGGTCTCTAACTTAGCTCTTTCTGTAAGATAGAAATATGCATGTTCTGAATTTCATCTGTGTTGGAAAGAAAGTAAAGAAGAGAAGACATATAGATCGTTTCAAAATGAAATTTCAGCAAAGCAGTCATTCTGCAGCTGGTGTTTGTTTTTTTTATTTATTACTGTGTTTTCTCTGTTGCAGGCTTCCATAAGCCAACTGTACAAGGACCCTAAGCTTGTGATTGAAACCCCCTCAGGGAAGACTAGCTAGCCCATGGGATCTTGGTCTGTGGCAGTGCCCCGCACTATGGCTTGAAATGGGAGAGAACTGTCAGATGCGGGAGTTATGCAGAGGAGCATGGAGGAAAATGTACAGGATACCCTCACAGTGGTATCTTTGTGATGCAGGAGCCCTTTACCCTTTCACAGAGATTGGCGAGGGTTCATCATGGAGGTCTGTCAGAAGAAAGGGGATTCTGCTTCATGAGAGGCTTCCCACCAAATGCATAGATTGATTTACCCTTACCCAAGAGTAAGGACTTGGTTGTGGTTCAGATGGCTGTCTAAATGTAATATCTTAATATATAATGCATGGATTCCGCAGAATTATTAATGTTGAAAGTGTCATCAGGGTTTATAGTTGTGTATTGTAAGATGATTCAAACATCCAAGAAATTGTACTGGAATTCTTTTCTGTGATAATGACTTCACTAATAGGTCAAGTAGTCATGATCCCTCCAGGGCTGATAGTTAAAGTAATGCAATATACATGTACCACTTACACCAAATTAGGTGTGCATGAGTCTAGAAACAGTTGGAAGGGACATGACTGTTTCTCATATTTGTACACAAGGTTAATGCCGTCTTCAATACTTCTAGTTATGATGAGTTTGCATCGGAAGAACAATGATTTCAGAACTGCCAACCTATGTATGCAGACCACAGATATCAGTGCAGAGCATAAAACATGAAGGACAGAAGAAAAAATAAATATGAAGTTGGAAGAAGCACTTGATTAACGTTTCTGATTCAACGTTATAGGGGAAAAACATGTGGGAATACATGTATTCATATCATATATTCTCAGTTTGGGTGAAGGGAAGAAAAGATACATATGGGCAATTCCACGGTATGTAGGACACAGATGCCGAAAATTCAAAATGATATTTGTTTCAAACACCATACATTTTCAGACAATACTTGAGTTGAAGTTTTAAGAATCATTATGTTTTTCAATAAAAGCGGCCATTTTGATTTTCAAAATGGCTGCCAAAATATGCCTATAACTCAATGGTAAGAAAGAGTGTATTGTCACATAATTTACCCTCTGTATATCCACTTTACTAGTACTCTAAACAACAATCTTTTATATGTATGCAGTTACCAGACGAGTCTTTTACTACATGATAGAAAGAAAAAGCTGGTTGCTTTAAAGAATTTTATAAAAACTATTAATTAGTTTGACAATGATGGATGTAACGTCAGTTACCAAAAACAAGGAATTTTTAACTTTATTCATCAAAGAAAGTGAGCTGTATGATGTTACTTATGATTTCTAATGTATGCCCATATGCCTTCCTTTCAATACCAGAAAATAAGGATACTTGGCATACTGGAGAGTCAAATGAACACATCAAAATGTGTAACGTCAGTTACCGAAACATCATATACCAGTATGTAACATCAGTTACCATGTCAGTAATTATAACTTAGGCAAATGTTTTTACTTTAGGCCATTTCAATACATCTGGGAACTTTGATAGGGAATGATGTCATCACCATGTACACTGTATGTCCATGGATACATTTTTTTTTTGTTCATTTTATCTTATTTGTTTATTTTTCTTTTTTTCTTTTTTTTGGTGTGGGGGGGGGGGTTGAGCTTTTGATTTTCTGTTCAACATAAGTTTAAGGTTAAATCATCTGGAAGTTTAGGTTTACCACATGCAATATATAATGCACTCAAATTACTATACAGTACATTCACAGTACTACGGGATGATAAAGCTACCAAATTTGTAGGCCTAATCAATGATGTGGTTGCATGGTAACCACCTTTTTCTATTAAAAAGCTTGTGTACAGCTGTATACTAACAGTTTTATAATCTTTACTAATGACTACTTTTGCTAGCATTTTTCTTTTTTTCTGGAAGCTTAGTGAAGTTTCTACCTAAAGGCAAATGCAGGAACAGATATATTTCTTCGCTTGCACTTAAATGTGTGGTTTAGTTAATATGGCACATCTTGAAATGGTACATAAGCAGGCCTGACATAAGGCATGTACTGTCATTACTGTTTGAAACTAACACTGATGTTGCTCAACCAGTCAACGTTTAACACTGATGTTGCTCAAAGTGAGAGGTGATTCTAGGGTAAAATGAAAAACTGTTCATATTTGTTGATTACTTTATTTCATTCATGCAGGGACATTTTTGTAATACATGATAATTATGAACAGGAAGATTCGTTTATATTGATCTTAGAATTCTTTCATTGCAAAGTTCTATTTCTTGGTATCTGGGATGTATTTGCAAGCCTTGATATACCAGTGAAAAGGAAAAGAAAAACAATTACATTCCTTCAAGCAAGGAATAAACAAATAATGCCCTTTTGATCAAAATAGCATGATTCTTCTTCACAGAAAAAATATTAAAAGTGTAACACTATTCATTTAAATCATTATTGATAATGGAGATCATTTTTTTTTTATTTGTGGCCCTAACAATGCCTTGAGGGAGAAGGAGTAAAATAAAGAAAAGAAGAAAGAATGTATCACAGTAGATTTCATACATTATAGGCCCTATGAATATTTTTATTTGTATGTGTTTTTTCCCCATGACCTGAAAGATATATTTTTTTTTCAGGCACAAAAATATCTGTGTTTTGTGTAGTACTGCAGGGCATTATGGGTGGGGTACTCTAGATAGAAACTTTCCTGTTCATTAAAAAAAAAACAACAACAACAACAACAAAAATCCCTTAGTTATGTCAATATTCATACTTGGAACTGCTAATGGCTCTGTGTAATCATAACTGTTGAATAAGCATTCAATCTTAAGACAAATGTCAAGAAATATCCTCTGGTGCATTTACATTATTTTTGCTCAACTGTGCTATGGCATGGGGGGGGGGGGAGGGGAGCTTGCCCCCTAAGGACCCCATCCCATTTGTGTCTTTAGATTTTGTTTTAATTTGTTGCTAAGTAAATGCCTGGGATTGTTACTGGTATACTGCAGCAGTATAACCTGTTAAATAAATTAGTTCTTTGTAAACCCCATAGCAAAAGTATGTGTAACGTCAGTTACTGACATGTTTCCCTTTAAGTTTTCATTAAACACAAAGAAAATAGACTAATGTTTCATTTCATTTGGGTATTTGTAATTGATGAACCAAGGTATGATTCCATATCAAACAAATCACTCTGAGAGGTCAAAATTATAAAATATCACAAAACTATTCCTAATCATGATTTTCCATGTGTAAACCCTATGGCAAATGTAAGCGTAACGTCAGTTACCGTCATGCCTTCACTGAAATTGGCATGGTGCTAAAAGGAAATATCTAAAGTGCACATTATTTTGCACAACTGTTCCTAAGAACCTAGGTATATTGCCATATAAAACACATAGAGTTTAGAAGTCAGGGACATGAGATATTTCCATTTAAATCTACACCATAATTTCCCATGTCCTTTTTCCGTAACGTCAGTTACCGACACATTTTCACTTGCTATGTGATAAGGAATGCAGTTTGAGAGAAAAACTTTTTACCTATTTCTTCATTCTCATGAACTCATTCATCAATGCTAATTACAAGCCCCGGGTGCTTTCATTCACAAAACTACAACATAAACAATTTCATGAAAATCCTTACGCGTAACGTCAGTTACCGTGGAATTGCCCATATGTCTAAGATTAAATTGTGTAGGCAGCTCTGTAAGTACACATGGAACATCTGGGAAGCAAATTTACAGGATGAAGCTGTTTCATCATGAAGCTGCAGCAGATGTTTTTTGCTCAGACTGTTCAGCTCTTTTGTTGTTGTTGTTGCTGTTGTTGATGCACAAATTATTGTCGACATAGCTTGTTAGGAGGGCACTACAGAGTCTCTTGTTTGCTTGGGAGGTGCTGCCTAAAGTGTGTGGAAGGAGGTTTGGCATCGCCAGACGTGCTGCTGTTGAAACCTTTCCATCCCCAACATTAACAAAGAGGAGAATGTCAGTTGTTGTTCCTTTGTGTCGAAAGACCACCAAATTGTTATGAATATTATGTACATGTAGTCTATATAGCTACACATACACATTTATCAGTAATGATGTGCAAGTCACCATAAATGTTAGAAGTGCAGTGGCGGATCCAGGGGGGGGGGGGCGCAACCGGCGCACGCTCCCCCCCCCCCTTTATTTTTCGTTAATAACAAAAGAAATAAAAAGAAAAAAATGAAATGAAACCCGGAAGTGGCACCAAAAATAATTAGTCACGCCCCCCCCCCCCCCCTTTGCAGAATTCCTGGATCCGCCCCTGGAAGTGAATTATTCTCTGCCATATTGCAGACTTGCCAATACTGTAAGGGATCTGAACGTCCTTTGTATTCTCAACTTCTGGCACGATCCATATTGGTGGACAGGTATCAGGAAAATTCCCTAGTGCAGTTTGGGGTAATGCTCACTCTACAAACATGTTAGAGTGTAGATGTGTAATTAAGTTTAAGTCGTTGAGGAGATGGTTTTGATGTAACACACATTTCCCATACACATCTGCCCAAGTATACTCGGGACTAGTCTTCAGTGGGTTAAGTTTATTCAGGGCTTTCTTTTTTCCTCCTCTTTACTAGAATATGAGACCATGCTGTATATGATAGCTGAGAGTTAGCAGATACACATGTTGGTTTGTGAATAGTTGACCTGATGCTGTTTCCTGACCTGCCTGCATAAAGTGCTGATGAGTCATGTATACATGGTACTACTTTTATGCAATGATGTATTTCTCTAGTGTACAAGCTGAAAGCACGCACAAAGAATATCCTTGGTACACTTTAGAACCATGCCGATGTGTATTGTGTTTTCTGTGACTGAAAATATAAAAGGTACTGGGCAGTTCATGACATAATTATGCTGTATCTGATCATCCAGTGCTTACTTGTTGGTGATTCTGACTGAAGACCAATTAGTCCATAATCAGAGAGATACACTTACACGCTTCATGCATTAAAGGCTTATTTGCCTGTACAAAAAAAAAAATGAAAGAAACAAACAAACAGGGTATACTGCATTGAGTGTGATGCACCTGCTTTAATTTTACATACATTGTATCAGTAGCATTGTAATTTTTTTTTTTTTTTTTTTTGTGGTGACTTGTAATTCTCATACATTTTAGAATAATTTCAGAGTGTCAAACTGGAAGTGAAAATGTGATGCATCATGAAGCCTGGGTTTATGGAGATTATTGGTGCATGTTATTTGGTATGGGATTCCTAACATCAGAGGAGAATGAACTGTTGTTGTTTTGTTTGTTTCACACAGATACAAACTATGCTTCAGTAAAAGTCATAGGTGGAAGACTAAATCGACTACCACTCAATAAACACTTCAACATGGCAGGTGATGTCAGAACTTAAAAGATATTGTAGGAGTTGCCACACCACAATGATATCGATATACAATACACTGATGAGTAGCTGATTGATATTTCTGTATGTGACTGTCACATAGTGCAAGTATCACGTGCAGATTCTCAGTCAAGTACATATGTATAAATCATTGCAAGTATTTTGATCACCATCTGAAAGACACTTTCATTTACCCTCAAATTATGGACTGAGACAGAGATTATATCGGGGAAAGAATATTGTAGATGCTTATTTGATGCTAGGATTTATTTGGAGTGATCATATTGCACTCAAATGGTGTGTATGTGTGTGTGCGCGAGAAGCATATCATTGATCCTACATTTTGACATTGTGTTGTAGAGTTTGGTACCGTTTGCTTCATCGCAATATGATTATGATTGTAATTATGCATATGGATATGTATATTGATCTTCCGGGCGAAGGGTCGAACTGTCATTCATGTTTGTGTTTGCCACTTTTCGACAAGATCTGGCAATAAACTTGAAATGAAGAAACTATGAATGACATTCATTTGCTTGCTTTTTCGTTTTCTCAGCTCATCAAGAAAAAAGTACATTGCATTGTAATTCTTTTTTTTTTTTCTTAAATGTTTGTAATACTGTATTATTGTTACACCTGTGTTACATGAACCAAACAGAGTACATGTTGAAGTTTAAGTTTAACATCTTACTGTACCACAAGTACATATTGTACTGACATCTAATTTGGTATGTATGTAGTTACACTGTGGGACATAAAATTCTTACCAGCTTTAAGTTGCATATGAATCTGTCTACACAGAATGAGATCTGCAGTAGGCCTTTATGTGACCTGTTCCAGCAACCTATGTTTTTATTTTGCTTGATAGCTGCATCGGCATTTTTTTTAGACATTTCACTTGTATTACAACGAAATGAAACATTTCCGGCCATAAACACAAACAGGCCAAAGATATCGAGAGAGAGAGAGAGAGAGAGAGAGAGAGAAAGACTAAACTTAGCACAGGAACGCGCAGACTAAAATAACACACACAAGAGAAACGTGATTTGACCTTCATAGTCAAGATGGAAGGCCCTTTTTAATGTGAGTAGGCTTACATAATGCTCTCTCTTCGATAGGTAAGATTCAACCAAAGTGTTACATGGTATTGGTTAAGAAATAGGTCTCTTATAGACCCATTATGTACTTATTAATAAAGCAATGACAAACATTCCAAAGGTTAAACATCATTAAAACACACACACACACACACACACACACACGCACAATGAATGTTTGTACATTCATTAGTCCACATGATATGTAGGCCCATGACGCCAAGCAAGTCCATTAATAAGTACTAAATTCTAAAGATATATACAAATATTTACTTCGTTTAATTACGAGTAACTTGCGTAAAAAAAAGTCAACACAGAAATGTGTCGAAGATCGCCGACCACTAGTACATGTATCTTAACTTCAAAACGGTAATGATAAATGTTCGACTACTTATACATTATGACAGATAATGTACTAAGGTATCATAAGAATTATGCAACTGAGGACACCACAATGAAAGCTGTCCTGTAGTTAACGCTGCCTAGTATTCGGTGAGATACATTGTATATGCCACTTCCTGATCTAGCCGTTGTAGGTAAGGTCTGTTCCGATCTTGATGAAACTCTGTAAAAAGAGAAGATAGATTAAAGAAGAGAAAGAAAGAAAGAAATACGTAAATGAAAAAAGAACAACTCACATTAAGTTACACAACATACGAAATCACATATGGAGGAACCAGAATTCATTCATCTGTCGCATTGGCGTTATTTACATCGCTTGTACACACTTTAGGTGTGTGCATACCGATGTTGCGGTGATGGTGCATGTTTGCATTCATTCCGAAGAGTTACGCAAGGGAGATTTATACACAGAGAGGTGATGTTGCCGATAACAATTTAAAATCCGTGAATTTACCTTTCGTCTATAATGTATTATAGCATATCACATTGCAGTGCTTTGCAACCGTTTACTCATCTCTATTCCCTATATAGCACTACTTGAATGGACTTCTGTGTGAAAAATTAAAATCCGTGAATTTACCTTCGTCTATAATGTATTACAGCATATCACATTGTAGTGCTCTGCAACTATGTACTCATCTCTATTCCCTATATAGCACTACTTGAATGGACTTCTGTGTGAAAACTAGGGGTGGGGGTAAGCTTCGTTATTGACTGTTGCTATGGGAAGTTGCCATTCAAGGAAGAGTTGCTACTCTACAATCTTCGGGCCTGGCTTAAAACCTGTTAGGATGTCAACCCTTGCTGGAACAGCAACTTCCCGGTAACAACAGCCAATCAGGAAGCTGGATTCTTGTCGTTACCATGACAATTGCCATTCCAGAAAGATTTGTCTATCATATTAACTTTTTATGAAATGGGGTCCCAGACGATGCACTGTACAAAGTATTAATCAAAACAACAACAACAACAACAACAAAAAACCCTCCACAAATTAATGAACAAAGTTAAGTCATACCTGTCCCTGCTTGACTACCGGTTTGCTGAAGACAAAGCCATCCAGCTGAGGCAGAGCAGCTCCCTCGGCACCCATTTCTTGAAAACAGACAAACAAACAAACAAACAAACACCATCAATGTAATCATTATACGTAGACGTTAGTTATCCATAGCAGTCAGCCTGAAAGTTAAGACTCATTTCAAATTCGATATTCATAAAAATATTCTGATGATGATGATACATGATGGTGCATATAGCTTTCTAATGGAAATGACTGTGGTAACAGTAGGGGTACAAATCAAGAGACTGGAAACAATGTTGCTGTTTTATATGTTGTTTTTAATCCTGTATTTTGTCACTGCATTTTTTTTTTTTGTAGAGTTCAATGTGTTTCCATGACATTGTGAATTATACTTTAAGAAAAGATAATTTAAGATGAACTTGATTGAATTTTTTGAAACTTTTACAACACGGAGCTCTCATTTACACTTTTGTTTATATTTCTGGACGGGATCGACTTTCGTTTCATTTGTGTCATTATCGAGGTATGAGGTGATTTCGCAAACTATATAAACCTGACAATCTGTTAGAATTCAAATCAAATCTTCAGATTGTTTAGAAAGACGGCGGCTTCAAAACGCGATCATCAAAGACACAAATTTACCTGTGGAATTCTTTTTATATAGAAAAACTGAAAGCTATCACTTAATTGAATAATTACAGCCAGCTGAAACTCAATCACTTGAACCTCCTTGGGTGAACTATACCCTGCGTTACACTCCACTCAAAAGTTATTGGTACCTATATCCAAGAAAACCCTACTTCAAATTTTCACAATTTCACCTGCAGTTAACGAAGTACCATGTATCAGATTGACTGTTTGATTGTTTGATATGAAAATGTAACAAGTTTAATTTCTTTATATATAATTATATAATTATATATATATATATATATATATATATATATATATATATATACTGTTGGTGAATACAGCATGTACTTGTTTTCAGTTTTATTTTTGGATGATATAATCACACCAACACGTGGACAACTTACTCAACATACAAAATCGAATACATCTGGAAATCATGAAATGAATATTGGGATGTTTCAAACGCAGCACTTTCAGGTGTCATTTATCGTTTTTAGTATCCAAGATTCCGTAATTCTATGCTAGTCATTGTGACGATTAGGTCATCTGCTGATATTAGCCATAGTCGCTGTCATTTCATACTCACGGTTCAAGTACGGCAAGACGTAGAGAGTGATCGCTGAGTTGACCGCCACCTCAAGAAGTTTGGTCTATGGTAAGAAATAATAAAAGAAAGGCATTCTTAGAGGACTGGTTCTCGGGGTTCCTTATTAATCACATTGTAGACCTACTGATGAAAAAAAAAAAATGTTTCAAAAGTTGCCACCGATGCTATATTGTATCTATTTCATCATGTTGATTACATGCACAAAAGAGAATAGAATTAGTTTTGGAAGTCGGAAAATGCCGTGCAATATTATAAAAAATACTCCCTCTCCAAATTGCATGAAAACGTTCTGCTTTGTACTGTTTTGTCACTTTTTTTACGCTTCGCTTTTCCCCAAACATGTTACTTTTGAATGAAACAGTTGGCGTCTTTACCATGTTTAGAGAATTTGTTGTTTCTGTTTTGTTTGTTTGTTTGTCTTTTCGAGCGAGTTTATGTGTGTGAATGTGTGTGTGTGTGTGCATGGTGAAGATGGCCTCACTAGTTGTCAAAGCTGTGTTCTCCATGAGGTTCCTGCTCTCATGATATAACATACAAAACATAGGAGTACATAGCGTATACATCAATGTCAATAATAGTCACGAACAAAACCATTGTATTTCACTACAGAGTATACAGGTACTAAATGAATAATTATTACAAATACAACAAGTACAGAGAAATACATTAGATGCAAAGCAACCGTTTGTATCTATGTATTACACACGCACTCTGAAGAAGAACATTATTATGTATTTCTGCTCTTTTTGTATAGGCCCTATGCGAAGAATATCTCACAGAGTCGTGTACAAAAATATTTCTTAGAGAATGTGCCCATATACACAAAATTTGATTCGATTTGTTCGGCTTCTGTAAGAAAATCAAGGTACTAAACTAAAACTCGCTGAGGAATGACACTCCTAAAGTATAGCGTGAAGCAGAGGGTGTGTAGGCCTATGGAAGAAAAAAAAATGTTATGTCAGCGAGTACAAATTCAATTCAGTTCTATTCTATTCGGCACCAAAAAAAAAAAAAAAAAAAAAAATCAGAAGTACATTTTGTACACAATAAAAACAAAAGCAACGCGCATACCAAAATATATACATGCACATGTTTAGCAAATCAAAGCCGGACACATTTGAAGCGACTGGATAGAGCTTGTTAGCGGGGCCCAAAAGTAGCAGGGAATTATAATATTTGAATATACTCACATTAAAGTTCCCGATAGCTGTCTTGATCAAAGCCATGTCGGCGCTGTATATGATATCGAAATAGATAAAATAACTCAATCAATGAAACAATATGGTTTATGTCCCTTGTATTACTTGATAGAATGATATTACGAATGATGAGAATCGATGATTCCAATTTGTTTATATACTCCATGGAATCCACCATATTTTTCCCATTCATACCGTGTTTCTTCAATTATTATGATGATGATTATTATGTGCATTTAACGCATTTTTTTTGATGGCCACAACATCAGATGCTTAGGAAAAAACATATGTAAATACGTATATGTGTGCATAGGCATTTATGTATGTGTGTATTCATGTAGATACGAATATATGTTGTATGGATGTATACAGTAGATTATACAGAGTAAATATGATATGTGTCAGAGCTTTTGCAAATTTGGATCGTTGGAAAGGGAATATCACGGATTATTCATATACACACCCTGGAGTAGCTACGGGTCTGTGCATCACCATCACATATACTCAATCTTCTATCTCCCCCCCCCCCCCCCCCTTCCCCCACCCCCACCCTCTCGGCAATGTGAGACATATAGCTATCGTCAGTTTTGTGGTTAAAAACAAATGCCGGCATACAGATAATGGCATCTCTGAGCCGTATAGTCAATCTTTACTCGTAAACATGATTTTATAGTGGTGATATAAAGGGACGCACCTGAGCGAAGACAGTGACCACGTGATGTTATTACCCTTGAAACCGACAGTAACCTTGCCAGAGATCGACTGAAAAAATAATGAAATGGTGATGATGATTAAAAACTTATACTCATAATGCTGTTGCTGATGATGAAGAAGACAATGAGGACTAATGATGATAATAGTAATTATTATCACTGTTGCTATTGTCACAAATGTACACATTAGTAGTTATGTACATGTATGATGTACTGCATGCATGGTTGTTTTAATGTGTATGTACACAGGTGGACCAGAATAATGGAGAACATTCTATATGATATAGATATAGTACATACAGGCTGACCAGATCAGTGGAGAATTTTCTACGTGGTATAAAATGTAGCTACAGTACATGTATGCATGTGACAGGAAATACATTATAGCTCACTCAGTCTAGAATGATTTAACCCATTCCAGAATATTCTGGGAAGTGCTTACATATTTGGCTGAGTGAGGCACTGCCCCTGTAACCCCATGTGATTGGTAGTTAATTTTGGCAATGATGTTATGCACATAGTTAGGCAGTGAGTCATCCAGGATTCCTGGAACTTGGACTTGCTAGTATGTTCAGGTATGTGGCCCCAGGTTGGAGAAAATTATAGAATGTACTAGAAAGGGGTGATTGGATAGTATATAAGTCGGAGAAATTCTGAGGTAGGCAGAGTACCCAACACCTCTGCTCTGAGAGTTACGTCACTTCTGGCTCTGAAGCGACTTGTTATAGTCAGACCTGTGTTACCTGCTGACCTGCTATACAAACTCTGTTTGTGGAGATAAGGCCTGGGAGACATTTTGCCTGCAGAGAATTAATTTGCCTACATTGGAGATAGACTCCATATTTTAGTGTCAACGGACATTATTACGGCAAAGCTGTGACGGGCTGGATTCCTTGCTGGACATTATAAAGTGAATCATCATTCAACGCATCAACTGGACGTGGTCGTCATAACATTTGGATTCTGCACGTTTCGCCGTGGACATATTTCGTGGACTTTACCCCGGATTTATACTGTGGATTAATGCAACCTGTGCCTTTGGATTAACGTCGGAGGAATCAGTCGTCGGTGCATCAAGGATCATTCATCTGTGCATCGAATATCGTATCTGGTCACTTCAAGGACTATGTGATTGAATTGGCTGTAATGCATGTAAGTGATTCTATTACCGACTTATAATTGTGGTATTGATCATTATTGTACTGATGTGAAAACCGATTACGAGTCTGTACCCACAATATCACTGTTAATAAACCGCCTGAACATTAGTTGATTGTTTCTTCTGTGCTATCATTCTCAGAGTGATTTTGGTCGTAACACTATATAAAAATAGTAGTAGTAGTAGTAATGACACTACTACTACTACTACTAATGATAATAATAACAATAATATTGATAACAATAATAATAAATGATAATGATAATATTAAAGATTATAATAATAACAGTGATACACATGATAGACGCAATTTCGATACAGAAGACAAAAGCTTTTAGCAGGAAACCTGAATAATGTAACTTATTGCCATGACTCAAAAGCTACTGGGTGTGACAACTTGACAACTAGAAGCAGATGCATGGTTACAGTTGGGTATGTTCATTGTGCACACATAATTATACAATTAGGCTAGGTTATAGAACCATAAAAATGATAAAGCGACTATAGGTGCCTACATTAGAGAGTCGTCTTGTGTTTATACTTGAGTCATAGACTGTCCATGTTGTAGGTCCATGCTTAGGTGTAGAGCGTGAAAATTTGTCTAAGTGGATGTGTTGGAGCGTGTGAATGTTTTATTCACTCTGCATATCTATGAGTGTATATCAATACCGTATATGTAATATATGATAATATTATAATACCCACCACTCTCAAGGAAAAGAGGTACGCCAGAGTCTTGTTGGGTAGGACGGCGTACGGGGAGAAGTCCCCTTCCAAGACGACAAAGATTTCACTCTCTTTGATGGACACCGTTGGTGCCTTGGTGCTGTTCAGGTTGATTTGCATGACCATGTTTGGGTACATCTTGCTCAGCTGCAGGGAGAATTATAGGCATTGATTAAACACGTTTTGCTCAATAATCACTTCGTTTCAGAATCAGAGAAGTAATTATCCTCTCTCATAGAGTACGGAAAAGTCTCACTAGAAAATGTGAATGTTCTCTTTCCAAAACATTTAATTTCTGTTGACATTATCAAGCCATATGTAGACTCTTCCCTGCCAGTGTGCCGTAAGTTGGTTTTTTTTTTCTTTCCTACCCTCACCGATGTCCACTCATATTATCCACTGGTGTCCGCAGAAACTAAGGCTGTGTTAATAATATCACATCCTTAACTAAGGCTAGATATCGAACAGAGTACAGTACCCATATAGCGAAAGCTTGATTAATTGGTTACCTGAGGGATGGCAAGTTTGTAGGCAAAGTAGCTCGTGTTCAGATAGTTCTTCTCCGCGTCGGGAATCTGTGCATATAGGGGAAAAAAAAAACCCAACACAAGATGAACGATGATGAAGATGATGACATCATGTAATGACGATGATGATGATGATGATGATGAAAATAATAGTAATAATAATGATAATAATAATAATGATAATAATAATAATAATAACAATGACAATGATAATAATAGTCAAGTTTTGTATGATGTATGAAAAATATTACAGGCACTATATAAGAATTGTCAAATTGCGCTGAATAATATGTATGATTTGTGTTTAAGTGTGTGAAATATAATAGCTCTCTAGCATTTGCAGCATACAAAAGTTTTAAGAGTTACGATCGCACTATTTAGAGATCTATCAACAATCATCATACGAACCCCAGTTTACATTGGGGGAAAATTTGAGCGTGGTAACAGCTCAGGGTGACGAGGAATGGGGTTGGGGGTGGGGCTGCAACCCCCCCCCCCCACACACACACACACAATTAAACACTTTTTAGCTCTTCAAACAAAATAATAATTTTGGGGAAAAATCGGAAAAACACAACCCCCAAGTATTTCCAAAGGTTCCGTTCTTACCCTTTAAGGGGGGCACTATACCCCCGGTCCCGCAGCCCCCCACCATGGCAAACGTTCTGCGGCCTCTGCTATAATTATTAACTTCCGGGAACGTTTGGACTCATTACAGATGCAACTGGAAGTGAAACATATGTGTCTATAAGTGGCTATAGTACTGGTACAATTAAAGAAAATGCCGAAGATTAATCGCTTCTCTATAGTTCACCCACGTTATCCTGAGTCACGTTGTACTGTAGAAATCCGACTTCCTGGAGCACATAACCGGCCGAATTGGGCAGGTATTCGGTTATCCAGAGAAACACCATACGCGACGTATCCGAATCAGCCGGGACTCCAGGCACGGGAAGGGGACACTCCTTCTTGCTGTTCAATGGATACACTTCCCCCTGGTCACATGTTGATGAATTCCGGTATGGTATAGGTAGGAAAGAGTAAGAAACATGACGACTGAATAATGTCTTGTCGAAAGCTTTGTTTATGAAGACTCTTTTATTATTTTGACGAATTCGGTGATACGCAGATGAAAATGCAAAATGGGCAATGTCCTAAAGAATATCCTGTCTTAAATGTAAAAGTACATATTATTATGATTTAGAAAGTGTCTCAAATGGGTAACTCGACTCTGGAATCACAGACATAATACGTTATTATCTTAAGTATGTTAAGTTGCGTGTATCACGTGGAAATCGAAAACTAGAGGAAAGTATAAAAACGAGGAATCATCCAACTTTCTTTCATCACAAAACTTGCGGAAGACTGAGATAGACAAGTTAGGTTTATCGTGATATAATAGTAATTGACGTAAAACGTTTTGAAGCATTTGCAAGATAAAGATTGCTTCAAAATGCCACTTCCGGGTTTCATTCATTTTTTTATTTTTATTTCTTTTGTTTTTAAGTGGTGCCACTTCCGGGTTTCATTTCATTTTTTTATTTTTATTTCTTTTGTTTTTAACGAAAAATAAAGGGGGCGTGCCCCGGTTGCGCCCCCTCTGGATCCGCCACTGATAGGGTATTTTTACCTTGTGGGCAGTGTTCACAGAACCATTGAAAGTCGGCTGGGCGACGAGGGTGTAGTCTATCTGGGCTGCGTCAAGGAAGGGCGCCACCACTGTTACATGACAGATAGTCCAGGGAAATCAAGTTAGCCTCGCTGTTCTCTGTGTTATCACCTAATAGTTTACATAGAGATCTGTGATCAGCATAAACAGAACACTGCGGTATTTGATTTGCATGTGGTTTCGAATGACACCAAAGAGATTAATCACCCTCATGTGTGTCCATTAATATTTAATGTGGCAACATTAATCGTAAGTAATAGGTGATTCATAATGTCGCTAATTTCCGTGATTGTGACATTGATAGTGTGCAGCTGGGAAGAAGGGAGCGGCAAAATATCATGATGATAATGATGACGATGAAGAGGAGGACTAAAAGAGGAGAAGGAAGAGGAGGAGAAGGAGGAGGAGGAGGAGGGGAAAAACAAAAGGAGGACTGAAGAGAAAAACCGAAGTGAGAAGACTACGAGAGAAAAGAGAATTGAAAGTGTCTCTTTATATTCTCTTTTCATTTCTTTCAGCTCTTTTTTTTTTTTTTTGGCCAAGACTAAATGTGTGTGACATTGACCCTTACTTGTCAGTGTCTTCAGCTCATTCTCTAAGTTGGTATTCACGGCGTCCACGATTGTTGAACAGACCTATAGATTCAAGTTAAAAGCAATCATACTGGTAGCAATGAGAACAAACTAAAGTATAGATTGTCATTTTGAAGTGCACTGAAACGAAATCATGGATATAACTATGTTATTGATATCGTTCATAATAATATTAAGTTACTATCACTTTCAGAATTATATCTTATTAATAACATATAGACTATCTATAAAACAATAAGATATGATCTTCACCGTAGCACGAGACAAAAAAAAAAATAAGTTTTTGTTATCTCTAGTTGGGGTTTTGATGATTAAAATCGAATTTGTCTCGAAACTGCTCGCACTGGACTATAAAGTTGTCAACGCCCTCTCACGTTTATTTATGCTGTTGACATTGTAGTTGATTCTTACAGTTTTTTTTTTTTCGTGTGTCTTGAAATCATACAATCATCGATAATAAAAGGATGAAGTTTAATAGCTAAAAGTAAATCTATATGATCTGAAATTCCGTTTCAGTGTCTTGCCTATACTTTATTAAGTGAATAGATCACGTACTTCTACGATCGCATGAGGGCGTTGTTTAGACGCTTTGTGGTGGGTTTGTTGTCTTTTTTCTTTGAATCACAGTTTATAGGCATGTGTATGGTCAATAAATCACTAGTAGGTGAGATAACAGGATGGTGAGTCCTCAGTGCTTTAAGGACCCGATTAACCCTAGTATTCACTTTTTTTTTTCATATTCATTTCGTCATGTCTTTCTGGTAACCATTCCGGGATTGCTTGTAAATAACTCACCTTCCCGTTGAGTGAATGCAGTATCGCGTCTGAGATCTGGTCGTCGAATAGGTTGTAGAGCCAGCTATCAGGCGTAACGGACAAAGGGAATCATATCATCTCGTAATGAATCTAGTATAACTAAAAAAAAAAAACATGACATCATGTTACACACCGGGTGTCAGCAATCAAATTGGCAGCTATGACCCTCTCCCCACTTACTTCACTGCAAGTACTTTTGTCTTCAAGTTGATGGCAGTATATAGTACAATATTATAATTCGGAATATCTCATTGACTTTGACGGGTGGTCAGCTTTATTTATATGCAATTAACACTTTCGGTGGGCCTGTTTACTTCAGTGATGATCCTATCACTATCCTTATCACTATTTTCATCATTCAGTCATCTTAGTCATTGACATAGCACCATGTACTTGTGTTGATTATTATCCTTGTGTATAATGGTAGCATGCATTTCATGATAGAAGATCCTGCTCGTAATTTTGAGAAAAAAAAAGCATCTGCATAACAATGTGGTCTTTTAGTTTTTATCATTCAATTTATGGGAAAGGAGCTAAGAAAAACAGGAAATGATAACGGTAACAACACATACCGAGGTCGAAACTACTTTCGCTTTTGAAGTGAAATAGTCTTTTCCGGCTAACAAAGATCAAAACTCAGTCTCACAGGATCCAAATTTATTGCTCGATATTCTTTCTCTTTGCGGTCACTTTGCTACTGAAGGAAGATAACAGGTTACATTTTGCTCGTGTCAGTGTACCAAAACTGCGTATAATATAAATACATGACTTTCATCTGTTTCGGTTTCTGAAATGAATTTGAAAAGGGACCAGTAATAAATCAGTCATGGAAACTGCTAACACATCACTCTGTCACGAGGGGTTCTCGATGTCGTTATACACTAATCTATCCTTAAGCATTAATTCCTACAAACCTTGCCCCTCCGTGAAGATCGACGTCCATCCCTCCTGCATGAAAGGAACAGTCCGAACTTTTGGAGGAGACGGTGGGACGGCCCGTGGAGTCCACGCCTGTAGTTTGATTTGGAAAAGAAGAGGAGTCGCTAGCTGTGGAACAGGTTGACAATCTAGCAGTCGTCAAACAATGATGATAGAATGCTGTGTTCATATAAAAAAGCAAAAAAAAAATGATATCAAAAGCGACAGAGTGGTAGCAATATGATGACGAATTTACATGACGAATCTAATTCAACTAAACATGTAAATCCAATTGCAGGGCGGAGAGTTGGCCTAGTCGGTACCGCGTCTGCCTCACGATCCAAAGGGCGCGGGTTCCAACCCGAGTCTGGACTGAGCAATGTTGCAGGTAAGCATACCGTCCCCTCTAGCAAGAGGCAAAACACTCTGTCCCTCGAATAGGACATAAAATGGAGGTCCCGTGTATCAGAGAGCAACAATTTCTCATGCACGTAAAAGATCCCGCTTGCGCTTGCGCATGGAAGACCAGCTTAATATGGGCTATCCAGCCATCTTCTCAGATGAAAATGAACAAACAAACAACATGATAGATCGGCTATGCGATATTTCTCATAGTCACATCAACAGAGAAAATAAAGGATACTTTAAAGGACACTTGTTAACAATCATTAACTATCGCATAAAATAACTCCAACAGCATTTCGCTCTGTCAAATAATATTGTTCGAAAGAGTTCCTGCTTGTGGTTTCAGGCAGATATGATTTTATGAAGGGATCTAACCAATCTCGTATCTCGTTGCCCAGAGTTGCGCACGCAAGTCCGATTTATCCGCAGCCAAGTTTTGAGCATGACCAAAACTTTTTCCGGGTGAGTCGCGGGGGATTGCCCGCAGAGGTCCACGCAGAACGCCAGTAGGAGGCCCTTAGCGGTAGCACCTCGCAGGCAACTCCCACGCAGGTGCTTCGCAGTCTCCATATATGCGGCCAAGATGATGACATTTTGTCGGACTTCTGCAATTCCCTCAGAGGGATTACTTCACCGAGTTGTCAGCCCTTATTCGCCACCCATGAGCCTAATACGCAGGTCACACGGAAGTAGAACGTAAGTAGCACGGGTCCAGCAGATAAGACGCATGTGAATCTTGCCTAAATCCTTGTCCGCTTGCAAAAATTGTCATGGGTGCTGGAAAATCCCCACACGCAACAAGGCCGCCTAGCTTGCATGCCCGGAAAGGTGTGACAGGGCCTAAACATGGCTGCGGGTGAATAGAACTTGAATGAGCAACTACGGGTAACTACGGGTGAGATCCGTGCTAAGCACTGTCATGTGCGGGTCATCTGCGGGGATCTCCGGGTAGTAAAAATTAGTCTTCGCAAGTCGCACACAAGGCTTGCCCGGAAAGTTGTAACACGTCCTTTAAGAAGATAAACATGATTATCAGTTGTTATACGATCACCAAAAATCGCTGTATGCCAACATAAAGTATGGCTGCGTCCATTGACGTGCATCCGCATCGCCATTGTATTTTTGACAACGTGGTCACTTCCGTAAACTGAGTCTCGCTGCTGCTATAAGCACGTATTAACTCAAGCGAACTTGCACAAAATGCTGTCACATTGAAAGACTTGGTATTGTTGCCTGGTTATTATCTCTTATCTGTAAAGCGCATAACATTTGCTGAATAAGTATTACCAGTAGTGCCCATAACATTGACAACAAACAAAACAAACAAATAAACAACAAACAAACAAACAAGCTCAGTCAGAAGTAAAGGACGCAGCAGGGATGTTGATTCTTCTTTATTTCTCTAAAAGTATGTAGGAGTTAAAATATAACAAAAAAGTTACATTGTTATTATTGTCAAGATATTCAGTCACCTGCCTCGCTTCACAATCAAGTCACGATCCACGCATGAAGCTATGTAGTAGCGCCAAAATCCACGCTATAACGTCTTACACAACTCTTTAGACATTGACTCTTGACGGTGCTGACACCATAATAAACAGCATCAAGCTAAGAATCTTTGTCTAAGATTCCACGAAAGGAGAATTGCGACTTACCAACTCTCAGAGTGAGAGACAGGGTGATGGATGAGGCCTTAGCGTCAAAGGACCCGGAATCGGAAATATGGCTGCTGGTGGGATTTCATAAGATTTCACAAGACGAACAGGTTTTAAGAGGACAAAATGGTTATGAATCGTCAGGAGGAAAAAAAAAATCTATGAAACCACGGCATTCTCCGTGTGTGCACATGATTGATGAAAAAGTCGCATCGTTACTCCAGCTTTGTTCAATGATACAGAATGTCGGCAGGTCTATCAAGTTTGCACGGTTTCTATTTATATTTTCAATTCTCTTCTCATTGTTGATTCTGTTTCTGTTATGGTTTGACTTATCATGAATCATTCGGCATTGAAGTTCAAAGTGTATTATCATTTTCTGAGAATGCAAATAATCTTACGTGTTTTATACGTATTGCCTCGTAATACATGAAGTGATGGTTGGAAGCATCATGTCAGTCATGTCGAATAACACGAAGAGTATACAAAGACATACAATTCTTTATGCGACCACAATGTATTACGATAACTCCAGGGCTACTGGAAAAAGCAATTGACAAATGAAATAGTAAATAACTATTATTATTCTTTTATTTCATTACGGAACAAAACAAAAGCAACAACAAAAGGCAATATATTCAGATGTCTAAAGGAATGAATCAAATTGTTACACACTAAACATAAGATAGAACATTTTCCATTCTTAACGATACTAGGATTTAAATTAAGAGAAAGAACACAGTTTACGTTGTCTTCCTGTCATTCTACTCTTTTCCGAGCAATTTATTAGGTACAAGTGCAATTGTTTGTTAATCTTACAACTTTATATACATGTGGATCAATCCATGCTTTTCTTTGGCATGATCTCGCATTGGTTAGCTTTTTCCATTTATCTAAACGTTTAATGCAGTAGGAGAGTTCATTCATTTTGATTTTTACTTTGATTTGCGAGAAGTGTTTTATGTTTGTCTGCTTGTTTGTTTCAATCACTCACAATCCCGTGGTCTCATAGTGCCAGTCTCCGTGCACAGAGAGGGAAACTCCACTGGTTGTTAGGCGGAGCCCTCCGGCTGATGGGTCGGGTGTCAAGGATGATCTTGGAATGCCGAAAGAGGTGATCCGTATTCTAACACGAGAGAGTATATCAGAAGTAGATAGGAGTTACCACTTTCTTTCACTGTCTTGTGTGTCTTGTTGCCACTTAAACTTAAAAAGTAAAAAAAAAAAGAAAAAGAAAAGGCATGTGTAACAAACATTATTTTCAAGAGAATTATTCATTTTGACTTTTAGTTGTTGAGGAATGAAAGCAGAGTGGTCTATAACTTAAGCAGAAAGAGAGTGCGTGTGTGTGATTCAGAGAAAATACAGAATTGATTCAAGAGCTGATATGTTTCTAAATAAGAGCATACTAACATTAATACAATCATGTCATCATATTAGCGCCATGTTATCATTACCGCAGTCATAATATCATTATCCAATCAGGTTATTTCAATAACAATCAGGTTATCATTATCCGAATCAGGTTATCATTACTACAATATTGAAAACACAAGCAGTTCCTATCATGTTGGCCCTATTGCTATGAATTATATTAATTGATTTGAAGCTTTCCTTAGAATTTCTACATAAATGTAAATACACGTAGCAAAACCAGACCGACAGGTAGTAAAGGCCTAAACATTCCCTCGTTTTAATCTATAAGTTGGTATAAAAGAAGAGAATCTCATTAATTACTTGGACACTTTGTACTCGATGTCACCGATCCATACGTCGGCTTTGCCGGTGATGTCGGGTATTGTCAGGTGTTTGATCTGTTTCTGGAGCATCTTTATCCCTACGTCTCGGACTTAAAACGTAGAAACAAACAAAACAGAATATGAAATGTATGTAGCAATATATTGAGTACAATGTCGTATCACATTCATTTTTAATTCTGCTTCAGTTCGAAACTTGGAGAACAGCACTCACACTGATACATCTACCTTAACATTTAGCTCATGATTTTTTTAATACTATCGCTACAATCTCCAACATCGTAATCATTGTTTGTGTTTATGTAGATTTATTGAAATTGGCCACTACATAAAAAGGGATTTTAGTTTTTATTGAGATGGGGATTCAAGTTTTAACTTTTTGCGAGATGATTAGAAACCACTTATATAAACTATTTAAGGGGAAGGCTCGTAACTTATCAGTGGGAATCAGTGGGAATGCTGGGGGATCATTATTCCAATCCTTGTGGGATTCATTTAAGTATTGTTGTGTGAAAATTATTTGCTTCAGAATGATTTCATATTCAAGTGATGTGCAGTTTAATGTTTCCAGGCTAGCATGCTTGTATAGTGACGGGGCGATCGTTAACGGGTTGAATATGAGACCATTCTGAAGCAAATAATTTTCACACAACAATAAATGTGTATGCACTCTTAAATGAATCCCACATGGATTGGAACAATCATCCCCCAGCATTCCCACTGATTCCCACTGATCAGTTACTATAGCCATCCCCTTTAAAGAGTTTACAATTCTAAGAGGAATTGACAGCTTAATTTATGAGAATCGGTTTTGAAATGGCTGAGATATAAAAAAAAAACAACAGAGTTCCTGATAAAAGGTAGAACCCACCTTTTATTAGGATCGACCACCTTGTTTTACTTTGTTTGTAGATACCTCTAGGATTTCAAAATCGATTTTTCATCAAAAATGCTTTCCATACCTCTTAGAATGGTATATAAGCGGTTTCTAATTATCTCGCAAAAAGTTAAAACCCGAATCCCTATCTCAACCAGAACTACATTATCCTTCACTGCTTATGAGCAAGCTACCACTGTACCAATGGTCTGAGTCCCTCCGAAAGACTAGGCACAACGAAGACAAAGAGCCGTCTTCCTTGCAAGGGTACCACCGCTACTCCCGGCAGGTCACTAGAACCATGGGCGTAAATCCCGGGGGGGGGGGGGGGGATGGGGGATATATCCCCCCCTGAAATGGAGGAGGGGGGGGGGGGGGGACTATTCTGTAATTTTCATCATTGTGTGTGCGTTTTATTTAGATACTGTATATTATTTTGGGTTGACCTCTGATATTAGTAAGTGTGTGCGTATTTGGAGATGGATATGTGTGTAAGTGTATGTGCACATGGGTGAGTTAATGTGTGGTACACGCGCGCGTATATGGTATAGTAATTTGAGTTTGCTTAACCAAAGAATTTGAGGTATTTATTAATATCATTTGAGCTCCCTCGTGGAGACCTAATTAGCTCCTTTGTGGAGACAATATGAGCTCCCCCATGGAGACTTAATGAGCTCCTTTGTGGAGACAATATGAGCTCCCTCGTGGAGACGATATGAGCTCCCTCGTGGAGACTTGGTACATACATATATATTCAATAATGTTCATATTTTTCTAAGATTGATAATGACTGTTTTATGTTAAGTGATGTCTGGGGCAAATTATTTGTATAGGGCCTCATTTTTCTCTTTCTTCTTTCTTTCTATAAAACAACAACAACAGGAGGGGGGATGGCCTGTACAATCATCCCCCCCTGAATTTTGAAGAAAAAAAATGGAGGAAGCAGAAATGTAATTGTATCAATTTTGGCATATTGCATGACGTTTGTACGCCGGCCTTCAGACAGGTAACAGAGCTGAACAGTATTCTATCTTGTAGGAAATTGAATGCATAATTTTCTCAAGCGCTCGCTCGCTTCGCTCGCTCGCGGACATGGACATACACTGTAAGGTATGGCTCAGACGTTGACAACGTCAAATAGTGTAGGCCTACATGTAAACATGCTAAGACGAGAGTAACTTCGGACCATCTGCAAAATATGTACGAAAACAAACAAACAAACAATAACAAAACTATATTGCCATAATTGAACCCCCTCCATTTCCTGAATCATTCATGAGGAACGACAGTGACTGATAATTCAGTCAAGATACATTTATGGGTATACCCAGGGAAGATCAGGGGCGTCGAAAATATCTCGGGGGGGGGGAAGGGCATTTGCCTCGCCCCTACGAAAGTGTTTAGGCAGGCAAATCATTTTTCCCCCAAGCAATTTCCGAGATGAGGACAAATTTCGAACTTTCTTAATGGAATTATTGTCCAAATACCGCCAGAACTATGCACCAAAATCGTTGAATTGCAATCATAAACATGCAAAAGCTCCGCTATACTGGATCCCTTTCGATAAGTACACTGTTGAGATTGACGTATATTTCCCTAATTTGTCAAAGAGTGTGCAGCATATCTTTCACTTAACAAAAGCTCCCTCATATGCAGAGGCGTCGATGGGGGGGGGGGGGGATGGTTCCCCCATAAACGTGGGACAAACCAAATCGCAAAAATATAGCTAAAACGGCAGTTTTTGGGGTGTAATGTCAAAATTTTAAAGCTCGCTCGCTCCGCTCGCTCGCATTTAAGCGCTAAGCCATTCCCCTGATGTTGCTACCAGTGATTGACAGCAGTTGCGCCCGGTGCGCCCCCCCCCCCAATCTCCAAAGCGAAAAATATAGCTACAAATGGCAGTTTTGGGGACTGTAAGATGTCAAAATTTTCAAACTCGCTCGCTTCGCACACTCGCATTTAATCATTATGCCATTCTCCTGATGTTGCTGCCAGTTATTGCCAGCAGTTTTCGCCCGGTGCTCCCCCCTTAATTTCCAAAGCGAAAAATATAGCTACAAACGGCAGTTTTGGGACTGTAATAAGTCAAAATTTTGAAGCTCGCTCGCTTCGCTCGCTCGCATTTAATCATTATGCCATTCTCCTGATGTTGCTGCCAGTAATTGCCAGCAGTTTTCGCCCGGTGCTCCCCCTTAATTTCCAAAGCGAAAAAATACAGCCACAAACGACAGTTTGGGGGACTGTAAAATGTCATAATTTTCAAGCTCACTCGCTTCGCTCGCTCGCATTTAATCGTTATGCCATTCTCCTGATGTTGCTGCCAGTACGAACTGCCAGCAGTTGCGCCCTGTGCGCCCCCTTAATTTCCAAAGCGAAAAAATACAGCCCAAAACGGCAATTTTTTTTACTGTAAAATGTCAAAATTTTCAAGCTCGCTCGCTTCGCTCGCTCGCATTTAATTGTTATGCCATTCTCTTGATGTTGCTGTCAGTAATTGCCAGCAGTTTCACCCGTTGCCCCCCCCCTTAATTTCCAAAGCTAAAAATAAAGCTACAAACGGCAGTTTTGGGACTGTAGTAAGTCGAAATTTTGAAGCTCGCTCGCTCCGCTCACTCGCTCAATCATGCCATTCTCCTGATGTTGCTGCCAGTAATTGCCAGCAGTTTTCGCCCGGTGTGCCTCCCCTCAATTTCCAAAGCGAAAAAATGCAGCTACAAACGACATTTTCTGGGATTGCAAAATGTCAAAATTTTAAGGCTCGCTTGCTCCGCTCGCTCGCATTTAATCGCTATGGCATTCTCCTGATGTTGCTGCCAGTGATTGACAGCAGTTGTGCCCGGTGCGTCCCCTTTAATTTCCAAAGCGAAAAACATAACTACAAATGGCAGTTTTGGGGACTGTAAGATGTCAAAATTTTCAAGCTCGCTCGCTTCGCACACTCGCATTTAATCATTATGCCATTCTCATGATGTTGCTGCCAGTAATTGCCACCAGTTTTCGCCCGGTGCTCCCCCTTAATTTCCAAAGCTAAAAATAAAGCTACAAACGGCAGTTTTGGGACTGTAAAATGTCAAAATTTTCAAGCTCACTCGCTTCGCTCGCTCGCATGTAGTCGTTATGCCATTCTCCTGATGTTGCTGCCAGTACGAACTGCCAGCAGTTGCGCCCTGTGCGCCCCCCTTAATTTCCAAAGCGAAAAAATACAGCCCAAAACGGCAGTTTTTTTTACTGTAAAATGTCAAAATTTTCAAGCTCGCTCGCTTCGCTCGCTCGCATTTAATTGTTATGCCATTCTCTTGATGTTGCTGTCAGTAATTGCCGGCAGTTTCACCCGGTGCCCCCCCCCCTTAATTTCCAAAGCGGACAAAATACAGTCACAAACTGCAGTTTTGGGACTGTAAAATGTCAAAATTTTCAAGCTCGCTTGTAACAGTTAGTCAGAAATATATCACTCTCCTCCCACTTTATATTTCATGCAACAGAGTGAGACATCCGATCCCTGTAAAGTGTGTGTGTGTGTGTGTGTGGGGGGGGGGGGGGGGGGGGGGAGGTTACCAAGCTTCTCTCACCCCCCGTCCCCCTCAAGGCTGCGCCGGTTCGGTTATGGGCTTGTAATCGTGGTGATGGTGACTATCGCCGATCATCCCCCCCCCCCCCCCACTCCTCAGTATGGATTTACGCCGTTGACTAGAACCAGTGCATGACATATCCATTGATGCACAACGGGTACCCTAGTCGGAAGGAACGTGGGTTTTCTATTCTGACCGGTTTCATAGCAAACTGGTACATCTGCAGTTCAGAAATATAAATCTGACGACAATGTAATTTTCTAGCTCTTTCCTGCGGCAGAGGAATTGCTCCATATGGAGCTACTAACTAATAACCAGTAGGCATATGAATTTGGCTGACCCAACGACCATGAATGAATGAAATGAAATTGGTTGACTTTAATCTAGAATAACATGAACATAACTTTTTCACTCCTGTGATAAAAAAAGATGTTTAAGTTTAAATCATAATTTTGTTTTACGTGGCCGATAGGCAGACAATGGGCGCTTTGATAGGCAACACAACCACGGGACTGGCAGACTCAAGTCCTCTCCAAAGGCTCATCAGCATGAGGATAAAGTGCCTTGCCCAGGAGCCTGGCTGCCAGGGGTCTCGCACCAGGGACCTTATTGTTGAGAAGTCATTAATCTCTCTATTATGTTCGTAGTATATATATATATATATAAAAAATCTACCATTTTTTTTTTCAAAGCAGGGTAAGCAGACTTGAATTTTAATTCTAATTAATGTCTGCTACGGGTTCTTTCATGAGCCGTTTAATGCATCAGAATATTGTTTCTGTTGTGGGGAATATAGGCCTACAAAATGTTCTAACCTTGTTATGCTCTTGATCGGTCATGATTATATCGGTAGCATTTCGAACTCTTCAGATATAATATTCTATAATGTTCTCCCTAGCTGCCAATCACCGTCTACAATAATCATGCACTCATTGGAGACTCACGGAAGTCGAGACCGCTCTGAGTGATGCGAGCTTTAAACCCAGGATTTTTGTTCCAGTCCGAGACGAAAACCCCGTCGGGAAACTTCGGGAAGCCGAGAGCCGGAAGGACGGCTAGGGCCAGGAAAAAGAAGGCGCCGGGCACTCGCAACATCTTGAGACTGGCGGCTGTGAAGTAGGCCTCTATAGACGTGTTGCAACAATGAGTTACGTGCTCACTCTCCTAGCACATCAGAGCCAACTGAATCAAGAGCGAGCTCGCTGTAATCAGGAATTGCTACAATCAACTCAGGTGCCGAAGTCGCGCAATGTATTGCTGAACACACTCTAATATTGATTCCTCCCTTCTACTTCCCTTTTCACCCAGATTGGCAATTCAACGTTCTAACGGTCTAACAAGGAAGTAACTTCAATAAATCTATTGATCTCGTGCTATACGAAAACTCACTGGCAAACTGATGTGTTTGATACATTATATTATTTCATCATTTCAAACATGAAAGTTGTAGTGATGTAAGCGAAAGGGGATTTTACTAATGTATTATTTAGTGCTGCACTCAGCTCTTTACGATGGGATGTGTATAGGTGCGACGTAATTGTGTGATATGAACAGGTGTGTGTGCGCTTTTTGTGTGATCCGTTTTGCTTGAGGTCGTATAGTTATGTATGCGTGGGCCACAGACTAATGTGATCATTGAGAAGTTTTATCAATGAATTTTATTGCTTCGTGTTTATACAGCAAAATACCATAATTTCAGAAGTCAAACATAGTATGCCCAAAAATTTTGAAGATTTTTTTTTTCTTTCTGCTGAAATTGCACTTTGAGACTATTTTAAGCGCAAGACCGAACCATTGTAAGTAGGGATATTATTAATGACCTCGAAATACGAATTCAGAGATAACAGTAGAATACAATTGTTGCTTGACAGATAGGCAGACATCCCAGTAAAATAATCCATTATGTGTTTATGATTAAAATTGATAATGATTACATTTAATACAGCAAGTGAGAGGGTAAGAGGGAATGAGGTTGTCCCCGCTATAACAGTGGGGAAAAATGAATTTTCGTTAAATCTGTAAACTAAGTTACAGTTGTACTAAACCATACCTGGATCCATATCAATGACATAATACATGCACACAAATGTATGATATATATATATATATATATATATATATATATATATATATATATGTATACATATTATACACACAAACGCATACACAAAATATGATATATATATATATATATATATATATATATATATATATTCAATTCAATTCATTTATTTTTCATTCTTCTTTTTCTAACAAAACATAACGCATAATAAATTTGGAAACGTAAACATTCGACTTTGCAAAAGATAAATGATACAGATAAACAAAAGAATGCATACTGGCAAAAAAGTACAAAGTTATGCTTCAGTTGAGGAAAAAAAAAGAATTGAGAGGTCCACTAAAAAGCAAGCTTGTATGTTGTGAACTACTCAAAAAATGAACGAACTTATGAATTACTTATTTACAAATACTTATCACATATATAATTTACGACAGAACGGAACAGGACAGGAGAAATACAAAAGACATGACACGACTTGACAAAAAAGACGGAAAGAATGGAGGGAGAGAAAAGAAAAAAAAAAGAGAATGCCTACACGCTGAACTGGAACGGGGGTGATCGAGAATGTGCTTCAGAGGGCTGGTACTGCACGCAGCTGTGCAAGGATTTGATGGCTATTAAATAATAATCCACGTAATCCATTACATAATAATGAAGTCAGTGATCGAAAGATTGGTGGATGGATGATGAACCCTGTCAGGCGCGGTGGAGCACCCCAATTTGCATCTCATTATCGCCCCGTTCTATTTGAATTTCCAACGGGCATCCACGGCTGCCCGAAACTGACAGGCGCGGTGGAGCACCCCAATTTGCATCTCATTATCGCCCCGTTCTATTTGAATTTCCAACGGGCATCCACGGCTGCCCGAAACTGAGTGCATGAAAAAGTCAAATCTTTACCTTCTCCTTGTGCCGCTATGCGTGCCGCTAGTAAACTCAAACTTCCCACACTATCTAAGTTTTTAAAAATCTTCCTTTTGATGAAAAAATTATGAAATTTGCTGCACTAAAACTTGAGATATTAAAGCTTTTTGAAAATCGCCTCTCGCAAAACATGCTCTCTGTTTTTTTTTCGACTGGACCATGGCCGGGCTCCAATGTGTCCGAAATTGGCAACATAAGTTCATCAGGCCTCAATCCATGTATGGTGAAAGTTTTCGCTTGATTCCACCTGTACTTTTTGAGAAATCAACTTGTTTCTACAGGGTTTGGAATAGAAAATTGTAGTCAGCGAAACATTTGAAAATGACGTCATTTCTTTTCCCGTAACATGGGGATGCGTGCGTGGATACGTGAGATTCAGGATTTCGTGCGTTGTTGTTGGTTTGCATGTGACGCTGTGCGGCCGCAGTCAATTTTGCCAGCTGGGATTCTCGTGCTGTGTGATTTGGTAAGTAGGAAGTTTGATGAAATTTAATTCGTGATATCATATTTGAATGTTGTATTTCTTACAAACATCTTAATGTTTCGTTTAAATGAGTAAAATAATCATAACAATGTAACGGTCTGACATGATGTGGTTTTGATCGGACTCTGCGGCGCGTCTCTGTGGAGGCGAAGCTCGAGGTTCGGCCCGGCCAGGCCGGCCCGGGCGGTGGACCTTAGCAGTTGGTAGAAAGCTGAGCGGAGCCTGTGATTGTGTTTGTGAATGTGTGAGGCCCGGGTGTGAAGCTTGTGATTTTGCGCGTTGTTTTTGCGATTTTGGTAGCACATGCGATTAACTTCTTCATAAAAATCATAAGCAGGAATGTGTTTGTTATGAAATTTTCTATTCCTAGTTATGAATTCAGCAATGACCATGGCCAGCAAAGCTGAATGAATAACACCGTATTTAAGTAACACTAACATTTAAACTCTAAATTATAATAAAATTCAAGTAGAAATCAAAGCACTCAATCATGCAGATCATCCCTCTGTTAACTTGTGAACTAGAATCTAATATTACTTCTCTCGGAATTAAAGCTACGGTCACAGATATCCCTGCAAATGCCGTACAAAGATTTTTGTCCATTTGGGGCTGTACAAATCGGTCATTTTTACAGTGTTCGTAAGGACTTCTGTGACCGTAGCTTCAGTGGGATGCATACTTCTGTTTATGCGTTTCTGTACGATTGATGTGCACCGAGTTGGAAGAGGCAATCATTGAGGAAAGTGATGCTGCTATTGGAATGTGTGAGAAGGATGCAGGGCTGCCAACATTGGAAACTACTTGAGAGTGAGACTCCCATAGGCCAATGCTATAATTTCGGAGTCAAAATGAGTGAGATCAATAGAAATGCATGCAAATGAAATAAAGTTTTAGAGTGAGAAAGAACCAAAATGAGTGAGTCTCACTCTCAATGAGTGAGAGTTGGCAGCCCTGAGGATGATACATGATTTTGTAAATGTGGACAACATCTGAGAGGAAATATGGAAGGATTTGTTGGAAGAAGGTGCATACACATAATTGTAGCAAAAATTACTAGTACGTAATACATAAAAACACTTTAAAACAATGTACATAGGAAGAAAGACAGTACCACACACATGATAGTGATAAACACACACACACACACAAAATTAATGCCTACCTGCATGTACATCAATAAAGAACATGGCCGCTGAAAATAATTCAGATTTACATAAACTGGCCCCCATCTGCTTTCGTCCAACTATGCCATCCACCCAGTAGAAGGTAATCAAAAAAAAAATTAAATAAAAATCATATAAATGAAAAAAAAAATGATAAAGATTGGATTTTCTGTGTCATCGAATATTTATGAACAAATAGTTTTTCCTCCTCCCCCCTCCCCCTTCCCTAGGCCAAATTTTCTTCTTCCTCACACATGCCATGTAATGTGACACAGGAGTAGATTTTTTGCATTTAGATCTATATTGTCTCAGAACACAGTTCTCAGTTTTTAGATTAACATGTCAGCTCAGTTCAGTCTGCATACTTCTACTTTCTCGTGTTTTTGTTTCTGTTAAAATATCTCCTTCGTAGAAGGTAAGAAATTACATTTATTCAATCAAATAAAAGTGCAGTGGCCGAGTGTCGCACGGCGGTGACTGCTGAGCTGCTGCCGCGCACGCTGCATGCAGCAATGCGTTGTGTGTGCTGTGACATGCAACGCTACAGTGACGCGATTATATATACATGGGACCGACTTGTACGCTTAGCGTTCGTGTCATTTTTGACATCACCTTCTGGTTTTTTCCGACACAACCATGGCCGGGAATATTACGGTATGACATTAAAAATGCAAGCAGATAAATAAATTTCGGTGTACTTTGTCCGAATGGCGCTTTTGTTCCGCAATCACACTTCGTGAATCTTAGGATGATTTTCGAGGCATATTTTTGGTAATTTTGCTCGCCAGGTTTTCGCTAAAATTTCACATTTTATCATTGTCAAATCCTTTGATATGTTATATGTGAATATTCGGACATGTTTTCAAATTCAAACTAACTCAATTTTAACCCAAAAATAGGTTTCCTTAAATTGTTATTAACTTGAGAAGTTGTTTACTTTTTCTCAACTACGCGAGTACATGTTGTTTACTTTATGCAAATGAGGCTCGGCTGCCGATGGATTTCTGCGAGATAATTGGGGTGCTCCACCGCGCCTGCCTGTGGTTGATGAGATCTAACTAGGGAGGTGCTAGAGAAGGAGAGACAACTACTGCTCTCCTTTGAAGTCAGGCTCAGCACCGCCGAGAAGTTATGCGCTTAACTACTGGTGGAAACCAGGTGCTTTGACAAAAGAGAGCAGCAATAATGGGACTAGCGCTCTCACATCTAGATATACTTGCCCATACTGCAATTCGCTCTCTCTTTCAATGTGATGGCAACAATAAATTTGTGTACCTTGAATTGGAGCAGCGAATCAAAATGCAGTATAAAACTGACAATTTTAACAGCAAATAGTTTAAAAACACGCTGGAGCACGCTTTAGCGGAGTACTTTATTATAAGATCAAAATATCCCAGATTAAAAGATAGAAAACTAACATGCGGAAACGTGCGCATTATAGAAAAATATTAGGTTTTTAAGATGGCGTAATTTTCATTTCATTTCGATTTGCGCATTACGAAGCAACTAGAAATACATGTTTATAATATTGAATTCTTTCCTAAACTATTCTAAATCAATTCGAGTATTTCATTTAAAATTTTACGGTGAAATGAAGCTTGTAATTCAACGAAAGGCCAAGCCCATAAACGTCTATCTTTCCCGTCAGTTCAACCTGTCTAAATGCTAAAAGTTCAAACGTAATGATATATTATATTCATGATTATACATTACAAAACTACAAAAACTACCTCCATTCAAGTTCAAGTTCAAGTTTATAAGACATTTATTTTCCATCTTTTTCATGTTGTAAATCACATACATAAAGTTGTACAAGGAAGGCAGAACCTCAAAAAGCAGAGCTTGTGGTGAGCTGCCTAACAAAAACACACTACATCACAAACACAAGAAACAACAAAAACACAATGTAATAATAGTTCCCATGGCAATATTAAGATGAGATATTCCTCGAGGAGAAACATTGCAGTCTAACAGAGGGGCTGCAGTAAGTGTGAAAATAATGTCACGAGCTGCAGCCTAACAAAAGTTGCATATATCAAAATTAAACGTTACATATTAATACGTTCTGGTAATGTGAAACCTCTGCACAGATGTAAGCAAGACAAAGAATTAAATGCACTGTTTCCAACTGCAACCGAATCATGAATAAACCCCTTTACTGTTATATTCAAATCTTATGCATGTCATTTTAACAAAAGTTGTTCCTGGCAACCTGAAAGCTCGCACGAGGCCTGTCCGACGAAGCAACAATTAGTGAATGCGAAGTGAATTCCAAGTATAAGCCATGTTCAGACGTATTTCTAGTCGGAGTAAGAATTTATGACTCGGCAATTAAAATTCAAATTAATGCATATCTTACCACGACCCTTGTATCCACACGACGGTCGTGGGAAGAAATTTCGACCAATTTATGTGCGAGGGTCGGTGTAACTTCCGGAAGTGGCAGGGCCGCGCACGCCGACCATGCGATTGTTTTTTACCAGTGGCATTTGTCTTCTCCATTCTTGTTGATGGAAATTTCTGCATGAGCGGCAGCTTCTTCGTCGCGATCGATTAGGTTAGAATTGCACTACAGGCACACGTGTATTCGCAAAATGTCAACATTGAGATTTGACCCAGGAAGTTTTACCTAGGTCGTAAGATATGTAAGTTCATAGATACTCCGAAGGCTTGTCCGCACGGGCAATTTACTCCGACCGGCTAGTCGTGGTAGCGAGATACTCCTGAGAAAACTCAGGAGTATCTCGTTCGGAGGAAGAGGTCGTGGTAAGTTCCTCCGATCGGACGAAGTTACCACGACCTTGTTCAGACGGGCACTATTCCGACCTATCCTCCGCAGTTACTCCGACCAAGCTTCCTCCGACCCTTCCTCCGAAGTTACTCCTACCAAAACTGCCTCCGTCTGAACACAGCTATTGAAGTGCTATCATAATGTACAGGTTATTAAAATAACTCGTCATCAGGCACCAAGAGAAGAAACACCCAGAAACTTGACAATATCAGCAAAAAAAAAAAAAAAAAAATGTCTATTATTCCGAAAAGAAAGACAATTTATAATGACATTTAAATATACTCAAAGAAGGTACAGATTTCAAATGGGCTGGGAGATTATTCCAGACCTCGGGACAAGAAAAACGCACTGTGTGTTGGAATAAGATTTTTTAATGTTTTGGAATGTGAATTAGTGAAGATGATCTAGTTTCATACTTATGGTATTCTGAGTTTTCTTCAAATAAGTGGCATAAATGATCAGGGAGAAGATTATTTGTACACTTACACATAAATAAACCCAATTGAAAGGTATATCTTTTAAACGGAACAACTTTAACTCGTTAAACAATGTATCTGTTTGAACACCACCAGGACCTATATTTCGTACATTACATAAATATCTAATAATATGATTTTGATAAATCTGTAATCTCTTCAAATTTGATTCAAGTGTATTTCCCCAAACAATGTTGCAATATGTTAGGTAAGGTAAAATAAGTGTGCAATAAAGCATACGTTGTTTGTTTACAGGCAAAAAATATGCACATTTACGAATGATACGAATGTTTTAGACACTTTTTGCTCAAATTCTGCAATATGGAATTTCCAAGATTAACCTGTAGTCAATGAATACACCTAAAAACTTTGTTTTATCAACTTTGGGGATTGCATCATTGTTTAAGTAAATATTAACATTTTTACCATCACCTTTTTTCCTATCATTAAAAAGAATATAATTACATTTTTTACTATTCAAAGATAACCCGTTAACCTGAAACCAAACACATACCTTTTTAAGTTCACTATTAACTTCATTACACAGGACATGAAAAAATATTTACATCGTTAGCGTATAATATAAAAGAAAGCTTGTCAGAAACAGTATCTATATCATTTATATATAATATAAAAAGTCCATTGCAAAGTTATACAAATAAACCCTATCAGTGATGATACACGTAAAGAGGACACACACCCACCTTTAGAGGTCTCTGTAATGCAGTCAGTCATCATCCCTATCTTATGTTGGTATATAGTACACTCGTAAAAGATGGTGAAGCTTACGAATTATTTCATTGCAACGGAAAGACCTGATTATCTAATGTGAACAGCACATCTTGTTTTTTTTTTTACCAATATGTCTTGGATTTAGAAGAGCGTGGACAGTTATTTTGTGAGCTGATGATACAGATATACCAAGTTCATTGCATAGAAGACTAACAAAAACAGTGTACGAGAATTCGCACACACCACCTCAAACTCGGTCATCGATTAAAGTGTCACAAACGGTGTTCTATAGTTTGATCACATGGCTGCCGTGAATAATCCTACATTTTTGGTTGCTTTTGAGATCAGTAAGAAAGAAACAACAAATTTCTCTCATTTTAGAGAGAATGAACAGTGAACGACCGGCCTTACACCACCACGATTTACTTACTTCTTTAGCATGCAAATGTTTCTAGAGGAAAGCCTTGTCAAGTGAAACCCTGTTAATTATAGACTGTAGCACAAAGAAAAGCCTAGCGGCGAAAACAATGTGAAAAATGACGTAAAGATTTTTTTTCGTTGTTGTTGTTCAACCTGGGTGTACTCGCTGTGATTAGACTCGGAATGGGTGACATCACTGTGACGTCATTTATAGTCGTCATCCCCTCTGGGAAGTGGGTCACTCCTCAAAGATCAGGTCCGTCCCAATCTTGATGACATTCTAGAATGATAAAAAGAAGAAGATGTATTAATTATATGTATATGTGCAAATATATACAAATGATTATATTGTCCAGTATTAAAATCAGTTTGTTATATCTTGTTTGCGAAAACAGCAAATGTCATAAAAACAACAAATGGAGAGAAATGAAATGACGGAATTACAGAGAAGGTTGTGAGAATAATGCCATGCATGTGTATCACGCCAGATACATACTGGCACACAAGACGTTTATCATTAACGTTAAATATACGAAGTGTGACCTCATAAAAGCCCTCTCACGCTGCAAACAACATATACATTCAAATCACTTTATTCATTGAGACACTTAAATGAAATTGTCACAGAAACTTGGACAAACCACTCACAGTTGAGCTAATGGTGCTCTTGCTTTTAATGGTTTTAAGTGGTCGCAAACGGACATTCACAGAAGACGCAATCAGATTGAAAACAACCGCCAAAACGGGACTATCATCACTCTTGAAGATAACGACATGATATTGATGATACGAACAGATCCACCTTCATGGAGGTTGAGGAGTTGAGAGAGTGGAGTCAACTGTAATGTAACTAAATCTGTTTAATTGCAGTTTGAAGGGCAAAATGATCCATATGTTATATTTAGTATTGTTGTCGCATTTTTTAAAATATCGGAATGCTATCACATTGTGGGAAAAAACAGAAAAGGCGGAGAAGACATTAGCACTGGAGAACGCGAATACATTGTAATTCTTACCGGATCATGGGTCACAGTCACGTTGCTGAAATCATCTACCTGTAGTAACGGCCCTCCAATTCCACCAGTGTCTGTAAAAATTTCTGTTCAGAAGTAAAAGATACACACAATCTCATCGACTTTGTTATGGTGTATTGTCAGTCCTGGTTCGCGTTTGACATTATCAAACAGAATCAAGCCAGACTATGGCAGTAAGTGTATAATATACGCAGATTCGGTCATCATAACTGAGAAACTAAACAAAACATAAAGTATCACGTTTTCACGAAACTACCATGGTAACCAAGCTGTAATAATGGAGTAAAATTTTCTTAAGTCATGACGTCATCACCTCGTATTACTCCTACAGTTCTTTTTCAGTTTTTTTTTTTCTTATAAAACTTCAGGGGAAAAAATCATATTTTTGCTTATACAATTCGGCAACTTCACGAACTGTGCGAGTGATTTTTTTTTTCTGGATTCGAGGAATTCGAGGATTGTTTTTTTTTTCTTCTGGATTATTACCACACAACAATAATTTCATGCTTATGAATACACAAAAGCAAAAACATAAAAATTTTAAGAATAGATATAAAAAAATCTATGAAGCTTTGTGTACAATCCGATTGGAGACTTTAAAGGCGATGACACCTTCACGGCATCTCGTAAGTGCAGTCGAGAACACAATGTCTTCCCGCAAACACATAAAATTAAAAAATGTCACATCTCTCTAAACTTATGACTCCAACATAAATAAAACGTCTAAGTCATAGAATTCATAGACCGATGTTGCACTTTAATGAAAAAATAGAGGCTAACACGCGTTTTAACCCTATAAAGTCCAAGGGGGGGGGGGGGCACATTGTGCCCCCCTACCATATTTTCGTTTGCCACGCCTACACCCTTTACCCGATTTCAACAAAATTTGGTGACTTTTCCTTTATATAATTTAGCTATGTCCAATATTGCTGGTTGCCATGGCAACCGTAAACTGACAACGATGTTCGTCAGATTTTGCATGATTTTCTGTTCCAATTTCAGTTAACAATATAATAATGGATTAAATGGGGTTTTTCTTGGCTCTAATTTGCTGAAGGACCAAAATGTGATGTAATTATGGTTGTGAATTACCCGAAAATGATCTTCTTATTTCCTTTATTTTTTGTATGACATAGGCATTACACAATAGATATAATAGAAATAATCGAAAATACAGCATTTTTCAAAGACTACCCTTTTATTTTGTGTTATCTTCACACAAGCTTTGCCTGTAAAATCATTTGTTTATCATATTATCAATCTGCAAACTCAAAATTCAATATTTTGGAAATATGAAATGTGATACCAGTATATATACCCATTCCAAGCAATATGTCATGGGTTTCATTATATTTCTTTATATTGTAATGAATGGCGCCCCCACATGTTGACCTTGAGAAATGTCAACCATAACTAATAGTGAAGGTTGACTTGCTTTTCCTTTGTGGTGAATATGAAAATGATTGATATAAGATAAAAACATATATACTGGGGATAAAGAAATAAAAAGAAAAAACATGATTTTAGCGTATTTCCTATGTATTTCTTTATATTTTGGTAAATAGCGCCCTCAGTGGACGACCTTGAAAAATTTCAAAAGTTGGGTCATGTAGAGTATGAGTTCCTCTACTTATGTACCAAATATGACGGTCATACATCATAAAATAAAGAAGTTATATGGGGGGGGGGGCACAATGTGCCCCTTGGGCCTGGAAGGGGTCAAAATAGCTTGGGCTTTATAGGGTTAAAAGAAAGTTTGATAACTTATTAATACTCGGCAGTTGTTTTTAGAACAACACACATAAATAATATTGATGACTTGCAGTTTGAGGGATACTAAACAAAAACAATGTTGTATGCAATACTTAAAGATTCTCATCATTTTAGGTTCTTTTTTTCTTTGGGTAACACTGGGGATCACAGATAAAGATCATTTTGGTAACGGGTATGGCATGGGCGACTTACTGTTTATGTGAGGCAGGAGGGAGTGCTTGATGGCCGAATTGACGGCAGTTTCTAGGAAAGTTCCCTGTTGCAATGGTATAAGCATTTAGATAGAGATAAACAAATTGATAAAAGGATAAATATACAGCTGCACATAATGACATTACTGAACCATAAGCAATTAATAAAGGCAAAGTGTTATCATGAATAGATAATCGAATGAACATACAAATAGATGAAACATGATTCAAGTCTGATAAAGAAAGGAACATATCACTCACATTCAGTTCTTAGTCATTGATAGGAGTTTTTGAAAATGCAAGTTTAGAGAATCTAGTGTTGCATCAAAAGTTACGAAATCTACTCCACCGTAGTTGGCAAAAAGTCATTAGTAACAATAACTATAAACAACAGAAACAACCATGAACACCTGCTCATTACATGGATGTTGTGTGCTTGGACAAGCCTGTACCTACATGACCTAAGAGGGAAGGGGGGGGGGGGGGTGGTTGGTTGCGTCGGTGCGTACGCATCCCCCCCCCCCCCCCCCGAAAAAGGGAAGGTCCTTTTTTTTTCAAAAGAATGTATTTTATAAGTCCCACCACATACGCACTTCTTCAATGTATAATGTAAAAAATGTTTGAAATAATGAATACAATGCATTTGTGATCCAGTATACGATGTATCTCCGAAATTGCTCAAAAGCTGATTTAAAATTGTCAATACATTCCACCAAAATTGTTCACTACAGGAGGACACCCCTCCTCTGTATGGAATAAAAGATGAAATCTAATCAGTGAAAATACTCACACTGAACCAGCCATCTTCCGTCTTGACCAGAGAAAACTCGGTGCTGCATGAAAATATTATCAAGAATTATGATAACTTGCATTCATGTGCATATCTTTCACGTCTGTAATCATATTTATACATACACACAATAAACATTGATAATGTTAATATCGATTTAATAATACAATGAAATATATGTATATATAAAAAGTTAAAGAAATAAGAACTATTGAAAAACCGAGATGATAATGGACACTAGCAGTCGTGGTCTCATACGTAGGAGTTTTGTGTGGAAGAATGCTAGCGCTTATTGTTTATAATGTTCACAGGGAGGGATTATTGCACACAAAAAAAGAAACAAAGAAACAAACCAAAGAAACTCAGACATCTGCTAAGATGGATTTTTAACATGAAAACATGCAATTAAGTTGATGTCGAAGACATTATGTCGAAGACAAATATTAACTTTGATAATTTTAGTTTTGTTTTTGTTTTTGTTTTGTTTTTGTTTTTGTTTTTGTTTTTGTTTTTTTGTTTGTTTTTTTTTTTGGGGGGGGGGGGTAACAAAGAGTAATATCACAGCCAATACCAGTGCGGTGTGGGTTGCAAAACCCACATAATTTGTTAGCATCCAAACTTTGGTGTGATTTGCAAAGGAAAAATATTCTGAAAGCGCATGGACGGTTGGGAAAAATATTCAGTCCGACAAATATTAAATCAAACACAAATTCAACAACGATCATAACCTTACCAATGAAATGCCTACAGGGACCTACCTGAATGACGTCAGTAACCACGTAGGCCTATTCCCGTTGCCTTTCAAACTCACACCAAACTCGGTCGCTGTAATTGACTGCAAAACGTTTTCAAACAAAAAATAATTAAAATAATTAGTAGCATATAGATACGATAATGGTATACGATTCAGCGTGAGAGAGAGCATAAAAGGCGCCCTCAACATCACTGTCTATCAAAATTTATCAATAATATGTGCTGGAGCCATGCAGGGAACATCTCTAGAAAACCTCGAAGTAGAAATTGGGAAAATGCCTCTGGTCCTCCAGGTCGTAGTTTATAAACTGAGAATTTTTCTCACCAAAATGTAGCTCGGGCTGACAAGAAAATGCAGCAGATTTCTGGAGTTTAGGTGTAGTCTGAAACAGGCTCATTAAGTTTTGTTTTGTTTGTTTGTATTTTGCTTAATTTTTTTTCCGAGGAAAATATTTCAAATTTGATATATTGGTTTTTGAAAAAAAAACAAACGTTTAAAATGTATAAAAAACCCTTAGTGTATATCAAAATTTAAACGACTCATGTAGCGAATCCGCCAATAAAACCATCCGACCAAACAACAACAACATAGTATCAGAAACAAGAGGTCAACAGTCTACATGATGAATAAGGCAGAAATTAAAAAAAAAAAAAAAAAACTGGAAATGTCGCTATGGCGACCTATGCCTCTGCCATAATGCATGATTCTCCCAATAGGTGTATAGTACAATGTCTTCACAATGTGTGATGACAGTTTCACATAACTGGCAAAATATTGAAATAACAGGTTTGTCAGAAATATCTTGAATGTTCACTTTCCTTGAACTGGGTTTGGTATAATTGTCTAAGAGTGCAGGTACACATATTTGGGGAATTGAGGATTTTCACTTGACTTCTGACCGACCCTTTTATAAGTTTATGCATTGAGTAATTCTCAAGGTATGAAGAAAGAGTGTAATTACAGTACAAAATAGTTTTTTTTTTAATTTAAACCTGGCCTTTGACCCTTAACCTTTGACCTTTGACCTTCTGGCTGGAAATTTCCCAGAGAATCTCCAGTAGGTAATACATGTATATTTAAGTTTTAAGACTAATAATGCAATCATTGCATATACTAGTATATGAGAGAAATAGTAAAATTTTGAGGAATTGACCTTGACCTTTGACCCCCTGACTATTGACCCATGACCCCTTAGTTCCCTAGATAATCCCTGTACCAAGTTCCATGAAAATATATTGAACCATTTGCGAGAAAAGTGAAATTGTAACATTTTCACCTAACCTTTGACCTTTTGACCTCTGACCTTATGACATGAAGCTTTCTCTGGAGAATCTTTACGCAGTAGTACATGTCTACACTAAGTTTCAAGAAAATACCTTCATGCATTGCATAGATACTGGGGAAATAGCAACATTTTTAGCTTTTGACATTGACCTTTTGACCTTTGACCTCATGCCAATGTCACTGAAATCTACTCAACTAATTGCCCCATCATACATCATCCTTGGACCAAGTTTGATGAAAGCTGCTTTATCCAGATTTGAGTTATCACGGAAACAGATAAATTTTAGGATTTGACCCTGATCTTTGACCTTTGACCTCTGTCCGATTTCACTAAAAAACTAATGAAGTAATTGTCCCATCATACATCATACTCGGAAAAAGTTTGGTGAAATTTGCTTGATCCAGTCTTGAGTTATCGCGTAAACAAATACAATTTCATGATTTGACCTTGACCTTTGGCCTTTGGTTGATTTCACCAAAAATCTAATCAAGTAATTGCCCCGTCATACTTTATACTTGGACCAAGTTTGGTAAAATTCCAGTCAATATTACTCAAGTTATCGCGTGAACGAATGCGGACGGACGTACGTACGTACGGACGGACGGACAACCCGAAAACATAATGCCTCCGGCACCACTTCGTGGCGGAGGCATAAAAAAAAAAAAAAGATTAGAAAGAGAGAGAGAGGAAGGAACGCCGTCTGAACGTTTTGCTAACTGGACACATAATATCCCGAATTCACGAAGGTGGTATTAATAAAACCATGGTTTAAACCATGGACAAAAACCATGGAGCACCAAGTGTCGCATGGAATATCTCATTACGAAATCAGTCATTTCGTCGATGAAAATAATTATTTTGTGACGAAATGACAACATTTTGTCGTCCACGAAATGATAATTTCGTTAACGAAACGGTCATTTCGTTTTCGAAATGACCAATTTCTTAACGAAATAGTCCGTACGACACTTGGCGTTTCACATGGTTTTTGTCCATGGTTTAAACCATGGTTTCATTGATTTGTATACCACCTTCGTGAATTCGGGCCAATATGCCATGAATGTTGGCAGAGATGTGAAAAGTTGAATGGACTGTTACACTTGGACGAGGAACGAGACATGCCCAATAGTATATAGGTATACTCTATACTAGTAGTACGTCTTAAAAATCTAGGAGTGTTGTGAATTGCAAAGAATACTCTTTCTCTCTCTGTTTATCTATTTATTTATAAGCAACACCCTGTATAGACTTGTAGTTCTCCTTATGAACTATGCAGTGATGGTTTCATTTAAAGGGAACTCAAACCCAAAAAGCAATATGGATTGAGTAAAAGAAGCAACATTAGCAGAACAAAAGTTTGAGGAAAATCGGACAATCGATGCAAAAGTTATGAATTATTAAAGTTTTGGTGTTGGAACGCATGGATGAGGAGACTACTAGAGGTTATGACGTATGTGTGGACAGAAATATAAAGAAAATTTGAAAGTTCCAAAAAAATTCACTTTTCTATGCCATTATGAAAGAGCACTGTCTTGACTAACCGCTTTCAGAAAGCAGAGGGAATAATTGCAGCCCTTAACATAATGTCAGTGTCAAGTTGATGGAATGTGTAATTTTCATGAAAATGAATTTTTGTGGAATTCCCTTAATATTTTTTTATTGTTGTCCTCACGCCAATATCTTTAGTAGTCTCCTCATCCAGGGGTTCCAACACCAAAACCTTGAAGATTCATAACTTTCGCATCGATTGTCCGATTTTCCTCAAACTTTCACCGATATGTTCTACTAATGTTGCTGCTTTAACTTAATCCATATTTCTCTTTAGGTTGGGATCTCCTTTAACAATCCATTCAGACATATCTGATGAAATGAATAATCATTTACCTATTGACATATGTATGTGTCATATACACAGTATAGACAAATATATTATAATATATACGAACATATGTAAATATTGTGATGTGTGTGTGTATGCGCGCGCATGCGTGTGCGTGTGCGTGTGTGCTTTGTGACGTTTTCACATGTTACCGACAAGCTCCTTGTCACTTACCACTTTGATCGTGAAGAGGTAAGCCAGAGTCTTGTCTGGCAGGATGGCGTGCGGGGAGAATTCCCCAACCAAGGTGGCCGAGGTGACGGAGATCCTACTCTCTTCCACTGGTGGTTTGGCGCTCTTAAAAGGGAATACCATGCCAATTAAATGATGTCTGCGACATTTGATCAAAATCGGATTCAAAGAAAGAAAGAAAGTCATAAGATTTTAAAGATTCGCTAATTTTTGTACAAGAGTTCTTGAACAGTTGATATGAATACGTAAATGAGTGAGGTGATAATTATGTAATCACCTCACAGTATTCAAGTGATCGTGTAAAAAAGATAATAAATAAATAATAAAATATAATGTTTTTCTTGGTTGGATGATTTCAAAACAATGGTCTGTCAGCTGTCAAATATAACAGGACCTGAGACGGAGTAACAATTGCGTTTGATTAAAAAAAAAAAGAAAATTCATTTTTATATACATTCTGTGTCAGAAATTGTTCAGGGATAACATGATAAATTCACTCTATGCATATTGACTGTCTAAGAACTCTTTTGTGAAAAGTTTGAGCGAAACTTCACAATTATACAGCTTCCTTGGTTCTAAGTTGATTTTGATTAACTTTCGCTGTAGTGCTTGTAATATTTTACTCTTTCTTTATTTTTCCCGGATTTCCCTTTTAAAGTATTTGCATGATATCCATATCCGAGTATCCTACGTGATGCTCAGGCATGTGGATTATACTTGCATGAGTACTGCTTTTACAATTGCTATACACTGTACTACCTCTCCTTGCAATGATAATGCAAATCACAATAGCAACTATTAGAACAGCAATGTTTAGCACCATCAATATCGCTGTAGTTACATGCAGCATGAGGGAACATGAGAGAACTAAAGTCAAGTAATGAATATTCATTAGTAATCAGATAACTTTCTAATAACGACTTTCATAGGCATATTTCTTGATTACAGAATAATCAAGAAGGGATAATAGTCATCGATAGTATTCCAGATTATGGTGAACCTGGAAGATATTATAGGTTATGATACATATCATAACATTATTTCTTTTCATGTTGGCATAATAAATATATGGCAGTACTTGGATAATAGTTTGCGTGCATTAGTTGTTGCTATGTCCCGCAAGATATACTCTGTTCAGAATTTGGTTGCTTTTAAGAAGGCTCCATCATATTTCTGTAGCATTCATACATAGAGCCAAACCTACAAAGATTGACCACCATGTTTTATGTTTACATTAAGTCCGGTACATCCAGGCCTGATATCCCGATTCACTTCATTTTATTATATTTGATGTACGTTCCTTCATTGAGAAATATGAAAATAAATTGAATTGAATTGAATTGAATTGAAAGATTCGCTGGCTATGTACAACATTATGTTGCAATTTCAGTAATACATAGTAAAGTGTGCTCAGCATTTCTTCTGTAATCTGGTAAGCTAAAAAAAAAAACACTCGAAAAAGTGGCATGTACGTTTTTGTGTGATATTCACATTATTCTCTTCATTTATTCAATTATCATCAATACTATTTAAAAAATGATACAGATAATCAGTGTACGTATAAGGCAATTACAAGCACGTCTTTGGGGTGTAGGCCTACCTTGTGAGCAGTTTTTACCAACACATTGAAGATTGAGACATTAACGACTGGAAGAGCTGCGAGGGCGTAGTCTGTGCCAGCAACACGCAAGGACAGCGCTTCCACTGCGCGAAACCACAAAACAAACAATCAACAATCCATAAAAAAGCAACAGGTGACATGCTTGACATTCTTATTCACGACGAATGCTCTTTTTATGGAAACTCGATATCCAAAGACATCGAAATAGCAAAGTTAATTGACTTGTGAAAATGACACAAATTTGAACATTGAATAGGAATGTCTATTAGTTTCGGATGATTTCATAGTTTTAGGTGTTTCCATATATGAAGTGTGGCATAGGTTGTTATCTATATGACGACATGACGATTGCTCGAAAGAAAGTGGACACCCGATTTTGGTCTCCCGCGGGGGACCACCGACACACGCGAGTGAACACGGCCGCACGCGTTATTGTGCGAGATTCATCGTCTGATCGATAGTGGAAGGAATTCTCACATAATCGATTACAAAGAACCGATAACAAACCTCGCACTCTGCTTGCAATGCTTGCTTCCGTGTTATGTTGCTTTGTAGTCGCGAGTGGGATTAATCTGTTTTGCAGACGCCTGAGCAGACATGCCTAAGAGTAAAAATACTGCTATTTGTAATCTGCACGCATTTTTGCCTGCCTGCGTTCGGCAGCTTGTAAATTTCCTATCGCTGGATGGCCATCCGCCTACTAGTAGTGTGGATAAAATTAATTTTGTGGGCAGTTGGACGATTAACGCATGCAGGGAGGTTGAGAGAGATCCCCACTTACCTGGTGCCATTTGGCATATCTAATAAAGATAAACGGAAATAATTCCACATGCCATGATTTGCGAGAAACCAATCACTGTAGGAACTTTCTCATCTCTCATCTGGCACCTTGCACTTTCTCGCGAGGTACATCCGCTATTTACATCGTGTATTTTAGCATCTAATTGAGTCGATTGATACCGTTTATCATTTCCAAATGTAAAAGCAACAATTTGTTATTCATTTTAGCATCGTACGGAGTAGAATATTACCGTTATTCATTTCCAAATTTAAAAGCAAACATCGGACATTTATTTTATTCTCGTACGGAGCCGAATGCTACTGCCGTCCACTTCCGAAAGTGAAACGAATCATCTGACAAATCATAAAGCATCGTACGGAGCCGAATATTACTGTTTTTCATTTTTGAACGTCAAGGCAGATATCAGACATTTATTTTATCATCGTACGGAGTTGAATATTACTATTATTCATTTCCGAACGTCAAAGCAAATATCCGACATTGATCTTAGCATTTTCCGGAGCTGAATGTTATTGCCATTTACATCAAACAAAGACATTTTATTCTATCATCGTACGGAGTTGAATATCATTGTTATTCATTTCCGAACGTAATTCGACATTTATTTTAGCATCTTCCGGAGCTGAATGTTATTGCTATTTACTTCCTAACGTAAAAAGCAAACATCCGGCATTTATTTATCATCGTAGGGACTCCTAATTGTTATTCATTTCCGAAAGTCAGAGCAAACATCAAACGTTTATTTTACCATCGAGCGCAGCTAAATATTACTGTTATTCATTTCGAAATGTAAAAGCTAACATCCGACAATTATTTCAGCATCGCATGGATCAGAATATTACTGCTTTTCTCTTCCGAACGTAAAAGCAAACATTTGACATTTATTTCAGCATCTTCCGCAGTCGAATGTCATTGCTATATAATTTCGAAAGTAAAAGTAACATCCGACATTTACTTAATCATCGTACGGAGTTGAATATTATTGTTATTCATTTCCGAACGTCAATGGATCATTCACCATTTCACTTTAGCATCTTCCGGAGCTGAATGTTATTGTTATTTATTTTCTTGCGTATATATAAACGCAAACATCTGGCATTTATTTTATCATGTTGTACGGAGTTGAATATTATTATCATTCATTTCCGGAAGTCGAAGCAAACATTCGACATTTATTTCACCATCTTCCGGAGCCTAATGTTTTCCTTCTTCATTTCCGAACGCAAATCAAATATCTTACATTAATTTCAGCACCGTACGGAGCTGAATCTTACCATTTTTCATTTCTAAAAGTATAAACAAACATCCGACATTTATTTTAGTATCAAACGGAGTCGAATATTATTGTTATTCATTTCCAAACTTAAAAGCAAATATCTGACATTCTTACGGAGCCAATTGTTACCGCTGTTCATTTCCAAAAGTATAATGGAAAACATCCGACTTTTTAGGTGGCCTGATCGGGCCACCAAAATCTTCATCTGAAATTTTGGTGGCCCGACGTACGTTTTTGATGGCCCCGGGCCACTAGGCCACCGTAAGTGTCGAGCCCTGCCTTGTACATGGCTTCGTTGATTTTGACACCTTTGATCACTATGCATGCTCATTTCAATACTGGTGCTGTTATACATGCACCCAAGGTAATCTAAATACCGTCAACGGGTCGTGTCTGACAACATATCCTTATAGTTACGAGATATAATTGTCGGCTCATTTTTTGATCATGGATTTCTATTAATCAATTGCTGACTGGTTCGTTTCTTGAGAAGCTTTTTTAGTCCCGGTCCCGCTTTCAGGATCAAAAGAGCAACCAGAACAAAGAAAAAAAAATCATTGTCCCGGCCTGTGCTCCCGGAGCGTTAACTCACGAGGGATCAAACCATCAATAGCAGGGAGGTAGGAACTCCGCCGCTTCTTTTGACTGCATGGCGGGCGGGACAATGTTGCAACAAGTCTATTGAAATCAGCTCAACTTTGTCTGTGATACCTTTCTCTGCTATTTCAGGGCATGAAATGAATTTTGCAAGTCATACACGTGGAGTCGCACGAATGCAAAACGTAGTCCATGTTAGCCAAATCACCTTCCGTACCGCAAAAGTTCTGAACACTTTTGGTTACATCCATATGCCGTCATCACTATGTATACAGACTACCATAAATTCGTGACGTTACACCATATGCAGGGCTCGACACTATTATAACGGTGGGCCGGGGCCACCAAAAACGCGCGTCTGGCCACCAAAATTTCAGAAATGAAGATTTTGGTGGCCCAATCGGGCCACCAAAAAGTCGGATAATTGCCTTTACTTTTGTAGATGGACAGCGGTAATAATCGGCTCCGTAAGATGCTAAAATAAATGTCAGATGTTTGCTTTTTATTTTGGAAATGAATAACGGTAATATTCGACTCCGTATGATACTCAAATATTTAAGTGTCGGATGTTTGATTTTGCGTTCGGAAATGAATAAGGATAACATTCGGCTCCAGAGATGATGAACTAAATGTGGAATGTTAGCTTTGACGTTCGGAAATGAATACTAATAATATTCAACTCCGTACGATGAGATAATAAATGCCGGATGTTTGCTTTTTATTTTGGAAATGAATAACGGTAATATTCGGCTCAGTATAATACTAAAAGAAGTGTCGGATGTTTGGTTTTGCGTTCGGAAATGAATAAGGATAACATTCGGCTCCAGAAGATGCTGAAATAAATGTGGAATGTTAGCTTTGACGTTCGGAAATGAATACAAATAATATTCAACTCCGTACGATGAGAAAATAAATGCCGGATGTTTGCTTTTACGTTGGAAAGTAAATAACAACAACATTCAGCTCCAGAAGATGCTAAAGTAAGTGTCGAATGATCCCTTTGACGTTCGGAAATGAATAAACATGATATTCAACTCCATTGATAGTAAAATAAATACCGGATGTTCACGTTCAGGTGAATGATAAGAATAATGTCTTATGTTTGCTTTTATGTTCGAATGTAAACAGCAACAACATTCAGCTCCGGAAGATGCTGAAATAAATGTCGGATATTAATTTTGCTCTGACGTTCGGAAATGAACAACAATAATATTCAACTCCATCGTAGTAAAATAAATACCGGATGTTCACGTTCAGGTTTGAAGTAAATAGCAATAACAGATCAGCTGCGGAAGATGCTAAAATAAATGTCGTTAATGATCCCTTGCCCTTTGATGTTCGGAAATGAATAACAATGATATTCAACCCCGAATGATGATTAAATAAACGTCGGATGTTTGCTTTTACTTTCGAAAGTAAATAGCAATAATATTCGGCTAAGGAAGATGCTAAAATAAATGTCAGATGATTGCTTTTACGTTCGGAAGTGAATAGCAGTAATATTCTGCTCAATACGATGCTAAAATGAATGTCATATGATATTTGCTATTACATTTCGAAATGAATAACAGTAACTTTCAGCTGCGTTTGATGGTAAAATATTTAATGTCTGATGTCTACCTTGACGTTCAAAAACGAAAAACAGCAAAATTCGGCTCCGTACAATGCTAAATTGTCAGACAATTATCATTTCACTTTTGGAAGTGGACAGCAGTAGCATTCGGCTCCGTACGATAATAAAACAAATGTCGGATGTTTGCTTTTTTAATTTTAAAATGAATAACGGTAATATTCCGCCCCGTGATGCTAAAATGAAACAGATTATTGCCTTTACATTCGGAAATGATTAACGGTATCAATCGGCTCAGTTATCTAGATGCTGAAATAAATGGGGGATGTTTGCTTTCACGTTCATGAGAAATGAATAAGGATAACATTAGCTCCGTAAGATGCTAATGAATGTCAGTTCCTTGTTTTTACATTTGAAAAAAAAAATAATAGTAACATTCGGCTCCGTACGTTGTTAAAATACTAGTAAATGTTGGATAATTGCTTTTACAATCACAAAATGAATAACGGTAACTTCCAGCTGTTTATAATGCCAAAACAGATGTCGGATGTTCACAAATGTCTGCAAATGCTCCCACTCTATCGTTTAAAACGTAAGTTTTGACCACCTAACTAGGCATCAACTTTTATAATAATCTATAAGCCTAGTTGCTAAACCTTAGAACTCAGAATAACGGTGTTAAGATGATTGAATTTTCTCTTCATTTATTTTAGACATGGGTACATGTATCACTTCAGTAAAAACAAAGACAACTTTTATCATTGACATATAACATATACATTGAGTGAGCATGGATTCATGATGACTTAATTCCATCAGAACGTTGGTGATCAATGTGTTCAAGTTGAGAGGTCATGCTGTTATTGCACAAGACACAAACTCAATATCGTCCACAGGTGTCTCACGTGGTGACGCCGTATCCACAGTTAAAGAGATAATCATTAATGTCGGCTTATTTTGATCATGTGATTTCTATCAGTCGCTGTCTGGTTCGGTCATTAAGAAGCTCTTTAGTCCCGATCCCGCTTTCAGGATCAATAGGACAACCAAGACAAAGAAGAAATCATTGTCCCGGTCTGTGCTTCCCAGAGCGTACACTCACAAAGGATTAAACCAGGGAGGTGGGGGTCTTTTCCCACCTCCCTGATTAAACTACGAGTAAACCGCTTCTATTGACTGCATGGCGAGCGGGACAATGTTGCAACAAGTCTATTGAAATCAGCAGAACTTTGTCTGTGACTATCTTTCCCTGCTATTTCAGGGCATGAAGTGAATTTCGCTATGCATATAACGATCGCATGGATATAAAACGTTGTCTACGGCAGCAAAATCACAATCCATGCAAGTTTTGATAACTTTTCGTTACATCCACGTGCTGCCGTCGCTGGGTATAAGGACCATACATTACTTTGTAATGTCGTATGTGAAAAAAAAAGGAAAACAGAAAAAATAAACAAAACAAACAAACAATGGATTGAGCAACGGGAAAAAATGGACAAGATGATCAAATAGACTAATAAATCAACGTTTTGGACTATACAGCAGTTAACTATACTCTATGATTTGAAGAAATAAAAACAACTAAAGTAATAGTAATAATGTCAGCGAGTACTTCAGTACGAATAACGAATGCATATTAGTGAACTCGCCATTATAATCGTAGAGGAATTAGAGGTTATTTTTTTTTTGTCTTAATTTTTCATTGACAGCAGATATAACTTGCTTTAATATACTTTTGTAATAGTAGACTGTGAACTCGCCATCATATTCGTTAAGGAATTGGAAGTTTTTATTTTTTGTCTGTATATTTTTAATTGACAGCGGATAAACCTTGCTTCAAGATACTTGTACAAACTATAATAGTAGACTGTGATATCATTTTGCTGGAATTAGACTCGAGTTAATTTTCCCGTTTTGTGTAGGCGCCTATACACGTGGTTGTCACCAAAACACGAAGGTTTCCATCTTTTAACCAGAGAAGTGAATTCTAGTGTTCTAGTGTCTTTATCTTTCATGACAGTACACAAACTATATTGAGCTGTCTTGGACGGTCCGTTATACGCGGTATGGTCGGCCCCCCGCTATATAGAAAGCGAATGGTCCCCCGCGAGAAAAGTGATCACACAATAGGTCCCCCGCGAGAAAGTGCGTATACACAAAAGGTTTCCCGCGAGAAAACGTTTGGTCCCCCGCGAGAAAAGTGCGAACACAATGACCCCCAGAAAGGAAGCGTTTGGTCCCCCACGGCAATGTTCATACACTATCCTCTCGAGGGCATGGAACGAGAAAGAAAGCAATCACTTAAAATGCGTCAACCCAAATTATGTATTGGTATATCATCTGTCTTTTCATTTTCTCGTATTAACACGTCCATAACCAACATTCTTCGAGCATGATTATTGTGAGCCTAAATTGTTATGAATGCTTCATGTAAGGAAATCTTATTAAGATGAATGAGCTGTAATATCATTCGCTGGAAATACAACTTGATTAGGCCTATTCTTGTTTCGTGTACTCATGAAGTCACCAAAACACGAAGCAGACTGTCTACGCTAATATCATAAATCGTCATCTCTTTTCTTTCCATTTTTCCCATACAAACACATACCGGCACTTTTAAAGCATGATTATTGTGAGACTAGATTGTTATGAATACCTCTTATGGAAATCTTCTTTTACTGAACTGTAATTATTTCTGTAATCCGACTAGAATTATTCTGTTTCGTGTATTCTTGATCGTCACCAAAACACGAAGATTGCTGCCTTTAAACCTGATAAATGAAGTCGATTTTATATTCGTAGAGGAATAAGAGGTTGGTATTTTTTTTTCGTGTTTATTTTTCATTGGCAGCGAATAAACTTGCTTCGATATACTTAGTAATAGTTTAGTAGACTGTAATATCATTTGCTGGAAGCCGAGTTGATTTCTTTCTTCTTCTTTTTTGTATGGGCACCTACTCATGATCGTCACCAAATCACGGAAGTTGCTATGTTTTAGTGTCTTTATCTTTCAGTGACACAAACTTGCTTCACGGAAGCTCCCATAGAGCTGTCTTGGACGGTCCGTACGCGATGTGGTTGGTCCCCCGCGAGAAAAGTGCTCACACAATAGGTCCCCCGCGAGAAAGTGCGTATACACAAAAGGTTCCCCGCGAGAAAACGTTTGGTCCCCCGCGAGATAGTGCCAACACAATGCCCCCCCCCCCCCCCCCCCCGAAAGGAAGCGTTTGGTCACCCGCGACAGTGTTCATACACGGTACGCCAAGGGCATGTTAAACGAGAAAAGAACAAAATCCCTTCGTGTCAATAAAAAACATCAACCCATATTATGTCTGTACATAAATGTGTATACAACGATTGTACCATCTCATGCTATCATTTCACCATCACTGCTTTGGTCACTCTATCCTATCTTTCTCACGGTCAACCTGACATTCCTTTCTCCAGCCACCACCATGCCTCATTACCTCACATACAAACATCGCCACCTGTTCATCTCACTTCCTCTGCCATCCACCCTCTTCATCCCATGACTGTAAATACAGTACGGCACTGTTCTCCACTTGTTATATAATCAGCCATACTGGCTGCAATAAACAGATTGCCTCTCCGACCTGCACAGAGCAAGACATGTCAGACTTGTCTCTCTCATATCACGATAGTCCTCTCCATTCACATACATACACAAAAATGGCGACGAGGATGTAGGACCGCTGTGTGCTCAACGTACAGCTGCCTCCAGTCAGGGAGGTGACCTCCCTGCTCCAGCATGGAGGAAAGGGAGGAGATCGAGATCGACGAGGAGAACGAGTAACTCTAGGCTACAGAGACGAGACATTGCCCATGGTTCATGCACCATCAAAGCAGTACAGACTGTGAACACAGAATGACGGCACACGAGCCCATCTAACAAACGGATCGAGAAGAAACCGATGTACCGACGCGACGATCGACCCTGCACTAGAAAGTGACAACAATAAATCCGAGCATGGCACCATGACTACCAGCTCCAGTGGACAACAGTGACCATGAACATGAGAGAATGATTACGACATCGACAAGGAAGAGACTTTGCGAACCAATTTAGCGATCATCACGCATCGTCGAGTGGACCAGCCGTCCACGGCCCGAGCATCAGCAGCATGCAGCATGGCCAGACCATCGACCAGGGAAAAAAAAGGCCGACAGAACTTGCGATCGAACATCGCCGAGTGGACCAGCCATCCACGGCCCGAGCACCGATTGAGAAAAAAAATGTGCAGCAAGGCCAGATACCAGATCGACTGTAGCGCAACGCCAGATCGAGCGTAATGCGACTGAACTGAGAAAAGCGAGTGGATTACGATTTTCATCCACGGCCCGAGCATCTTAAAAACATGCAGCATGGCCAGACTGCAAGGGAAAATCATGACATTGGACTGACAGCTGACGACAACGAAAAACATCAGAATGACAACCGCATCAGAGTGCAGACCACGAGGAACAGCGTACACCGGACATCGAACGACGAACACATCGGAGTGACGACCACGAAACATCAGGACAACCGCGACAGACTATTTTGATCCCAAGGAGAGGATAATGATTCGACACATGTGAGACCAGAGCGCGACTTCGAAAGCTGTGAACATCAACAACGACCAGTGTGACCCGATGACGACAGCGACTTCAATAACGACCATGCAGTGTGAAACGAGAGCGACTACGAACAACGCGGAAGATTTCCCACATCGACCACGACCAGTGACGACGAAAAAACATTAATGACAAACGGGGAATTTTAAGTGAATGAACATGGACTGCCCCCGACTGCGATTGAGAATGTGAATGAAAACTAAGTTTGCTGTGTAAATAAGTTAAATTTGGATCATAGGAGAAAACAAAGGACTGACCAAGATGGACTTGAACTTTGGTAAAAAAAAAAATAGAAAGCCAAACGCATAAAAGCAATGAGTGCATTTTACACTCTGCAGGAAACTAAAAGCGATAACCAGATAAAGATAGATTTGCAATTTGGTTGTTTTGTATTTGATTCAGTTTTAATGCTAAGCTACAAAAGGAAGAAAGTTGTTTTCACATTTCAGCTCATTATAACGAAGTGTCATATGCAATTGCAGGTGCAACAGAAAAGTTCAGCATTATACCATATCGAACTGCACCTGTTACAGTTTTCAGTGTATTGCCTATGCATTCTACTTCGCTTGTAAATACAGTTTTGTGTGAATTTTCCCTTCCATCCTTATTTCTCAACTCTCAATGTTTCCAAGTGCTTTACTCGTGCTACCAATGTTATTGTTTTCATTTCCTCTTGGTCTCAATCTATCGCCTCTAGCTATCTGTCTGGAAGGGGAGGGATATTGTGTTTATACGACTGTCTGCTGCTCAAGTCGTTAGCGGCTACTTGTATCATCTCACATTTCCATTACGTAATCACCCTTTCGGTCATCCTTTCTGCGGTCTCTCTGTTTCCGATTCCGACATTCCTTTCTCTCCATCCACACTCTGGAGAAGTCATTACTGGTCATATGGTCATTCCATTTCCCCTACCACCTACCCCGCTCATCTCATACCAACTATGTAATGATTGTATATAATTAGTTGGACATTGTCGAAAGGATATTGAACTCTGTTTTCTGCATTTTGTCTTTATCATGTTTTGCCTAGAAACATTGTTATGTAAAGAGCCTCCCCAATTTCACATGCCCTGATCCTTCGACTTTCCTGCTTGCTCACTCATACTCCTGCGAGACTTCTTTCTTGACTTTTCTTTCTTTCAACAAGGGGAGGGATATTATGTCTGTACATAAATGTGTATACAACGATTGTACCATCTCATGCTATCATTTCACCATCACTGCTTTGGTCACTCTATCCTATCTTTCTCACGGTCAACCTGACATTCCTTTCTCCAGCCACCACCATGCCTCATTACCTCACATACAAACATCGCCACCTGTTCATCTCACTTCCTCTGCCATCCACCCTCTTCATCCCATGACTGTAAATACAGTACGGCACTGTTCTCCACTTGTTATATAATCAGCCATACTGGCTGCAATAAACAGATTGCCTCTCCGACCTGCACAGAGCAAGACATGTCAGACTTGTCTCTCTCATATCACGATAGTCCTCTCCATTCACATACATACACAAAAACCCAATTAACGTATTCGTATATAAGAATCGTCATCTGTCTTTTCTTTTCATTTTCTCATACAAAAACATACCAGCACAGTTTTTAAAGTATGATTGTTGTGAGCCTAGGGAAGTCTTTTTGTGAACCGTATTTGCTTGAATCCGGCTTAAATTTTTGTTTCGTGTGCTTATGACCGTCATCAAAACACAAAGATTACTGTCTTTAACGTTCTTGGTGAACTCGCCATTATTCGTCGAGGAATACGAGAGTTTTGTCTATATTTTTCATTGACAGCAAATAAAACTTACGTTAGATACACTTTTGTAATAGCAAACTGTAAAAGATATCATTTTTGCTGGGATCCGAGATGATTTTTCCGTTTTGTGTAGGCGCCTACTCATAATCGTTACCAAAACACGAAAGATTATGATAAGTGAATTCGCAATTATAATTTTAGAGGACGAAGAGGTTGTTTTGTTCTAGTGCCTTTATCTTTCAGTGACAGTACACAAACTTGCGTCAGGTGAGTTCCTATATGGTGCAGTCTTGGACAGTCCGTACGCGATGTGGTTGGTCCCCCGCGAGAAAAGTGCTCACACAATAGGTCCCCCGCGAGAAAGTGCGTATACACAAAAGGTTCCCCGCGAGAAAACGTTTGGTCCCCCCCAAATAGTGCCAACACAATGCCCCCCCCCCCCCCCCCGAAAGGAAGCGTTTGGTCACCCGCGACAGTGTTCATACACGGTACGCCAAGGGCATGTTAAACGAGAAAAGAACAAAATCCCTTCGTGTCAATAAAAAGCATCAACCCAATTAACGTATTCGTATATAAGAATCGTCATCTGTCTTTTCTTTTCATTTTCTCATACAAGAACATACCAGCACAGTTTTTAAAGTATGATTGTTGTGAGCCTAGGGAAATATTTTTGTGAACCGTATTTGCTTGAATCCGACTTAATTTTTTGTTTCGTGTACTTACGATCGTCACAAAAACACGAAGATTACTGTCTTTGTTTGTTTGTTTGTTTTATTTAAACACGGGTAAAAAATACTTGCACTCAGCCGTTAGGCTGTTTTTCAGCAAGTCCGTATGATATACACTGTACAAAAAACATAATGTGGTACAATCAACGCGATGTGGTTGGTACCTCGCGAGAAAGCGAATGGTCCCCCGCGAGAAAAGTGCTCACACAATAGGTCCCCCGCGAGAAAGTGCGTATACACAAAAGGTTCCCCGCGAGAAAATGTTTGGTCCCCCGCGAGATAGTGCCAACACAATGCCCCCCCCCCCCCCCCCCCCGAAAGGAAGCGTTTGGTCACCCGCGACAGTGTTCATACACGGTACGCCAAGGGCATGTTAAACGAGAAAAGAACAAAATCCCTTCGTGTCAATAAAAAACATCAACCCAATTAACGTATTCGTATATAAGAATCGTCATCTGTCTTTTTTCATTTTCTCATACAAAAACATACCAGCACAGTTTTTAATGTATGATTGTTATGTGGGAAATCTTTTTGTGAACCGTATTTGCTTGAATCCGACTTATTTTTTGTTTTGTTTTGTTTCATGTACTTATGATCGTCACCAAAACACGAAGATTACTGTCTTTAACGTTTATTGGTGAACTCGCCATTATATTCGTCGAGGAATAAGAGTTTTTTGTCTTTATTTTTCATTGACAGCAAATTAAACTTACGTTAATACACTTTTGTAAGACTGTAAAAAATATTTTTTTTTTTTTTTTTTTTTTTTTGCTGGGATCCGAGACAATTTTTCCGTTTTGTGTAGGCGCCTACTCATGATCGTCACCAAAACACGAGAGTTTATGATTAGTGAATCCGCAATTATAATTTTAGAGGACAAAGAGGTTGTTATGTTCTAGTGCCTTTATCTTTCAGTGACAGTACACAAACTTGCTTAAGGTGAGTTCCTATACGATGCAGTCTTGGACGGTCCGCACGCGATGTGGTTGGTCCCTCGCGAGAAAGCGAATGGTCCCCCGCGAGAAAAGTGCTGACACAATAGGTCCCCCGCGAGAAAGTGCTTAAATACACAAAAGGTTCCCCGCGAGAAAACGTTTGGTCCCCCGCGAGAAAGTGCGAACACAATGCCCCCACGCCCCCGCCTGCCAGAATTAGCGTTTTGTTCCCCGCGAGAACGTTCATAGACTGATTCGTCTCGCGAGGGGCATGGTGAACGAGAAAATTCTTTTCATGTCAATAAACTGCATCAACCCAAATAAAATATTCGCATCATCTGTCATATTTCTCATATAAAAAAAAAATATCATTAGTATTAAATCCGAACATATAAAAAAAAAAATCGTCTTCTCGGTCATAGATAGCTGTGATATCATTTTCTTGAATCCCAAGTTATGTGTCATGATCGTCGCCAAAACACGAAGGATGGTGTCTTCTAAGTCAGTTAGTAAACTGGCAATATTCTGAGAGTAATAAAAGTTGATATGCTTCGTTATTTTTTCATCGATAACACAGACTTGATACCTTACTCTGCCATTATTACTGAAAACGCGAGAGTTTTTGCGTGGAGTCCACCAAGATTTGCGAAAGAAAAATGCATATTTTTTTTTATTTGTTTTCGTTTTCCTTTTGTCTACACAATGCATTACATGCCAGTGACAATTCATGGAAGCTTCATGCCACAAATATATCTATTTTACAGTGATATTTTCTTGTTAATGGACACGTGGACTTCAAGACATCCCTATATTCCTTTGTCCCTCGTGAGAGGAGGTGTGTGTACCAACTGGTCTTCATCGAGTGGCAGGTGAACGTGGAGAATATTAGAACCTGCTTGTCATGAAAATAATCGAATGCGGTAAACAGTTGTACATTGTATGACGTTAGATATGGAGAAATCATTTAGGTCTTTTTGGCGAGGGAAAAAAAAACAAATCCAAAACCACTCACGAACGAATGTTGATAGCCAAAACTTTGAAAAGTAATAAGCAGCTTTGATGAGCGTGAAATTCATTGTCATGATTTTGCTGTCTAACCGGCTGGTGGCTTCATCACATAGGACTTACTCGTACGTATTCTATACGAGACCTTTCATGTATTTTTGTGATTGCATGTTTTAGTCCAGCGATTAATCAATCCTTTTCATTGTCCAGGGAACAAATAAAATTATTCGAACAAGTACAGTGTACGCTATAATCGACTGTTCGATATTTCCTACCATGCACCAAAAGAAAGGCTATCTAGAATCATATCTTTGCAATGATCAACTCAGAGGAAGTTCTTTGATCGATATTTCCATGTTATTTACACGCTGTTTAATTACAGAATCCAGGGCGCGCATTCTTTCGTCTGGCACGCACCTGGGTGTGGCACCTGGTTTTGTGGAAATTTCCACGGGGGAGATGGGTGGGGTGTCAAGTTTCTTCGGTTCGAAGAGACCGCATAATAGTACTAGCATACAATCTCTTCACTTCTATTTACTGTCATTTGTTTATTTTCCCCTTATTTTTTTGCTGATAATGAACCTTAGATATAACTTTACGAAAGTTGTTACACGTGGTTCGTTTGGTGAACAACAATATTTGCGATGATGCTGCATATTCAAGGTAAGTACAATGATCAGCTCACTGCATGCAGTACAATATTGTACTCGTTAGAATATCCTCGCCTTGGCATTAGTTTTGACACGGACCTTATCTTTGACGGCGCGTCCCTCTCCACAAGCGCGCGCAACCGATCGGAAATTTACAAGCTTCCGAACGCAGGCAGGCAGAATTGCCACCAGTACTGGTTCATCCAAATCAACATGAACTACACTGTTTCTGGCCTCCGAACTCGATCTTTTTTCACAATTACCGCGGGTAGAAGTATGTTGGTGAAGTCACCACGCACAGCTATAGCAACAGCAGGTTGTACAGCAGGCAGTACGGTGCACGCTCAGCTAGCCAGCGTAGAAATGAGACAAGCGAGCAGCGATCTGCCTTTTCATGATCGATTACACTGTAATACATTTAGCAATCGAAGAGCACCTTGCTAAGAGTGTTTTGTTCTTTAGAAAGAGTAAAATCAACGACAACCAGTGCACACAGAACGGGTTCATTTGATGGGATTAACTGTCATGCTAATTAGAAATGCTCGACGCCGGTGTTTTGACCTGGGATGTCACAGAGCTTATATAGTAGAGGAAATGTGCATTTATAAATATGCAGATTCTTTCGTTTTGCAATGTTCTGGAAGGAGCCAGAGGTTTGGGGGCGAGAGCTCTATTTCATGTTAGGGTCGGAGTAGTATTGAATATCTCAAGTGTTATACCAGAGGAAATGAAGTTTAGGTTATGTAGGCACACAGGGTTCACGGGTATGAGCACTCGATAAGCCAAGAGCTATCAGTATGTCATTTTATAATGCATGCATACTCCACATGTGCAGATAAGTTTGGGTTCTGTTTGGTTCAGGTTGTGAACAGATGCAAGATATATAAACAGGGAAGGTTTCATCTCTCTTATGTTTTAATCACCGATTATTCATGTTACTGCCTAAGGTTTTGAAATGTGTGTTTCGGGAAATGTGTGTATTAAGGTATACAAACAAGGTACTTTTCATGTCGTTTGTGCTTTAATTACTGAATTTTTATGTTATTGTCTATGGTCTTGAATCAAATGTGTGTATCGGGAAATAACTCAGGAGCAATGTGTCTAGGGAGGAAAGCTGGTTAAATACATTCCAACACGGATTAATGGTTTGGATGGAGGCCATTGGTCAATGTTGAGGTAAAAAGCGCTGGGTTATATTTTGGCGGGCAAGGAAGACTTATGTTTGGGGAGCCCGGCTTGCGTAAGGGTCAGGTTGTATTGAACAACCCATGTTTCCTATGAAGTTTGATATGTACGCATTGTATGATGTGTATCGGTATGACATTTGTAATGAACGCAAGTTTCTTATCTGTTTTATGCAGTGACAATACGCACGGTATACAAATAGATGGAAGATTAATTCGGTCTCTGATTTAAGCCATTTTTAAGTTAATGCCCCCAGTTGTGGAATGTCCTTTCGTGTACTTCGAGTTTCATCATGTCCGGGCGTGTCGTCCTATGTGTGAGTCCGGTTATTATAGTTTGTGTGTTTATGCTATTACGTTAATTAGTTACGTTTTGGGCTGGATTTAGGGGCGTAGGGAGATAGCATGGAGGAAAATGTAGGTGGTAATAATAAGCACACCTTTGTGCAAGGGAGGCGTGGTTTTATGGACTTGGATTTTTTTTTTTTTTTTTTTTATTTGTGCGTGTGTATAAGGTTTAGGTTTAGTGTATACGACACACGGGTAGTGGGGACATTATGCACATCGGTGAGTAGGGTGATGATTAGTTTTGGGTTGTGGTTATTGTTTTTAAGCTGTAGGGATAATGCTGGCATGTGATGAAGGGCATTATAAATAAGTTTTGAGAGGATTTTTTTTTTCTTTTCTTTTTTTTTTTTTTTCTTGTTGGTAAGAATTTAAAAGATGAATGGAGGGGTTTTTTAACGTAACATAGTGCGGGGGAGGAGGAGAGGCTGCTGGAGGGTACTGAGCTTCATTGGTGTCAGTACGTGGATTGTAGGGTTATATTTCTTTTTATTGGGGATCCAGGTGGGGAATTGGTTAGATAGGGTAGGTTTTGCTGGGTAGGTATAAGGGTTAGGGACGAGTGCGGTTTTTTTTTTTCTTCTTCGTTTGTGGGGTTTTTATCACTCTTTGGTTACCAGGGGGCATTTCGTGGTGGATGGTGAAATGCACATCAAATTTTTGTTACGGATTGCTGTCGTGGTCACTCCCGTCAGTAATCTGAGATTCACTTTTTTGTGTGTATATGGCGCATAATAGAGAGGGGAAAAGTAGTTATGTTTCTTTAAATGTAAAGGGATTAAGAGAAAAGGGTAAAAGGCAGAGAATTTTTGCTTGGTGTAAGGAGAAAGGGGCAGATTTTGTATTTTTACAAGAAACATATAGTACAAGAGATGTAGAAGATAAATGGACATCGGAATGGAACGGTCAATGTGTTTATAGTCATGGAACCTCCCATAGTAAAGGAGTTTTGATTTTGGTTAATTCGTCAGTAAAATTGGAAATGAAAAAGGTGGTAAGTGATGTAGAAGGTAGATATATATTGATGTATTGTAATTTGAAAGGGTTAAGATTGATTTTATGTAATGTGTATTTTCCTGTTAGGGGAAAAGAAAAAGAGCAAATACAAATGATAAAGAAGTTAGAGGAACAATTGAGGGAAATGAATAGAGAGGGTGTATCTGTTATAATGGGAGGGGATTTTAATATGATCCGTAATGAAGAGTGTGATTATGTTGGTAGAAATAAGTCAATTTGTCAGAGTAGGTTTACTTTGGAAATGGATAATTTTATGGAAGTATGGAATTTAGTAGATATTTGGAGGAAGAGAAATCCAACAAAAAAGCAATTTACATATAGACAGAAAGTACCATTTATGCAAAGTCGATTGGATTATTGGTTAATTTCAGAAGATTTAGTAGACTTTGTGGTTAAATGTGAAATTATGTCTTCAATTGCTCCGGACCATTCCGCAATAGGGTTAGGGTTTTTGGATATCCGGGAAAATCAAATAAGAAATAGAAGTTCTTATTGGAAATTTAATAACAGTTTATGTAATGATATGGTTTATGTTCAGCAAATGAAGGAAGAAATTTTGAAATTAAAGAGAGATTTACAGGAAGAGATTCAGGATAAAAGAGTACTTTGGGATTTTTTGAAATGGAAAATTCGTCAATTTACACAAACGTACTCTAAGAAAATGTCAAAAAATAGAAAGGAAAGTAGAGAAAAATTAGAAAGAGAGGTAGCAGAGTTGGAGGATCGTTTGATTTCTCAGCCAAATCAAGAAGTATGTAAGAGGCTTGAAGAAAAAAAAAGGGAATTACAGGTTAGTTATGATTATGATAAGGAAGGAGTTAAGATTCGCTCCCGCGCCTCTTGGTATGAAGGAGGAGAAAGAGATGTGAGATATTTTACGCAATTAATGGAGTCAAATAGAAGAAAAACTAATATACAAAAATTGATTAATGAAAAGGGTGATATCATTTATGATGAAACTGGTATAATTGATGAAATTAAGGATTTTTATAGTAGATTGTATGCTAAATCAGATGTAGTTTTGATTTCAGATCATGTGTTTTTTTCTGAGGACTTGCCCAGGTTATCTGAGGAGTCCAAAGATTATTGTGAAGGGTTAATAGTAGAAAGGGAGTGTATACAGGTGTTGGAAAAAATGAAACTGAATAAATCACCAGGGAATGATGGGTTAACGGTTGAATTTTATAGAATATTTTGGCCGGTTATCGGACAATTAGTAGTAGAAGCTTTAAATGAAGCGTATCATAATGGGGAACTATCGGCTTCCCAAAGACAAGCAATGATTATTTTAATTGCAAAAGAAGGTAAAGATGGTTTGCAGATTAAGAATTATAGACCTATTTCTTTATTAAATGTGGATTATAAAATTCTTTCTAAAGTTTTAACAATGAGAATTACAGAGGTTTTAGAGGAAATTATAATGGAAGATCAATTGGGGTTTTTGAAAGGTAGATATATAGGGGAAGCAATACGTATTATTGATGACATGATTTTCCATACTTCCCAATTTAAGTTACCAGGCTATTTGGTTGCAATTGATTTCGAAAAAGCCTTTGATTCCGTTGCTCACAGTTTTTTACAACAGGCCTTGTTATATTTTGGTTTTGGACCTGTATTCCGAAAATGGATTTCTACTCTTTATAATAATGCTCTTAGCTGTGTTTTTAACGGGGGTAAGTCGACAGGGTATTTTAAGATAGAAAAGGGGGTTCGACAAGGGGATCCACTGTCACCCTATCTGTTTATTTTATGTATAGAAGTGTTAGCGCATTCGATAAGAAAAGACAAGGAGATTTCAGGGTTATGTTTTGGAGGGAATGAAGTTAGACAAGTGCTTTATGCGGATGATATTACATTTTTGGTACAAGATCTTGAGTCAATCAAGAGGATCGAATTTATTTTTGATTGTTTTCAACGGGTCTCTGGACTTAAACTTAATAAAGATAAGATAAAAGTGTTGGAATTGGGAAGTAGTAAAGATAGTGCTTATGATTTTTCTTTTGGACAAAAAGTGACGGAGTTAAAGATTTTAGGGGTATATTTTACTTTGGATCCAGAGGTGAAAGAAAAATTGAATTATAAAGAAATACTTAGTAAAATAAAGAAATTATTAATATGGTGGAAGCAACGAGATTTGACATTAGTTGGTAAAATTCAGTTATTGAAGACTTTTATTTATTCTAAATTGATATATGTGGGGTCTTTAACTCCTTTGCCAGAATGGGTATATAAAGAACTGGAGTTGGTTGTTTGGGAATTTATTTGGCAAGGGAAACCAAAAATTAAAAAAACTGTGTTGGTATTAGATTATGAACGCGGGGGAGTAAAATTTATGCATTTTTCATCATTAATAGACGCTCAAAGAGTAATGTGGGTTAAAAGGTTATTTTATGGTAAACAAGAAATGAAATGGAAACAATATTTTCAGTTTGTTACTAAACATATTGGAGGTAAATTTATATTTTGTTGTAACTATTTTATTTATCTTTTGAATTTGTCTATACCGGAATTTTACAGGGATCTGTTGAAAACATGGGTGAAAACAAGGGATTTCAGAGGTAATTATAATCAAATAAGGAAGGAAGTTTTGTTTAATAATAGAATGATTCGCATTGAGGGAAAATGCAGTTTTGATGAAAAATTGTTTTTGAAAAAATGTTTTAGATTGGAACATATAATGGATAGGAATGGTAAATTATTTTCGGTTGAATATTTTTATAATAAAGGATTTAATTATTTGAATATTTTGAGTATTCAAAAGATATATGATGCGCTTCCGGTTGGTTGGAAAAGGAATACAGAGAACACAGAGATAGAGAAGAATACAAATGTAGATGAAATGACTTTTATAAGAAACGGGAAGGAAATTCCTCTGGAAAAGATTACCTCTAAGGACATTTATGTTGAATTAGTGAAGAAAGTAAGTGATGATTCTTCGGTGATAGAAAAAATGAGAAATTTATATTTTTGTGATTTTTCTAATAGAGATATAAAATGTATTTTTAGTAGGATAAGAAGTAGCACTTTGAGTTCTGCTTTGAGGGATTTCCAATATAGATTATTGCATGGAATAGTATACACAAATCATCAATTATTTCAGTTTAAGTTCGTAAATGATAATTTATGTTCTTTTTGTCATAATGAGGAAGAGACGTATAAACATATATTTTATACATGTGATTTTGCTAGGAAAGTTTGGGGAAAATGTAGTACTTTCTTTGAATATATGGATCTGCAACAGTTGAGTTGGGAAGAGATCTTTTTTGGTATAGAGCTACCAGATAAAGGAAAAGCTCAGTTAGTTAACCATGTTATAATTTTGGTGAAGAAATTGCTTTTTTTAGGAAGGAAAAATAAGACACCCCCAACGGAATATTTCATTAAAAGGTCTATAGAGCAGGATAGGTTAGAAGAAGAAAAATTAGCAGTTACACGTAATACGTTGTCAATACATCTACAAAAGTGGGAAAACTGGAAAAAGAATTGAGAATTTGCTTTACGTTTATTTAACAGAGTATGGTCTGCCGCACATCCACCAAGAAATGCCTTTTCCACGCACTCGTATTAAGTGTTATAATGTAAGTCAGGACACACAGGTTTCAGTTGCTTTTGAGGCTTTGTTGTGATGGGGGTTCTGGAAGGGGGAGGGGGGATGGGGTGGGGTAGTAAGAGGGAGAATGGACGGGGGTATTGAGTAGGGGGGTGGCGAGGGGGGTGGTTTTTGTTTTGTTTTTTTAACAAAAAACTTCAATCAATGGATATTGATAATTTAGGTTGGATTGTATGAAAGCTGAAAAGAAATATTTTTGGGGTAATCGATTCAGTTAATAGAAATTACTATGTAATGAAAGAAAAAAAATTTTTAAGAGATTGATAGAATTAGTAATGTAAAACTATAAAAGAAGAGATGTTTATATGGATTGTATATATTGATTGTGAAAAAAAATGTACCAGAGTGTATCAAAACATGTTAAACCGATGTAAGTTTTGGTATCAGTGTTGCATCCAAGGTTGAAAAGGACTATAAAATTGGTCCGGAGATTTTTGTATCAATTTATTTGTATACTATGTTTCCATTGATGAAGAATAAAATATTCTTTAAAACAAAAAAAATAAAAATCTCGCGGAAGCCTTGTGTGCGCCCGACCGTGGTGTCTCGCGGGGGACCGTGGTCCCCCGCGGGAAACTGTCCACTTTCTTTCGAGCAATACTGTAAATGTTGATACAAATTTCTGAATAATATTCAGAAAGTAGGCCTGTTTGGACATTTAAATATTCACAATTACCTTGTATCTTTAATATTCTTAATACTTTGTGCATTTTATTTCCCATGTTTTGCATTTTATTCTTTGATATTATTTTGTATTCATATACGTATATTCTATTTCACTGCTTTTTGTAATATGCATACACGCGGCCCCATTGTAATTCAGCCACCTATCTAAAGTGGGCTTTTACCGTGCTTAAATAAATATGAATAAATACGAATGAAATCAAATTTCAATCTTTAATCCACGCCTACAGGCAACAGAAACAAACAAAAGTAAACAAACAAACACACATCAACAAACAACAAAAAACCCGCAAACGTACGCGCTGTGAAGCGAGCCATATAGTCTAGGCTAGGGTGCAAAACGAAAACTAGCCGTCGGGAAGCGCTCCGTACCCTAGGTTTAATAATATATAGCGCTCGCATGCAAAATGAAAACTAGCCATCAGGAAGCGCGCCAGGCTACAGCGCTCGCGTACAAAACGAAAACTAGCCACTGCACTGGGACATGATCATTCAGAGCTCTGCAGCATTCCAGTCTGGTACGTACCGCGAATAACGTGCATCAAGGGTCAGTCATTTTCACGAAGAGGTGCGTCACCATTTTGCATGGTTAATGCGTCAATGTCTCATAGAGGTGTGTCACTTTTTATGACGGAGGGTACGTTATGGTACCTAAAAGGTATGACGCACATTGGTACTTTGACGCACCTATCCCGGGGGTCGAGGTGCGTCATACAAATGACAGCTGCATTACTCACATGTAAAGAAAATACTCTGAATTCAGGTGCGCATTAAAAATGCGATTTGCGCGTTGCGGTACACGCTCCAAGATGACTACTTTGATTTCGAACGCGTGGGTTGTTCAATAATGACGCACTCAGTTGTGCCGGACCCTCCTAACCTATCTGCCAGGTTAATCTTGTAAAGAAAGCACATACTCTGGAGAAGTGTGAACTGAGAAAAGAGGCTCTGAAGTACAGGGTCTAGTCAAGCACTTTATCTTTACCAAGCTGTGCTACCTGTGCGATGAATGGGACAATAAAATAAGGTGTAAACCACTGTAGCAACAATTAAGAGATTATCAGATTAAGCTGAAATTAATCCTACTTTATTAACACATTCTGTCCATGATTAATGCCAATTTTCAAAGCAGTAGCATTATCCTTTCAAAAGTTATTAAGAGCTGAAAGGGATGAGTATGCAAAGGATTTTTTAAGAAATGAAGAGAGCCTGTAAGACATTTGTAGAGAACCTGATGAAAACCCATTTTCCCATTCATTTTATGATCCCAAAATTACAAATAATATACAAGAAGAAAAGTGCATTCAGAAAATATGTAAAACTAAAAACTGACTTTGTTGACCCATTTCACCATTTTTTGAGTCCTCACATAAAATACTTTTTATTGGTTTTGTGATGCATAGTCACATACAATTTCTATACAGGCTGGCTCTTTGGACTAGGTTGTGTTCTCACTCAGTAGGGCCAGTTCACTAGTTTCTCAAATGTATGTTTCTGAATGCCAGTGCTGAAGGAATCATTATTCCTGTACATCTATTTTTAATAACATACCGTGTAGGATAGTTTGTATGCACACAACTATGAGTATTTTGTTGTTCTTGTTGGTTTGTTTGTTAGTTTTTTGCAAGATCACAAGGTCTAAAGTAGGCCTGTGACAAACTCTTAAGATTGCCATAAACAACTGCTGTGCAGGAAGCATGCATTTACTCTTAAAAAAAAAAATAGATAAAAAATGAAAACAAAACTAGAAAAGTACCCTGAGAGCGCATACCTCCACCAAGCAGCTACTTTCCGATGATCTTGCTCTTCCATAGAGATCAGTGATTTCCAACCTTACGTATGCATGCTGAAAAATTGCCCGATTTCCCAATATAGAAGCCTTTTTTCCATCATAAACCTTAAAGGACAAGTTCACCTTCATTAACATAAGGATTGAGAGAATGTAGCAATATTACAGTCAGTCTGCAGCATGTATGCTAATGAGCCGATCCGGCAAGATTTATTCAGCACTCTCGTTGACGATCTTTGCGTTCGAAAGGTGTCTCCTCGTGCGAGATTTTGCGAGACTTTGATAGGGCTATGGTTTTCACAGTGTAGCGACTTGTACATACATTCGTCATGGCTACAAGTCACAGTAAATTGTTCTCCAGACTTTTATCTTTATTTTGATACTAAATTTGCGTATAACATTGGATTTTATCATGACTATATAATCAGTTGAATTTGCGCAAATTTTACCTGCTTTTCACAGATTTTGTCGTCTAAAGTTCTTTTTTGGTTCCTGACCGGATTAAGAAACTGTTGTTTCTGATTTTGGCTTTTTCGTAGAGAGGAAACGTAGATGCTCATCATATATTGGAGTCAAAGAGACGGAAGCATGATTTATACTAGTTTTTCCGTTTTGAAATGTCTGTAAAATTCACTCCTAAGCCGGAAGTATGCTCCACACAAAGTGTACAGTGGCGCGAAAGAGCTCTCTCATTGGACCGTGCTTGCATTCAGCGCTTGAACTACACGCGTGCCAAGAAACCGCAAGTGGCATGAAACCGTTATGTAGCAGCGTAATGACGTAATGCAAGCGCTGAATGCAAGCGCTGTCCAATATGAGAGCTTCCTCTTGAGATTGCACGGTTTCAAGCTGATCAGCACTGACATTGATGTATATTTTACTGGTTCCTGACCGGATTAAGCAACAAATTGTCAAGATATTTACGTGGATACAAAGATAAGGAGATGGACTACCAAATAAAGCATTTTCATTGAGACTCAAGGTGAATTTGGTATTTTTTTGACGTCTTGAACGTGTACTGCACGAATTACTTTTTTCACCATTTTTCAAGCTCAAATTACGCTATGATATTTTTCATTTACAATAATTTGAGTAACATATGACGATAGTTTACATATTTTTCTTGAATTTGACACCAAATTTGTGAACATAATGTGAATTTTTGTTGCCGAAGGCCCGAGGACAAAATCCCCTTACGCAGCTCATTACGTATGCAAGCCTAGAGCGGGCTTGCATACGAGTTGAATAAATACAAGCGAATTATCGGGTGCTGCGGACTGACTGTTAGTAGAACACATCATTGAAAGTTTGAGGAAAATTGGACAATCTGTTCAAAAGTTATGAATTTTTGAAGTTTTTGTGCAGTCACCGTTGGATGAGAAGACTACTGCAGTGTATGATGTCATATGCGTACAACAATATCAGGAAAATATAAAGAGAATTTCACAAAATTTCATCTTTTGAAAAAAGTGCACATTCCCTTGACTCCTTACTGACATATGTTATTGATGATATTATTCCCATTGCCTTTAGAAAGAGGCAAGTCAAGTGCTCTTTTATTATGCGAAAAAAGTGAAAATATGTTGAATTTTCTTTACATTTTCTTTATACTGTTGTACTCATATGACATCACGAGCCTTAGTAGTCTCCTCATCCAGCAGTTCCAACACAAAAGTTTTAAAAATTCATAACTTTTGCATCGATTGTCCAATTTTCCTCAAACTTTCACTGATGTGTTCTACTAATATTGCTGCATTCTCTTAATCCATATGTTAATGAAGGTGAACTTGTCCTTTAAGCTGCGCGGCACACCTCGCCCTAGCAGAAACTAGAGCACGCACCTAAGTGCGCATATGAAAATCTAAAAAATGCGCAGTTTCAACTCCCAAGTTCATTGACCCTACATGTATAGTAAGGGTACTAGGTTTCGCGCAGGGACGTAATGATCGCGCATAGCGTAACTGCGTATAGCAAGCATTAATACGCGTAAGAATAAGCGCAAAATTTGCCGATACGCCCATGGAATAAACATACCTGACAACCGCTAAAAATGAGAAGGAAGCAGGTAAGAAATTTAGATTTCAAACAAATTTTTCACTAAATTTCCAATTTTTTGGAACAATTTTTTCACTAAATTTCCAATTTTTTACGTTATAATTTACCTACCTTAGCTTAAAATCTTTTTTTAAGGATGTTGTAGCCTAGACGTGTCGTCTCGCTTGTCTCGTTCGTATGATCGTAGCCGATAGAATTCGTAATTTGTTCGATCGATCGTTGATAATATTCTACGAAAGCCGAAGCACGTTCAGCCGCAGAGAGGGGCAGACACTTTCACGCATGAAACTACATAGGGCAGCTGCGCGATCTTTACATACCCCGAGAAGGTGAACGCATAAAAAAAAAGTCCGACATACAAACGGCGACAGCGCACTACTCCGTCATCGTATCATCAGGAGATTCTGGGAGGTGATTTTTCTGCATTTTCGTGATATTCATTGAGAAATTCAGGTACGATTATGAAATAACTTCTATTATAAGAGCATTTCAAATTTTCGTGCGCGATATCTAGACCCCTCAACCATACCTGTCAAAATATCAAAAATCCTTCAAAAAATCCATGAAAATTTCCGGATCGCTACCAAAATTTAATCATCATTCTCAACCTTCCCTGCAAGTTTCATCCAAATCCATGCACAACTTTTTGAGTTATTTTGCACACGGACAAACTAACTAATAACAAACCAAAGGTAATGAAAACATAACCTCCTCCCTTGGCGGAGGTAAAAGTTACTGATTGTCTGTGTTTCCATGTTATTCAAAAACCACCCAGCCTCCACTTTTTTCCTTCCCAATTTGATAAGCGCACTTAATCAATTGCTTTTCTTTCAGAACGTATGCACTGCGTAGAGTTCGAGATGCTTTTCGTGAGCACAAGGATAAGACATCGCCAGAGCTGATAGAGGGTTACATCAAGAAGGCTCAAGATAACTTGCAAGTGATAAAACGACAGGTAAAAATTATTTTTGCAAGTTCAGCTGAAAGGGAACAACATTTCTTACCAAAAGGAGAAGTAAATCACAGAGAGATGGATTGATTAGGAAACAGTAAAAAGAAAGCAATATCAAAATTAGAATTAAAATGATATTTCAAGAAAGTTGTCACATGTGATGAACAAAAATGATGCAGTTTGGTTGAACTATCATCATTTTCATTGCCTGAAAGTAAATGCCAAGTTCTCATAACTGCAATATTAGTTGTGTGGTACTTTTGAAAGATATAATGCATGAATGATATCTGGTACTTAGTTTTGTATGGAACATTACAGTACTTTTAGCTTTGTATCAGGTTTGTAGGCATATGTTGCTTTGATATGACATCTTTCAATTAAAAGACTGTCCTCAACTTTACTCTCAGCTGTAAGCTCTGTCATACATGTATGTTTATTCCAACTTTTAATTTTTATTTCATAATCTTATCTTCTTAATGTGGGCATGATTCTGTCTCAAGTCATTGAAAGTGATAGTGGTCTCTAACTTAGCTCTTTCTGTAAGATAGAAATATGCATGTTCTGAATTTCATCTGTGTTGGAAAGAAAGTAAAGAAGAGAAGACATATAGATCGTTTCAAAATGAAATTTCAGCAAAGCAGTCATTCTGCAGCTGGTGTTTGTTTTTTTTATTTATTACTGTGTTTTCTCTGTTGCAGGCTTCCATAAGCCAACTGTACAAGGACCCTAAGCTTGTGATTGAAACCCCCTCAGGGAAGACTAGCTAGCCCATGGGATCTTGGTCTGTGGCAGTGCCCCGCACTATGGCTTGAAATGGGAGAGAACTGTCAGATGCGGGAATTATGCAGAGGAGCATGGAGGAAAATGTACAGGACACCCTTACAGTGGTATCTTTGTGATGCAGGAGCCCTTTACCCTTTCACAGAGATAGGCGAGGGTTCATCATGGAGGTCTGTCAGAAGAAAGGGGATTCTGCTTCATGAGAGGCTTCCCACCAAATGCATAGATTGATTTACCCTTACCCAAGAGTAAGGACTTGGTTGTGGTTCAGATGGCTGTCTAAATGTAATATCTTAATATATAATGCATGGACTCCGCAGAATTATTAATGTTGAAAGTGTCATCAGGGTTTATAGTTGTGTATTGTAAGATGATTCAAACATCCAAGAAATTGTACTGGAATTCTTTTCTGTGATAATGACTTCACTAATAGGTCAAGTAGTCATGATCCCTCCAGGGCTTAAAATGCAATATACATGTACCACTTACACCAAATTAGGTGTGCATGAGTCTAGAAACAGTTGGAAGGGACATGACTGTTTCTCATATTTGTACACAAGGTTAATGCCGTCTTCAATACTTCTAGTTATGATGAGTTTGCATTGGAAGAACAATGATTTCAGAACTGCCAACCTATGTATGCAGACCACAGATATCAGTGCAGAGCATAAAACATGAAGGACAGAAGAAAAAATAAATATGAAGTTGGAAGAAGCACTTGATTAACGTTTCTGATTCAACGTTATAGGGGAAAAACATGTGGGAATACATGTATTCATATCATATATTCTCAATTTGGGTGAAGGGAAGAAAAGATACATATGTCTAAGATTAAATTGTGTAGGCAGCTCTGTAAGTACACATGGAACATCTGGGAAGCAAATTTACAGGATGAAGCTGTTTCATCATGAAGCTGCAGCAGATGTTTTTTGCTCAGACTGTTCAGCTCTTTTGTTGTTGTTGTTGCTGTTGTTGATGCACAAATTATTGTCGACATAGCTTGTTAGGAGGGCACTACAGAGTCTCTTGTTTGCTTGGGAGGTGCTGCCTAAAGTGTGTGGAAGGAGGTTTGGCATCGCCAGACGTGCTGCTGTTGAAACCTTTCCATCCCCAACATTAACAAAGAGGAGAATGTCAGTTGTTGTTCCTTTGTGTCGAAAGACCACCAAATTGTTATGAATATTATGTACATGTAGTCTATATAGCTACACATACACATTTACCAGTAATGATGTGCAAGTCACCATAAATGTTAGAAGTGCAGTGGCGGATCCAGGGGGGGGGGGGGGGGGCGCAACCGGCGCACGCTCCCCCCCCCCCTTTATTTTTCGTTAATAACAAAAGAAATAAAAAGAAAAAAATGAAATGAAACCCGGAAGTGGCACCAAAAATAATTAGTCACGCCCCCCCTTTGCAGAATTCCTGGATCCGCCCCTGGAAGTGAATTATTCTCTGCCATATTGCAGACTTGCCAATACTGTAAGGGATCTGAACGTCCATTGTATTCTCAACTTCTGGCACGATCCATATTGGTGGACAGGTATCAGGAAAATTCCCTAGTGCAGTTTGGGGTAATGCTCACTCTACAAACATGTTAGAGTGTAGATGTGTAATTAAGTTTAAGTCGTTGAGGAGATGGTTTTGATGTAACACACATTTCCCATACACATCTGCCCAAGTATACTCGGGACTAGTCTTCAGTGGGTTAAGTTTATTCAGGGCTTTCTTTTTTCCTCCTCTTTACTAGAATATGAGACCATGCTGTATATGATAGCCGAGAGTTAGCAGATACACATGTTGGTTTGTGAATAGTTGACCTGATGCTGTTTCCTGACCTGCCTGCATAAAGTGCTGATGAGTCATGTATACATGGTACTACTTTTATGCAATGATGTATTTCTCTAGTGTACAAGCTGAAAGCACGCACAAAGAATATCCTTGGTACACTTTAGAACCATGCCGATGTGTATTGTGTTTTCTGTGACTGAAAATATAAAAGGTACTGGGCAGTTCATGACATAATTATGCTGTATCTGATCATCCAGTGCTTACTTGTTGGTGATTCTGACTGAAGACCAATTAGTCCATATAATCAGAGAGATACACTTACACACTTCATGCATTAAAGGCTTATTTGCCTGTTAAAAAAAAAAATGAAAGAAACAAACAAACAGGGTATACTGCATTGAGTGTGATGCGCCTGCTTTATTTTTTAAGTACATTGTATCAGTAGCATTGTCTTTTTTTTTGTGGTGACTTGTAATTCTCATACATTTTTAAATTTAATTTTTACACTTTTTACACTTAATTTCAGAGTGTCAAACTGGAAGTGAAAATGTGATGCATCATGAAACCTGGGTTTATGGAGATTATTGGTGCATGTTATTCTGTATGGGATTCCTAACATCAGAGGAGAATGAACTTGTCTTTTTGTTCGTTTCACACAGATGCTCATAAACTATGCTTCAGTAAAAATTATAGGTGGAAGACTTAATCGACTACCACTCAATAAACACTTCAATATGGCAGGTGATGTCAGAACTTAAAAGATATTGTAGGAGTTGCCACACCACAATGATATCGATATACAATACACTGATGAGTAACTGATTGATATTTCTGTATGTGACTGTCACACAGTGCAGGTATCACGTGCAGATTCTCAGTCAAGTACATGTATAAATCATTGCAAGTATTTTGATCACCATTTGAAAGACACTTTTATTTACCCTCAAATTATGGACTGAGACAGAGATTATATTGGGGAAAGAATATTGTAGATGCTTATTTGATGCTAGGATTTATTTGGAGTGATCATATTGCACTCAAATGGTGTGTATGTGTGTGTGTGCGAGAAGCATAATCATTGATCATACATTTTGACATTGTGTTGTAGAGTTTGGTACCGTTTGCTTCGTCGCGATATGATTATGATTGTAATTATGCATATGGATATGTATATTGATCTTCCGGGCGAAGGGTCGAACTGTCATTCATGTTTGTGTTTGCCACTTTTCGACAAGATCTGGCAATAAACCTGAAATGAAGAAACTATGAATGATATGCATTTGCTTGCTTTTTACTTTTCTCAGCTCATCCAGAAAAAAGTACATTGCATTGTAATTCTTTTTTTTTTCTTAAATGTTTGTAATACTGTATTATTGTTACACCTGTGTTACATGAACCAAACAGAGTACATGTTGAAGTTTAAGTTTAACATCTTACTGTACCACAAGTACATATTGTACTGACATCTAATTTGGTATGTATGTAGTTAAACTGTGGGACATAAAATTCTTACCAGCTTTAACCCTAATCAGGCTGGGCTTTTTTGGCTATGCTATATCGGGGGGGGGGGGGGCGGATTCCGCCCCCCCCCCCCCCCCTTCAGATCTCGCCTATGGAACGCGCGATCGCGCCGAAAATCGGCACACGCGACGCCCGCGACATATTCTATCAAAATGTATGGTTGCTTTCTCCGAAAAATTTTTCTTATATTTTGTATTAATTAATTATTGTAATTTATGCATAAAATCAGTTTTGGGCTCTAAATCACTTATTAATGCTCCAATTAAGCTAATTTCTTTTTAAAAATGTTTCTTGTATCATTCTTCTGAGACATAGGATAAAAAAAAATCTGTATCGAAATTAATTTCTTATGTATTTTATTGTTTTTTGAATTTCTTATGTATTTCATTGTTTTTTGACCTTTTGTTTTTGTTTGTTTTTTGGCCAAAATTTGTCACAGACATTTTTCGAAGCATTATTATGCTAAAATAAATTTATTTCGGCCATTCTAAGTGAAGATATGAATTTTTATGTGAATTAATTGAAAAAACACAATTTGCATTGGATTTGTACACAAAATCACGTTTTGGAGCAATTTTGGGTTTGACAGATTTTTTTCGAACGGGCGTCGCGTCAAAACGGTACGCGCGGGCGCAACAATTTTGGTCTCAAAAGTTGCGCGATACTTGAAAGAAAAAAGTCATGAAACATCGCGGCGGGAGCTTATCGCGTTGCGAAGATATTGCGCGAAACGTCGAGGGGGGGGGGCGGATTCCGCCCCCCCCCCCCCCCCCCCCAGCCTGATTAGGGTTAAGTTGCATATGAATCTGTCTACACAGATCTGCAGTAGGCCTTTATGTGACCTGTTCCAGCAACCTATAATTTTATTTTGCTTGATAGCTGCATCGGCATTTTTGGTAGACATTTCACTTGTATTACAACGAAATGAAACATTTCGGCCATAAACACAAACAAAGACTAAACTTAGCACAGGAACGCGCAGACTAAAATAACACGCACAAGAGAAACGTAATTTGACCTTCATATTCATTATGAAGTCAAGATGGAAGGCCCTTTTTAATGTGAGTAGGCTTACATAATGCTCTCTCTTCGATAGGTAAGATTCAACCAAAGTGTTACATGGTATTTAAGAAATAGGTCTCTTATAGACCCATTATGTACTTATTAATAAAGCAATGACAAACATTCCAAAGGTTAAACAACATTAAAACACACACACACACGCACAATGAATGTTTGTACATTCATTAGTTCACATGATATGTAGGCCCATGACGCCAAGCAAGTCCATTAATAAGTACTAAATTCTAAAGATATATACAAATATTTACTTCGTTTGATTACGAGTAACTTGCGTAAAAAAAAAGTCAACACAGAAATGTGTCGAAGATCGCCGACCACTAGTACAAGTATCTTAACTTCAAAACGGTAATGATAAATGTTCGACTACTTATACATTATGACAGATAATGTACTAAGCTATCATAAGAATTATGCAACTGAGGACACCACATTGAAAGCTGTCCTGTATTAAACGCTGCCTAGTATTCGGTGAGATACATTGTATATGCCACTTCCTGATCTAGCCGTTGTAGGTAAGGTCTGTTCCGATCTTGATGAAACTCTGTAAAAAGAGAAGATAGATTAAAGAAGAGAAAGAAAGAAAGAAATACGTAAATGAAAAAAGAACAACTCACATTAAGTTACACAACATACGAAATCACACATGGAGGAACCAGAATTCATTCATCTGTCGCATTGGCGTTATTTACATCGCTTGTATACACTTTAGGTATGTGCATACCGATGTTGCGGTGATGATGCATGTTTGCATTCATTCCGAAGAGTTACGCAAGGGAAATTTATACACTGAGAGGTGGTGTTGCCGATGACAATTTAAAATCCGTGAATTTACCTTCGTCTATAATGTATTACAGCATATATCACATTGTAGTGCTCTGCAACTATGTACTCATCTCTATTCCCTATATAGCACTACTTGAATGGACTTCTGTGTGAAAAATTTAAAATCCGTGAATCTACCTTCGTCTATAATGTATTACAGCATATCACATTGTAGTGCTCTGCAACTACAAAGTACTCATCTCTATTCCCTATATAGCACTACTTGAATGGACTTCTGTGTGAATACTAGGGGTGGGGGTAAGCTTCGTTATTGACTGTTGCTATGGGAAGTTGCCATTCAAGGAAGAGTTGCTACTCTACAATCTTCGGGCCTGGCCTAAAACCTGTTAGGATGTCAACCCTTGCTGGAATAGCAACTTCCCGGTAACAACAGCCAATCAGGAAGCTGAATTCTTGTCGTTACCATGACAATTGCCATTCCAGCAAGATTTGTCTATCATATTAACTTTTTATGAAATGGGGTCCCAGACGATGCACTGTACAAAGTATTAATCAAAACAACAAAAACAAAAAACAAAAAACTCTCCACAAATTAATGAACAAAGTTAAGTCATACCTGTCCCTGCTTGACTACCGGTTTGCTGAAGACAAAGCCATCCAGCTGAGGCAGAGCAGCTCCCTCGGCACCCATTTCTTGAAAACAGACAAACAAACAAACAAACAAACAAACACCATCAATGTAATCATTATGCGTAGACGTTAGTTATCCATAGCAGTCAGCCTGAAAGTTAAGACTCATTTCAAATTCGATATTCATAAAAATTTTCTGATAATGATGATACATGATGGTGCATATAGCTTTCTAATGGAAATGACTGTGGTAACGGTAGGGGTACAAATCAAGAGACTGGAAACAATGTTGCTGTTTTATATGTTGTTTTTAATCCTGTATTTTGTCACTGCATTTTTTTTTTGTAGAGTTCAATGTGTTTCCATGACATTGTGAATTATGCTTTAAGAAAAGATAATTTAAGATGAACTTGATTGAATTTTTTGAAACTTTTACAACACGGAGCTCTCATTTACACTTTTGTTTATATTTCTGGACGGGATCGACTTTCGTTTCATTTGTGTCATTATCGAGGTATGAGGTGATTTCGCAAACTATATAAACCTGACAATCTGTTAGAATTCAAATCAAATCTTCAGATTGTTTAGAAAGACGGCGGCTTCAAAACGCGATCATCAAAGACACAAATTTACCTGTGGAATTCTTTTTATATAGAAAAACTGAAAGCTATCACTTAATTGAATAATTACAGCCAGCTGAAACTCAATCACTTGAACCTCCTTGGGTGAACTATACCCTGCGTTACACTCCACTCAAAAGTTATTGGTACCTATATCCAAGAAAACCCTACTTCAAATTTTCACAATTTCACCTGCAGTTAACGAAGTACCATGTATCAGATTGACTGTTTGATATGAAAATGTAACAAGTTTAATTTCTTTATATATAATTATATATATATATATATATATATATATATATATACTGTTGGTGAATACAGCATGTACTTGTTTTCAGTTTTATTTTTGGATGATATAATCACACCAACACGTGGACAACTTACTCAATATACAAAATCGAATACATCTGGAAATCATGAAATGAATATTGGGATGTTTCAAACGCAGCACTTTCAGGTGTCATTTATCGTTTTTAGTATCCAAGATTCCGTAATTCTATGCTAGTCATTGTGACGATTAGGTCATCTGCTGATATTAGCCATAGTCGCTGTCATTTCATACTCACGGTTCAAGTACGGCAAGACGTAGAGAGTGATCGCTGAGTTGACCGCCACCTCAAGAAGTTTGGTCTATGGTAAGAAATAATAAAAGAAAGGCATTCTTAGAGGACTGGTTCTCGGGGTTCCTTATTAATCACATTGTAGACCTACTGATGAAAAAAAAAAATGTTTCAAAAGTTGCCACCGATGCTATATTGTATCTATTTCATCATGTTGATTACATGCACAAAAGAGAATAGAATTAGTTTTGGAAGTCGGAAAATGCCGTGCAATATTATAAAAAATACTCCCTCTCCAAATTGCATGAAAACGTTCTGCTTTGTACTGTTTTGTCACTTTTTTATGCTTCGCTTTTCCCCAAACATGTTACTTTTGAATGAAACAGTTGGCGTCTTTACCATGTTTAGAGAATTTGTTGTTTCTGTTTTGTTTGTTTGTTTGTCTTTTCGAGCGAGTTTATGTGTGTGAATGTGTGTGTGTGTGTGTGTGTGTGTGTGTGCATGGTGAGGATGGCCTCACTAGTTGTCAAAGCTGTGTTCTCCATGAGGTTCCTGCTCTCATGATATAACATACAAAACATAGGAGTACATAGCGTATACATCAATGTGAATAATAGTCACGAACAAAACCATTGTATTTCACTACAGAGTATACAGGTACTAAATGAATAATTATTACAAATACAACAAGTACAGAGAAATACATTAGCTGCAAAGCAACCGTTTGTATCTATGTATTACACACGCACTCTGAAGAAGAACATTATTATGTATTTCTGCTCTTTTTGTATAGGCCCTATGCGAAGAATATCTCACAGAGTCGTGTACAAAAATATTTCTTAGAGAATGTGCCCATATACACAAAATTTGATTCGATTTGTTCGGCTTCTGTAAGAAAATCAAGGTACTAAACTAAAACTCGCTGAGGAATGACACTCCTAAAGTATAGCGTGAAGCAGAGGGTGTGTAGGCCTATGGAAGAAAAAAAAAATGTTATGTCAGCGAGTACAAATTCAATTCAGTTCTATTCTATTCGGCACCAAAAAAAAAAAAAAATCAGAAGTACATTTTGTACACAATAAAAACAAAAGCAACGCGCATACACTGTAAAAACATCGGTGTTAGATTTAACACCGCGGGTGTTAAATCTAACACCGATCAAACTTCAATAAAGGACCACACTCACAGGTGTTAAAAATGCACTGTGATGGTGTTGAAAAGTGTTCACCTGACACTTCGTGGTGTTAATTTGACACTGTACCTGGTGTTATTTTGACACTGTACTGGTGTTAATTCAAAAATGACACCACATGGTGTTGATTTGATATTTGCTGGTGTTAATATCGATGGTTTAACACCCGTCCAGCTTCAATAAGGGACCACACCAGCTGGTGTTACTTTGGTGTAAATCTATTTTCACATTTTCTCAAAAATCTAGTATTTTAATGTAAAATTCTTGATCGTCTTGTTTAAATTAAAAATCAACAAGAAGTGCAGTTACTAAGAAACTCTTCAAAAAACAGTTTAAAATTTGGAAATGACACCCGTAGGTGTTAATTTAACACCATAAAGGAGCACCGAAAATTTAACACCAGCTCGGTGTTCACTATTTAACACCGGACTTTTTGCAGTGTACCAAAATATATACATGCACATGTTTAGCAAATCAAAGCCAGGACACATTTGAAGCGACTGGATAGAGCTTGTTAGCGGGGCCCAAAAGTAGCAGGGAATTATAATATTTAAATATACTCACATTAAAGTTCCCGATAGCTGTCTTGATCAAAGCCATGTCGGCGCTGTATATGATATCGAAATAAATAAAATACCTCAATCAATGAAACAATATGGTTTATGTCCCTTGTATTACTTGATAGAATGATATTACGAATGATGAGAATCGATGATTCCAATTTGTTTATATACTCCATGGAATCCACCATATTTTCCCCATTTTCCCATGTTTCTTCAATTATTATGATGATGATTATTATGTGCATTTAACGCATTTTTTTTTTTGATGGCCACAACATCAGATGCTTAGGAAAAAACATATGTAAATACGTATATGTGTGCATAGGCATTTATGTATGTGTGTATTCATGTAGATACGAATATATGTTGTATGGATGTATACAGTAGATTATACAGAGTAAATATGATATGTGTCAGAACTTTTGAAAACTTGGATCGTTGGAAAGGGAATATCACAGATTATTCATATAATATTATGACACCCTGGAGTAGCTACGGGGCTGTGCATCACCATCACATATACTCAATCTTCTATCTTCCCTTCCCCCCCCCCCCCCCCCCCCCCACCCTCTCGGCAATGTGAGACATGTAGCTATCGTCAGTTTTGTAGTTAAAACAAATGCCGGCATACAGATAATGGCATCTCTGAGCCGTATAGTCAATCTTTACTCGTAAACATGATTTTATGGTGATACAAAGGGACGCACCTGAGCGAAGACAGTGACCACGTGATGTTATTACCCTTGAAACCGACAGTAACCTTGCCAGAGATCGACTGAAAAAATAATGAAATGGTGATGATGATTAAAAACTTATACTCATAATGCTGTTGCTGATGATGATGAAGACAATGAGGACTAATGATGATAATAGAAATTATTATCACTGTTGCTATATAAAAATAGTAGTAGTAGTAGTAGTAATGACACTACTACTACTACTACTAATGATAATAATAACAATAATATTGATAACAATAATAATAAATGATAATGATAATAATAATAATATTAAAGATTATAATAATAACAGTGATACACATGATAGAGCAATTTCGATACAGAAGACAAAAGCTTTTAGCAGGAAACCTGAATAATGTAACTTATTGCCATGACTCAAAAGCTACTGGGTGTGACAACTTGACAACAAGAGGCAGATGCATGGTTACAGTTGCGTATGTTCATTGTGCACACATAATTATACAATTAGGCTAGGTTATAGAACCATAAAAATGATAAAGCGACTATACATTAGAGAGTCGTCTTGTGTTTATACTTGGGTCATAGACTGTCCATGTTGTAGGTCCATGCTTAGGTGTAGAGCGTGAAAATTTGTCTAAGTGGATGTGTTGGAGCGTGTGAATGTTTTATTCACTCTGCATATTATCTATGAGTGTATATCAATACCGTATATGTAATATATGATAATATTATAATACCCACCACTCTCAAGGAAAAGAGGTACGCCAGAGTCTTGTTGGGTAGGACGGCGTACGGGGAGAAGTCCCCTTCCAAGACGACAAAGATTTCACTCTCTTTGATGGACACCGTTGGTGCCTTGGTGCTGTTCAGGTTGATTTGCATGACCATGTTTGGGTACATCTTGCTCAGCTGCAGGGAGAATTATAGGCATTGATTAAACACGTTTTGCTCAAAAATCACTTCGTTTCAGAATCAGAGAAGTAATTATCCTCTCTCATAGAGTACGGAAAAGTCTCACTAGAAAATGTGAATGTTCTCTTTCCAAAACATTTAATTTCTGTTGACATTATCAAGCCATATGTAGACTCTTCCCTGCCAGTGTGCCGTAAGTTGTTTTTTTTTTCTTTCTTACCCTCACCGATGTCCACTCATATTATCCACTAGTGTCCGCAGAAACTAAGGCTGTGTTAATAATATCACATCCTTAACTAAGGCTAGATATCAAACAGAGTACAGTAGCGAAAGCTTGATCAATTGGTTACCTGAGGGATGGCAAGTTTGTAGGCAAAGTAGCTCGTGTTCAGATAGTTCTTCTCCGCGTCGGGAATCTGTGCATATAGGGGAAAAAAAAACCCAACACAAGATGAACGATGATGAAGATGATGACATCATGTAATGACGATGATGATGATGATGATGAAAATAATAGTAATAATAATGATAATAATAATAATAATAATA